>OX463779.1:10934138-11534138 GCA_949825025.1 Siphlonurus alternatus
AAATTTTTCTATTGCAGAAATGAATAGAGGGTACCAAATTATGCTACTCTGAATTTTTTCAGCTTTTTTTGAGACCCAGAACTATTTTTAAATAATTATTGAAAGTGCGGCCACGCCCCCTGGAGGCGTCAATAGGCGTCCAGTCTCTATCCTTTTTATTAAGAATTCAGGGGTGCCAACTGAAATCGCAGGACTTTCAATAATTATTTAAAAATAGTTCCGGGTCTCAAAAAAATCTGAAAAAAATCAGAGTAGCATAATTTGGTACCTTCTATTCATTTCTGCAATAAAATTTTTTCATGTATGTTGTCCATTCGAATGAAATATGAACAAGGCTTAGCTGTCTAATATTAAAATCAAACATGAGCAATTAAGAAACATATTGACAGACATGTATTTTACTTTGTAACATTTGTGTGAATATGATAGTAGGTCAATTAGGAAACTACATAATAATCATGCAAATCCTCTTTAGATGTTGACACACAAGAAATGTGATTTTCTGGCATATTCCGTTTGCTCTTACAATTAGAAAAGTTGAAAAGTATAGCAATAACGAGTAATGGCAAGAAAATTTGCTTGAATTTGAAGGAAGCCCTCTTCAGTCAGAATTTTTGCTTAAGTGCTAATTTAAATCAAATATTGACCGGGAAAAATATAAAAAATAAATAATACTCTTAATTGCGTTAAATAAAATTCGTCTAAAAAGTTCTGTACTTTTCCTTCAGATTTTTTTTTTTTTTTTTTTTCAATAGATTGTGAAAACATATCCTGCAATAAATGACTTATATAATTGGTGAAATATCTTATCTCTATATTTTGCATTAAACTAAATGGGTACGATTAACGAAACGAAAGAGTTGCCCATATATTTGTATATTATAGTATACTTAATTTATGTGCATTTAAGTTAACCTGCAGATTATCTTGTAGTATATAAGTAATTAAAGTAATATTCCTTTGTTAAACGTGTCCAATAGGTATTTCATACATTTGTATAATAATTGCTTTTCATTTTTTTGTAATAATTATTTAATTAAGTGGTCCTCAGTCCTCGCCATCAGACTCATAGTCATATTTTATTTTTTATTATTTTTTTTTTTTTAAATTTTATTCAATCATTTTGGTTGTACATAGACGAACTTAGATCATGTCAAGTAAAAAAAAAACAAACAAACGAAAAAACACAATTAAACAGACAAAGCAAAGCACAACACAACAATCACAGTGCACACAAATAACATATAAATACATTTTAACTATATAATCTGAATTTTATACATCTATTACCATGATAAATAATTTAACATACATTTTTTATATTTATTTGAGTTAAAGAATTTCGAATATTCGAATTTCTTCTATTTTTAGTGTGCATTTTTAAGCTGCAGCTCGACTTGAAATAAACCAATATATAAGAAAGTGACAGGTATAAATTTCGTTCCCTTTCAAACATACTGCCGGCCGGTGCTATGTGTAGATTAGCCTGGAATAAAATTATTGATTTTCGCGGATCTCCTAGCCATCTTGAGCGGCGCGCGCGCTTTTCTAGTAGTGGGGGAAATCATTCCGATTGTCGTTTTTTTTTTCTTTTGCGAAACCCGCCCGTAGCCGCCCGTAGCAGACGACACTCAGCGAGGGAGAAGCTGTCAAGTTTGACGTTTTCGGTTGTCTCTTGTGTGTTTACGAGGTTAAAAGACGATTTAATTCGAGTTAAAATTGTTATAACGAACTTACAGAACTTTCAATACTGTTTTTAAACTTAATTTTATTAATTATTGTACTTAAATCGATATAAAATCATGTATATTAAGCAAATGTGATATTTTTGGTGCACAGGCAAGTTTGCAGCGCTTGATATTGGTTATATTTACTATTTTATTGCTTTTGTAATATTTAGTTCATTGAATGACACAAACTGTGCATTTTGCAATGCCCTAGATGAATTTTTATTATTTATTATAGCACTGCAAAATTCATACGAGCGTGAATGAGATAGCAAAAATGGGTAGACTTTCTGTAATAATTGCTGAGGTTGTGATGCATGGCAAAATCAACTGCAGCTGGTATAATTTTGTATTCGGGTTCGGGATCAGGAGATAAAATTCTCTTTGCATGCCAATCGTGCTCACAGTAATAATATATTGAGCTATTAAATATGCAAGCTGACGTCAGATAGGCTTTTTTTTTTTTTCTCTAATATATTATGTTAATAGGTTCAATCAAAGCACGCAGCGTCTGTCTGGGCGCTTAATTGAGTCACACGTACGGTGTACGTGGACAATATATTATACGCGCCTGGTTTGCAATTCAACGTAATTCAACATAAGTTTGATCTTTCAAATTTGAGTCAAGTGTCAGTTAGCAATTATGCATAATTTATACACTGATAAAGTCATGATCGATCGTACGTACACTGCAACATACACATTATACTGGTCCGTTCTCTGTTCTTTATGTGTTCCGATTACGAAGTAAACATAAAAAAATTAAATTTACTTTCCATTTTTAAAATAATCGCATATTGCATACATTATAAGGAGGAATATAAAGGAATATAGAGGGAATATATATCCCCAATTATAAAATATAAAAAAGGCCACCTGCACAGCTTAGGGAAATGCATTGAAATTGACTCAAATAAGTTATAATTAAAAGCTGTTCAGTACATTTTTTTACTTAATTAGCTCCTTTTTCACCATCGCATGTAGCAAAATTGGCAAAACAAAAGGTTTTCTGGTCGCATGTATGAGACAATACAAACGTCATACTATGATAAATATAATATAAAAGCTTTACAGTTGCAACCTGTGGTGCGTTATTGCTTTTTCTTTTAAGGAATATTGCGGATTTTACCGGCACGCACAAGTAGATCGAGTAGACGACCTGCAGCTGAGCGGTACTGTACTCGAAGCAGACACAACGAGTATTCAGCTCACAAAACACGCTATCTACGTTTGCGACAGCAAGTTTAAGACTTCTTGTTCGTCGCTCACGTTTTACTCTACGCCCGACATAAAAATCGTATTATATATTCAATATATTGATTACTAGAATAAGAATACGAATCGCACTTCCCATCACAAATCGCTTGCCTGGAATACGTTGCATTATGCGTGGTGTACTAACTTATATTAATAGTAGTATGTGCACCACCGTCTCTGGGCGGTAGAATGTAAAATAAGATATATCTCAGTTCAGTTCAAATATTTTGATTTTCTGTTTATTGTATTTTTTATTTATTTATTTTATTTATTATTTTTTTTTTTTTTTTCAGTTCTGAAATTATATACAATTTCTAGCCGAGTGAAAATTGATTTAATATATTTTGCACATTTTATAAATTGCAATTATTTGTAGATACAGACGACCCTATTTATTTACTATTTTTCTATTCTGAAATGTGAAAATGCAACAAGGATATTTTCAATGGCGCCTCATTTCTAGGCAACCAGCCTTACTGGTGTGTCGAGCGGCGCAGTCCTGTTGCATTCGCAGGCACAATCGGTTCGCCACAACAGGTTAAAATGATTTTTGACTTGCCGAGAAATAGCTTTGGTTTTGGCTCGAGAAAAGCACGTAGTTGCTGCCAGTTATGACGTCAGGTGGAAACTTTCTGATCGATTGATACATTGTTGGCTTCCTTGACGGACGGACAACATATCCGACCAGAGAAAAGGAAAATCAAAGACTGTTTGAACAGTCGGTAGTGAACTATTTCCTTTAATTTGTTATAGAATATAAATTATGTTTTCTTATTATTTGCTTTTAAATTTTTTAATGCTTTCAATGCTATTTTCCTTAATAGATGCTTATATTCGATGTAATTTTCTCTAATCTCTACGCGCAGATATTTTTTTAAATATTTATATTTTATATTTATATATATTCAGTATTCAGAGCAGTTTTTGACAGTAATATTTTCTCATTTTTATTAATTATTATTATCGTTTTAAAATTACATTCTTAATTATGCTTTCTCTCACACTTATATAGAGCTTGCAATTGTTTCTTTGTTTGATATATATGTGCAGCCTTTACATTTAAATTTAATATATACTACTTATTGAAAAACCTGCACTATATTTGTGTTCTATTTGCAACACACTTCACTGTAAATGCTTATTTTGTAGTGAACGGTAAAAAAATCTTCTGCGCTAGATTTTGTTAATTTTGCAAAGCGTTATTTACAAATAACATAATTTATATATCGTTAAGGTATATAATAATGCGTGTAAAATTAGAAGTGCTTTGCAAGTCTGCAAAAGATTTACCTCATTTGTTGGATTCTATTATTTTAAACACAATTTGATGCTTACCTAAATCGTATATATGTATATTATAATCTTTAAAAAAACAAAAAAAAAACAGCATAGTGTACTCAGTAATCTTCATTAGACTAAATGTCAGAGCATATAAATCTGACGTAAATTTATGTTGTCTTGTACAACTGAAAAGGTTCAAATAAACAAAATAAATAAATAATTTTATATAGTAAATAAAATACAAATTATTACTTGCAGAAATATATACGGATCTTTTATCAAAGTGGAAAGTATAAAAGTTGACTTTAATTACAGGAAAGTAACTATATTATAATACCCAAGTTTATAAAACCATTGCCATCAAATCAATATAAAGCACACACAAAAAAGCCATTACAAACGGGAAGATATATTTTTTGCTGTAAATATTTCACTATTTTTCTCTCTCTCTCTCTCGTTTGTGTTTAAGCTTCGCAGGGAGATATTCAAGTCGATCGATTTGTTTGATGGCATGTTTAGTGTATTAGGTTCCAACTATAGTTTGTTTAGTGTTAACCTCCGCACTCACTATAGAACATATGTCAGCACCTTAGAATGTAATCGGATAACAAAGTACATTGTTGTTGTTGTTGGAGCTCCAGTTGTAAGTACACTAGTCATCAGTTTCCATTCCCATCACAGAATATTTATCTGAATTACATTAAGAGGTGGCGACGATTTGACAAGGTATAATATACAAACGACAGAGCTTGATGCATTCAATCAATACTTTTAGACTGTTTATAATATCCTGCCACACGCAATGTTTTGAACGAATGCCTAATGTTGGTCTAGAAATATTGTATGTATGTATACCAAAAATCAAAATTGCCACACCTTCAATTGGCAGACGTTGGGGTGTAATACTTGCGTTTTTATGGTATGCAAATACAGTATATGTACACAATTAATATATTAATAATAATTATATAATTATTAGGTCTGTTCATAAATATTATACACAATCAGATGATAATCAATTATCAGATTTTCCTTATTACCTGCATGTATGGTTCATCTGATATTCATATTCATGAATCGACTGTGCATTTACGAACAAACCTAGTTATTGTAAAATTAAATTTTTTGTATAATACCGTAAGTTGATCCAAGATTTCAGTTCTTTGGAATTCAAACAAAAAATTGATTTGGAAATTTCTTTTATACAAACAGTATATAATTATATATAACATAAACTATAAGCAGTAACTTCAGAGTAAGAGAAAAGTTTCAACTTTTTGTTTAGTTTTACAGAATTGAGGTGCTGATAGGAAACATGCATTCTTTTTAATGTAACTTTTATGATCGTTGTGGTGTGTCAGCGACATTTTTAGAGTTCGTTATATATCTCGCTGCTTGTTGTGTGCGTATCGTGCGTGCAGTCGTTGATTGTTTTGGCTGACTACTGGCGATAGATCGAGTGCGTGCATGAAGAGAACCGCGGCAAGAGTCGATCTTTGGGGTGGTGCGAGTTGTGAGATCGTGGCGGCTGCGGCGGTCCGCGGAGACGCGTCGTGCTCAGTGACGGAGAAACATCGCTCCTTCGGCTCTTGTGCGCTCCTCAGCAATAACCCCTGGTCAGCACCATGCCTCGCACTGACCCCGCGTACGTGCCCACCAGCAAGGAACTCAGGTCAGTAACCTTTCGACGCTATAACTTGTACATGTCACTGTTTGTATGTGTGTGTGTGGGTGATTTGTGCTCTCTTTTGTAGATTGTTATAATTTACGAGTAATTTTTATTTTTACAATATAATATTTTTTATCAGACCGGCAGCTAATTTTCAAATAATTAATATACATGGTGTCAAAATTTGTTGGTTAAATAAGTTTAAATTATTCGTAAAGTGCTCTTGTCTTATGTTGTGTTATTTAGTAATTTGTTATGTACCTATTTTTATATGATTTCTAGTGGTAAAATTACATTAATTAAAACCTTCTATCTGTGCTTGTGCATGTTGTAAATTTTCTTTGGACACGTTATATTTTTTCATTACACTAATGACTATTTTTAACAGCAGTAGGCAATGAATAATATACATCTTATATTATTATATATATTATAAAGTTTAATAATAACACGTTGGTAGCGACAGTGTCTTATATAGGTATTATTATAACATAACCGAGTGAGCCAGGTTGTTATGTAACTGATAACACTGAACCAATACCAAGGAATACAAAATTATATAGCAATGCAAAATGCAGTATATATACTTCATTTCCCCACTATATACATGATGACTTTTTCATTTGCTTGCTAATAACTTGCTACGTATATTTTACCAAAAATTATATTTCTACATGATAGAGTACAATTGAGTATTGACCCTATAAATTGAGTTTAACCTGTGCCATTATATGATGGCACATGACCAACCTCTCGTAGACAGTATCAAGCAGTCTCTTGGCTGAGAGCACATGCATACATAAACTGTTGGACCGAAGAGGTGCAGGCTGCTGGTGTGGCAGTAAGCAGCTCGCTCCGTGACCTCGCCGTTGCTCGTGTCCGCAAATCCCTTTGTCCCGGTTTGTGGATGAAGAGGGGGCGTGGCCAGCCAGCTCTTTAAATATTGCTCACGTCGTCGGTAACTGCTGCTGCTGCTATACCTCCATATCTCCGCCCGCTCGATACCACCCTCGCGCTCCAATAAATGTCACCACCGTCAATCGATTTGTATCGCCAAACAGTGTGATATTTTATCAATTAAAATTAAGTTTTCATCGATTATATAAAAGCTTTCATTACATTTCTTTACAAAGTACAATTTATAAAACTTATAACGGTATATGAACATATTTATTGAATGTACAGTATAGTATGATCTCAACATACCCATGTCATACAATTATAAATACATCATGCAGAAGTTCTTTAAACAAAAGTCGAGTGCTAAAAGTTTGTTTTCAATAACTTTTACATAATAATTGTACAGATACAAGGGTATAATGACAGGTTTTACATTGGTTGGAATACTTAAATTACTTATTGATTCGAAGTTGTGAAAACGTGCAATGAAAACATTTTACAAAGTTTTATCTGCTTGTGAACAGTCACATATTTTTATAGAGTGGAATATATAAAATATTTTAATTACGAGACATTAATTAAAAATATTCTTTAGTATTTGATATTGAATTACTTCGTCATTATAAGTAAAAAGTTTTATTTATATTACCATCATGAGAATATGATTATAAAATAAATAATCATATTATATAAAATATAAGAGTATATTTTTTACATAAAAAGTATATAATAGGAGCTGATTTTATTTTTACTACTCAAGAATTTTTATACACTTTTTAAACTATATGTATTGGTGTAGCTCAAAGTATTTAAACTTGCATAATAAGTTTTGTAATTTCTTTTCTTCTCTACATATTTAGCCTTAAAAAATACGAAGTTTAGGCGCGTATGAGTAAAACTTTTTAGCATCAGAAGTGGGCTGCAGGCTACATGATATTGCTGCAGTGCTGAGACTGCTGAGAGGCAACGTGTTGTGAGGACGGAAAGTCTGGCGGGCTACACGAAGAAAAAAGATTGGTCAGAGCTAGCATATCTATTTCATTCTGCAAATATAACGTGTTAATGTAAATTTACATAGCACTTGACACAATTTTTAAAGAGCGCAGGAGTATAAGCAGACTCCCGAATATGGGCAATCAGAAAATCTGATTTATTGATCTGGTTTTGGTTTAGCAAAAGCTTGCTTGAAGAAGGGTGTTCTATAAGATTCTGCGTACGTGGAAATAGTTTCCATGTCAATTATTAATAATTCTAGAAATAAATCTTGCAGTGTAGGTCGCCGCTTGCGTCTGGTTGTGGCCTCGTTGTTGGCTCACATCAGCTGCTGGTCCCGCTCTACTGGGATCGATATCGCTCGCTTCAGTCCTTGGCCCCTCACTCACCAGTTAACAACCGGGGATTTGGGGTCACATGATGGGGTATATCTTCAATCCCGCGTGCCGGAATGCGTACCTCGCTGCCACGCCCCCTCCCACCTGCTGCTTAAACCTAAACTACGAGCTTTTTCTAGAAGTCGCAAAACCAGTAACGCCCTCTCTGATTGGCCGTGACGTCACTGAGCCAAACCCCCTCCACTTACATAGCCAGGCTCTGCCAGGGTTAAAAGTTGCGACTTTGGAGTTGCGACTTCTGTTTAGGCGCAAAACAAAGAGCTCGTATTTTCAGCCTTACTGTCTGTCGTCTTCGGATCCCGCGAAATGACATTCCCCTCTAACGGCGGATTCATGCAGAAGGCGACAACGGCGATGCGACGCGATTTTGACGAAAAAGCTGTGAAATCCTATGCGGTGGCGAATTCGCCGAGAATTGCGTTAATTACGATGCTCTTTTCTTTTGATCGCCAAATATGGCCGCCAATGGATGTTACAGCGAGTGCGCATTATTCGCGTCGCGTCGCAAGATAAAAAATCGCCATGTGAATCCACCTTAATCGTCGCAGATGCACAAATAAAACAGTTTTCAAAATTTTCCTTGTAAGTTAGTCAAAAATTTATTTGCGAAGCTAAGTACAAGTGCCTGGCTGTCGAGTACTCAAGTATTTTTTATTACTCTGTACAGTACAAAGTTAGAACTTGACAATTAGTTTTGACATGGAAAAACTATTTAAATCGTATATCAGCTTCAGCAGTCGAAAACTCTAAATATATGACACTTTCGTAGTCGTCGTCACTGCACACAATAATAAGTTATGAAGTAAAACTTCGATTTCAACGAGACTTTGACGCGAGCGCGTTTGTTTTAGTGAGAGCGTCGCTAAGCTGCCTTAGATTAATTATATTATCATTACATCAACAATCTAAAACGGACCAAAATTATGTAGACCAATAATTGCTGTTTTGTCTTGGCCAATTGCCAAGTATCATTTTAACAGCAAAACAAATTCTCGGGTGCACCCGGCTTGCTACATAGCTCTGTTTGCAAAAAGTGTTTTATAAAATCTTTTTTCTTCCGTGTGTCCGGCCGTCTTGCCTGTCATCTACGATAGCACAAAGAAACCCTTCAGAGATCTTGACAGATCGCATTCCTCAGTAAGCCGCGGGTCGAGATCAATATTTTATATAATTTTATCACTTCCTCAATCTATTAGATTGCTGCCACTGTGACTTAAATGTTACTTAACTTGATTGTTTTACGCTAATAGAAACTATCATTGGATTACTTATTAATTAAATACAATTTAATTAAGTGGTATAATATTTATCATTATGTTAGTTTATATTTGGTATATATTTAATACATAATATATTTAAATAAATATATAATTGGTGGCTTTGCTTCTGTTCTATTAATTAATTATTACATTAATCATATTCAAAACTCCGTATTAATAATTTCGATGATCACATCTTTATAATTTATATATTTTTATATATGAAATTCATATTTAATTTTCAGTATAATTTTAACTAATATGTAGCTTGCGTACGAAATGAAATACCGCACGAACATACAAAACTGCTATAATAAATCTCATAATAATATACACGCGCACGAATCACATTAGAAGTTAAATACATGTCTCAGAGCATTTTTGCGGTGTTCCCAAGGCGCAAATTATATAATACAAGCCCAACGCTTCTTGAGTTAATTGTTTAGATTTTCTAATCACGCCAGCAGCAGACAATGCTGCGGCGTTAGTTTTATTTGGACACGTTCCAAAGTACACTTTGATGTAACAGGCAAGTCGAGTGTACATATAATAAAGTGCTAGGCTACCATGTATGCTCTCTTTGATACGTGTAAACTTTGAATTTACACTTTGACGCTGCATTAATTATATAATATAATTCGCTCAGCAATACAGCAGATGAATCAAATCCACGTCGAATAAAACGTGTTTATTTTATAATTTTTCAATACTTTTATTTATTTTTTTTATTTGTGTCTAGCTGCATGTATTTGTGCGGTTAAAATATTTTTCATAATGCAAGGTTGATGATTAATGGTATAAAAAAATAATAAATTGCATGGAGTCAAAACAACAATTAAGGCTAAGTTAATAGATGCTGAAAAAGTTGCCTAGCCTCAAGGAGACAATATTTATTGCTCAAGTGGACGCTATAGTTTATGCGGGAATATGCGGGCGCTAATACAAGTTTTTTAAGTAAGCACCCAACACAAGGCAGCACACCAATGAATGCAAACTTCAATAATAAATTACTTGAAAAAATTACGACACATTTAATTTATTAGTTGCGACGATTCAATAAACGAAAAATGGTGCCAAATACACATTTAAAAATTAAGTTATACTTGATGGTCAATGTCCAACTTTTTATAACTGACTTTTAAAACAAAAAAAAAGCATTTGAAAAATTTAGAATTATATTTTGTTAATTTGATATTACGGATGATCATGGAAGTTTTTTTTATATATTTTATATTATAAATTATTAAAAGACTATCAGTGAAACTAGATAAGAAACTAAACTTCATTAACCTGCAATGGCTTTTTATTCCCGTTTGATCCGCAGGCTCTCATATATAGCCTTCTATAGAGGACATTGCCTCCGCTCACGTTGCCATATATTATATATACATTAAAATCAATGCAAATGAGTCAGCGCAATAGCAACATACATTTTCGCTGCAACTCGCAATACCTACCCTCTTTATCAAAACACTGTACTTGCTTCTAATTGTGAATTACGAAACAATATTTTCACTAAGTCGTCTATTTTCATGAGATTAACACGTACTGAACTTTCATCCCTCGTGATGACTGTCAAATTAAATTTCGAAGAATAAAAAAAAAAAGGGATATGTGTTATACCATTTTTCAATTTCTACAAGAGTTTTTGTTTCGTCGGAATTAATCTGAGTGCAGGTGCATTTCGGCGCTGAATTGACTGAATTCAATTAATTTACTGCAGCTGGCTCGTCCGCATACTTGTTTTGCATGTATCTTGAATTATCTTCCCCAATGAAGTTAAATTGGAATATATTTTTGGTTTTTTTACTTTTCAAGATTTAAAAAAATTATAAAAAAATGCTATTTATTATAATTTGACGAATTTCGTGAGACAACGCGAATTCCAGTTCTTGAATGGGCTAACTATCCCAGCCTCAATGACTTTGGATAGATAGATCCTTGTTACAGTTTTGGCTCCTGGAAAGATCAAGTGCCTATTAAAAATTAGACAATGCTCCATTGAACCTTTTTTATTTTTACGTGGAATATGATGAAAAATAAATAATTTTTAAACATTAACCTTGTATTATATGTATTTTATTAATTTGCTGTCATTATCAGAGGTTTAGTATTTAATATACTTCTTTTCATAACACTGTCAAGTGTCAACACTTATCTAAATAATGAACACATTAAAATAATAATATAGAAATCTCCATCAACGCTGTAGGCAGTTACACCATCCAATTATGTGCTTCATTTATATAATTTTTTCTTCATATATCGATTCCACCTCCATTTAATGTACGTTCACATGGAGGATATTACATCTCAAGGGGGACGTATACGTGAGCTGGCGTACGGCACCTGCGTGTAATCAGTCGTGAAACTGCGGCACGATCTTCCTCCTATTAATCATTCTCCTCGTCTGCTCCTCTTTTATGTCGTTCATGTGACATTACAGCAGTCGAGGCAGTAATGATATTGCGAAGGTTGGATTTATAAACAAATTATATCCCTTGTTTGCTGTGTTTAGTAGCACAGTCGTTTTACACTCCATTACGAAGTTAAGCAGCCGTGAATAACCTTTATCACAAGTAGGAAGTTTACTCAGCTTACCGCTTGGTAGAATAACAAGACATACAAATAAATGGTATCGTTGGATAATATTGGTGGCTTATTTTGCTCTATAGTAAATTACTACAACATTATACACCTGAACACAAGCTGTTTTTGTAATAATGTAATGAGTTTTTTGCAAATAATATAGAGAATATACTTGACTCTATTATTATTCTTTAATTGTAACCATAAGGAGATTTGGTCAGGGGAGTATAGGCTACTGTATATTATAGCCACCCAACTTTTAGACTTTTAGACAACCTGCTGAATATACCTTACAATATATCCTTACTTATGTAAGAGTGAACGATGAACATGATACAATAGAGAAGGAAGTGGGAAGGACATAAAATGAAATATTTGCCGGCCAAACCAAGAAAAAGTTCAATACATTTATTTCATTTCGAGGCGAAAAATGACGCTGCTGCTGCTGCCGTGAATTGACGATCGTTGTAGGATTACAAAGACTTCCCTTGTGAAATCTCTCGTTCTGTGACTTGGCAGGCAGCGGCGGCGCAATACCGATCCGTGTGACGTCACTACCACCCCCATTGCCCCACTCCTCCCTAATATCGACCCCCGCGCGGGTGGTGCGCACCCCTAAACTTCTGCCGCCACCACCGCCACTTGTTGTTGCCTTCCCCTCGTTTGCAATCCGTGCCCGAGCGTGTATATCAATATACTGCGCTGACTGTCGTTTGCATACATATAGGTCCTTACTCACCTTTATATACGTGTAATAAACCTTGGAGATGAGGATGAGTTGGAGGCAAGGAGGTAGGAGACGCGCATCTGATCCAATCTGTCACTATCGGGTTCACTTCACTTGTTAAACTTAATCAAATCACATGCTAAATTGCTATTGTTAAATTGATTTAATCGGTATAATGTACACAGTTTATATAAAATCACGCATCGATTTTAATACACTCTTTAATCATGCTGGTATTAGTAGTTATTTGTAGATGTATTTTTATCTAACATATTTTGCTTTTATTGCGTTAAAGTAGATGACACACATACATGGTGTACAAATAATAAGCTAATATTAAATTCAACTAAAACCGAATACATCCAATTTCATTCCCCTAGACAAATCCCTTTGAATAGTTATTTGTTGCAATTAGCCGGGAAAACAATTAAAAGAGCAGAGTCTGTTAAGTTTCTTGGTCTACACATTAATGAAAGTTTGGATTGGTCTTTACATGTAAATGCGATTTGTAAGAAGATAAATTCGGCCAATTTTATGTTATATACAATCAGGAATCATGTATCTCATGAAACCTTGCTAACCATATATTATGCGTATGTTTATCCACATTTGGCATATGGCATAATAAATTGGGGATGTAAATCGGAACTATTGAATCGATGTTTTGTTTTGCAAAAGAGAGCACTTAGAACGATTTTAAGAATACCAAAAGGACAGTCGTGTGTTTCACATTTTAAGGCTAATAAAATGTTAACTGTCCCTTGCATTTATATTTTAAATTGTGCCTCATTCAAAAAAAATCATCCAAATTTTTATGTTCAGAATGATGGCTATCATGACTATAATACTAGGAATAAATCGAATGTAGTTACTGAAAGACATAACACACAATTTTTCAAAAACTGTGCAATGTATCAAACAGCAAAATTTTATGAATTTTTACCAGCATGTTTGAAAGAAATAAAAACCAGTAAACTTTTTCGCACAAAATTAAAGAATGTATTGATCAATAAAGAGTTTTACTCTATTAAAGCTTTTGTGAGTAATAAAATGTCTGAAAAAGTATTATCAGGATTATAAAATAAACAAAATTATAAATTTACATATACATTGTATTGACTGATATATATATGTGTATGTATATGTATATATACATATATGTATGTGTGTGTATATGTGTATGTGTATGTATATATATATATATATATGTATATATGTGTGTGTGTATGTGTATGTATGTATGTATATATATATATGTATGTATATATATATATGTATATGTATATATATATATGTTCCACATAAACTAAAATTTATCAGTATTAATGGTGACTTTGGCTTGTATTTTGTTTTTATTATTATTGTCAGTGATTGTGTTTGATAGTGTTAAATAACTTATGTAAATGTGTTTAAGTTTGATGTTTTTATGTTGTATTTTGTCCAATTTTGACTTGAACATATGTTTGTCTTGTACAACCAAAAAGAAGTTCCAAAATAAAAATAAATAAATAAATAAATAAATTTTTATCAGTCGATCTTTTCCCCATTTTTTTTTAATTTTGAGTTTACAACTTTTATGATGAGTTGTTGTGCCTTGATGGTTGCATACTTGTTAAAAAGTGTTAAACCTGTAAGATATGTAAATTACACTAAATTATCGATTAATGAAAATGTGAATAATTAAACTTTTTTTTGTGCTTTATTTACAATGAAATATTTATAATAATACTTAAAAATTGTTGTAATAACTGTAATTAATATTAAAATTCTTACCATCTCCATCATTTTCACAATTTCATACTTAATATTTTCATAATTTATCTCACTATTCAACTTGGAAACTTTTGCATATAATATATACTCTATACTCTGTATCAACTTGCTGTTTAGATAGTGTTTATAGCCTTCATTAATGATCATAACGCCTCACCATCCTGGGGATTATACTATAATTGACAATAAATCATCTTTACTCCATTAACATATAATCATACTTTTCAATATTATAGATACCTCCCGTATTCCTTTGGCTTATATGTGATTAATCTCTTCCGTCTGCTCTCTTGTTTTGTGTCTTTTGTCTTCCAACGCAAAGTGTAAAATATAAAATAAACGTCTATTGCGTAATGTAGTTAGTGCAATAAGTATATGATTCAAAATAATTTTAAGTCACATAAATATATACTGTACATTTATTATAGTTACTGATCTTATAAAGTAAACCTTTTTTTTTTAAACTGATTGCTAATAGCAAATAAAAAAACTCACAATAACATACTTTTGGATAATATGCATTATATGGTTTTATTGTTATAAAACTTTTACAACAGCCACTAACTTTAACATCAACATACTAATTATACTGGTGATGGGAGGCATGCAGATTGTTCATGTTGTTCTGTAGAGGCGAGAGGGCTTTTAGTGACGAGAGGTTATGTTGTGTTGCAGGCAGACGCTGCCTGTGCCCATGTTCAGCCAGAATGACTTCAACCTTTGGTCAGTGCTGAAGAATTGTATTGGCAAGGAGCTCAGCAAGATCACCATGCCGGTCATCTTCAACGAGCCCCTCTCGTTCCTGCAGCGCATGGTCGAGTACATGGAGTACGCCAAGCTCCTGCGCAGAGCCTCCGAGGAGGAGGACCCCGTGCAGCGCATGAAGGTCAGCATAGCAGCACAACCTAGCTAATGTCAGCTAATGTCAACAATATTAGCGGTAAAATTGAATTTCCTTGATTTGATGCTCACATACTTTTACTCGTTTTTGAAATTTCAAGGTTTTATTGTTTTAAGTAATTTCCAAACTTCTCAGTTCCCTTATTGAATAATGAAAGAATTTTTCACCCCCTTTTGGCAAGTCCTGATGAAGAGACTTAATGCTTTGCCCAGCTGTCCTTCCTTACATTCTGTTTAGTTTTAAGATGCTGCTTTAATATTTTTGGAACATATTAGTGTATCATCAAGTGAGCAGACCATGAAGCACTTGTCATATATAATTATGGTCTTGTAAGAGAAGTATTTAACTTTGCATTAATTTGTTTCAGTATGTTGCTGCTTTTGCTGTGAGTGCATTGTCTTCCAATTGGGAACGTCTTGGTAAGCCGTTCAACCCTCTTCTTGGTGAGACGTACGAGCTGGAGCGTGATGAGTTCAGGTGAGTGGGCTCCCTCATCTCGTGCTGGCAAAGAAGCTAATGTATGGTGTGCGCAGGGTGATGTGTGAGCAGGTGAGCCACCACCCGCCAGTGTCCGCCTTCCACGCAGACAGCCAGCACTTCATCTTCCACGGTTCCATCCACCCCAAGCTCAAATTCTGGGGCAAAGACGTTGCCATCCAGCCCAAGGGAATGGTCACCGTTGAGCTTCCCAGGTTAGAAAAACAAAAGCATTCGTTTGGATTGATATAATTGGAACATTATAGTTATCAAAAGAGTTTTAGAGGCTGTAGGTTGAAATTAGCTTAAGTAAATAATGTAATGATTTATAATATATTTATTGCAGCACTGTCTAAAAACTCTAAAATAAACTTATTGAAAAAATTTTAGCTGAGACTACAAAGGTTGAAGTCATTTCAATTTATTCTAAAAAAAAAACAAAAATAAAAAAATAGCTGTGTGTCTATTCCCTACGTAGTGTTTTAATGGAATGTATTGTGTGCAGATGGGGTGAGGCTTACACATGGACCAACGTCAACTGCTACGTGCACAACATCATCGTGGGCAAGCTGTGGATGGAGCAGTCGGGCACCATGGAGATTATCAACCACCGTACCGCCCACCGTGCCTGCCTCACCTTCAAGCCAGCTGGCTGGTTCTCCAAGGAGTTGCACCGAGTCGAGGGCTTCATCACTGACAATAAGTGAGTCTCCCAGCATTGCTGCTCTCTTAATCTGATATGTGTGTTTAAATGCAACGCTCTTCAATAAACTGAATCTAAAGGTCAAACTGTAATGCTACTTTGAATTTTGTTGTTTTATTATTTATTTCATACTTTTTACATGTAATTTTTTTAATGTTATAATAATTATACTAATGGTCATCCATGATAAGGCTTAAATAACTACATAGAGTGTAGTACTTTGAACATTATTATTAATTATTTTTTATCTTGCATTAATTTAATTTTGCGTTTTAGGAAAAACAAACTGTTCTTCCTTCATGGAAAATGGACAGAGTTCCTACGTTGTACAGATATTGCATCTTATGAAGAATATTTTAAAGAGAATTCTCACAAATTCAGGTAAGCCTATCTTTTTTTTAGACACTTCAATAATTTGAAAGTAACGTTAACATTATGCCACAGGAAAGATGACTCGAAGAAAAAAGATACTGCATCCACCAACAGTCCGTCACATACCAAGGTTCTGGCCAAGCTGAGTAGCATCAAGAGTCCTTTCCGTATGAGCCGTGACGACTCGACCAGCGGAGGACCCTCTGGCTCGGACGATCCTCCCCCTCCCCCAGAAGTTCCAGAAGGCGAGGTGCCCAAATCTGACTCCAGTTACTCCATCGACATACCCAACTCGGTGACCTTGTGGGAGGCAGACCCTCGCCCAGCCAACTGCAGTGACGTAAGTTGAACCACCGTAGAAGTGCACCAATTATTATTTTCTGCTTTCGATATTATAAACTGATACAACATGCATTTGTGTGTATTGAAGTAACTACCTAACCATTGCAGTTTATCCTGTTTAAAGCATAAATTAAAATGAGAATTTCAGTAAAAAAATTATTTTTATATAATATATCTTGGTTATATTTTTTCCCATTTTTTATTGTCTTTTTAAACTACATGCAGTATTCTTAAAAAAAATAATTTAATTGATGCACTAAATTCATTAAAAATTTATGCAGTATTGCAAACTGATTTCACTAACTATAGTTTTACTATTTAACTATATATTGTCAGCTATTATAGTTACTCGTTCCAGTTGTTACCATGTCATTTTCTAATAAATTCTTTGTTGTTGTTGCAGTACTTCCAGTTCACTCTGTTTGCAATGTCACTGAATGAGATGGAGGAGGGGATGCCGGCTCGGCTGTGCCCCACGGACTGCAGGCAAGTGTTTTGTCAATGCTCACTGGCCTCTTTGTACTCACGGTCATTATTGTTGCAGGCTCAGGCCGGACATTCGCAAGCTGGAAGAGGGAGACATCGACGGAGCAGCTGCTGAGAAGAACCGACTGGAAGAGAAGCAGCGTGACGCTCGCAAGGAACGGAAAACTGGCAAGAGCTCCGAGTGGAACGCCAGGTACTAGCAAAATCCTTGGAAAAGTTTTAACTCAAAACTTACAAATAACTCATTATTTTCATGCCAAATTGCACCATGTGTGCTGACTGACTGATTAAATTAAATCATCTTACTTAATTTTTAAATTCATATTTGTAGCATCGTCAGTATAATTATTTTCTTAACTGAAACTTTTTATTGCCAGTTAGCAATTGGTGGAACATTTAATGTAGCATACATAATAATTATGTAACATATTTATGTATTTAATTTCATTAAATGCAGGTAATTTTAGAAATTCCCAGTTTAACCTGTACCTTAATTTTTATTGTTAGTAATTCATTGAATTAGCAACAATATAATGAAAATTATGTGTTTGCAGGTGGTTCTGCCAGGGCACCAACCCTTATACCAAGCAAGAGGACTGGCTGTACAGTGGAGGCTACTGGGACCGCAACTACTCTGACATCTCGGACATATTCTGAGATTAAAGACCCTTCTCTCACTTGCTGCTGCAGCCTCCGCCATGCCACATACGCTCAACCCTGCTTAGCAAATCTCACTGCTCTTCACCTGTCTCTGTGCTCATACTAAAGCAAATCATTTTATTATTAAACAATTGTATTTTTCATAGAGGACTAATATTTGCTTCAGTAGGCCACAGTGGTCATGACCAATTTAATTAAAATATAAATGCAAAATATAGTGCTTCAAAAGTTATATTTAGTTTTGAAATATAGCATTGTATTGTTATTGTAATAAGCTGAATTTTTCATCTATATTAAATTATTAATATTATAACTTATGATCAAAATACCAATAATTTCATAAATACATTAGTTACTAACAAAAAAGAAATTAAAAATAATATTTTAAAATCTGAATATCACATATCCATATTTTATCAAAATAATAAAACAAAGTTGTTTTTATGAGTTTCTTGAATAAGATCTGATTGTTTTTAAATATTGCTTGCTGTAAGCAATAACCTGTGAGTCTCTTGGAGCGGTGGCGTGGAATGTGGAGAAATGGATAGTCTTGTAACATCCATTTATGGCATGTCAAAATGAGGAGAGAAGTGGTCTGTATGATGTGTTGTGACTGTGGTGTAATGTAGAGGCTGTTACAGGTTTTAATTAAAGGAAATCCTCATATGTAATAAGCCTTGTAATGTAGACAATGTCAAATGTCAAAGATATGTGTGTGTGCATGAGTGGTTGTGTGCCAAAATTGCTCACTGAGTTGCATTTGAAATTAGCAAAGTTTTATTTTAACTTGACATTCCATTATTTAGAATCTCTTCTCTGATATAATATTGTTATGTGTTAAAATTCTTCTAATTCTTTGAGTTAAAAATAATTCTGCACTTTTTTTTATAACTTTCAACACATTTAATGTTTTTATATCCCTAACTATCATATTTTTAATGTTAATTTGTCTTTAAAAAATGTATTACAATAATGTTTAAATATAATTATGGCATTCCAACTATTGTAAAGTAGGAAAATCAATTAAGTATTCAATTGAGTATTAATTTGAGTTAACGTTTTTACTATATATACTTCGTATTATCACCTTATAAAATATTATCACCTGCTTTAAGTAATTTTATTTTTATGGTGACTGCCATTCCATTTTTATGCAATGAAAATTAGTGAGTTTGTCAATGCAATTTGTCGAATTACAGTATATTGATGGTATAGGAATAAAATAAGGGAGTAAAAAGTCAATAAGATGTTTTGTCTTGAGCCAATATTGACCACAGCCTGGAATTAAAGTTGTTGCTGTAGTTCTTTTTAAATAACAATAAATTTATTGTAAAACAGTTGTATAATGTTTGGGTATAATTTCAAAAAATTTACAATAAATAAATTAGGCGAGAGAAATTTCAACTTTAATATAAATTTCATTTTTTATGAAATAATTAATGCATTTTAACAGTGCAATTTACCAAATTATTTATGCTTTTTTACTTGATAATTGTTGCCTTTTGGAAGTTTATTTCCAAATAATATTATTGCACTTAACAATAAAAAATAAATTAACATTCCATCAATAGTACATAAATTAATAGTAAAAATAATGCTTCAAGTTGATTATGTGTTACATATTTAAGGGTAAGATAACGCCACCAATGTTAAAAAAAATCCCGCTCACAAAAATTCTGAAAAAAATTTAAAATATTCTCCTTTACACCCCCTATCAGTAGCTAAAATATCAGGTATACAAATACGATCAAGTTTTTGAGTTATGAATTTTTAAAGTTGACTACTTTAACATGGAAGTTTCATTTCTCCATGTTAAAGTAGTCAACTTTAAAAATTCATAACTCAAAAACTAGATCGTATTTGCATACCTGATATTTTAGCTACTGATAGGGGGTGTAAAGGAGAACATTTTATTTTTTTTTCAGAATTTTTGTGAGGGTGATTTTTTTAACATTGGTGGCGTTATCTTACCCTTAAACCTAAACTACGAGCTTTTTCTAGAAGTCGCGAAACCAGTAACGCCCTCTCTGATTGGCCGTGACGTCACTGAGCCAAACCCCCTCCACTTACTTAGCCTGGCTCTGCCAGGGTTAAAAGTTGCGACTTTGGAGTTGCGACTTCTGTTTAGGCGCAAAACAGAAAGCTCGTAGTTTCAGCCTTAAGGGTAAGATAACACGAACAATCGATTGTTGTAGGCCCATTTGATTAACATGTAAACCTTAGCAACCTCATAATGGTTCTGAATTTTTTTTTAGAGACAGTTCTTGGCGTTAAAAAAATATGGAGAAAATTTCAAAACAATCGGACGATCCAATTTTTTTAAATTTATTTTTTAGTTTCGGTCTCCATGGGAAAGCCCTATATATAGATACTGAAAATTTAAAAAAATCATTTAAAAAAATTGGATCGTCCGATTGTTTTGAAATTTTTTCCATATTTTTTAATACCAAGAACTGTCTCTAAAAAAAAAAAAAAAATTAGAATCATTATGAGGTTGCTAAGGTTTACATGTTAATCAAATGGGACTATCAACAATCGATTGTTCGTGTTATCTTACCATTAAAGTAAAAACTAAAAACATATTATTTACATCTACACATTAGTTCTTTTAATTTTTAAACACAATTTTTAAGATAATTTGCACCAAACGTAAGTAATGAACTGCAAGGGCTTAAGTCTGCAGTAAGTCGAGCAACCAACTAGGCTGTGTGTGTCATGTACGTAGCAAACATCGAAACCCAATTCACTCATACAATCTACTTGTTTAGAAACTAGTGATAATTAAATAATAGGAGCCTTGAATGTGAGTTAATCACCAAGCTTTAGTCCTTGGTGTTTTTCAAACTGCTTACTTTATTAGCTAGTACATATTTAATTTCTCTATAGAGATAAAAAAAAAATACGCATTTAATTTTCTTTTTTGTTGTTAAGGAAACTGCTGGTGTGTTTTCAACTCTGAATTATTATATTTACGTTGTATTTATAATTGAATTATTGCTGAAATTATCATACTGTAGTATAATTAAAATAATATGTTAGCATGCGGGGTCACGAAAACTTGGATATGCATTTAAAAATTTGTCACTGTTATTTCTGCGTCACTTTTGAAATTTATAATATTTTATGTAAATATAGAGAGATTATATTACACTAATGCAGTAAAAATAATATTGTAACAAAGTAGAGAGGCCTATAAATATGTATTCTCCTGCATAATATGTATATAATTGTAAACTGTACAAAAAATAATCAACAATATAACATCGAGCAATATAAAATATTTAATGTATGAATCATGGTTAAAAATATATATAAATTACTTGTTAGAATAAAGTAAATTGCATTCTCAAGTTATAAGTGTTTTTTTTTTTTTTTTTACAAATAATTTAATAACTTTTAATATCCTCACGTAATATAATTATAATTTTATATATATATATATATATATATATATATATCTTATAACTAATTGCTATTATATATTGGCTTTTTGTTGCTATTTATATATAATATATGAATAGCAACAAAAAGCTAATATATAATAGCAATTAATTAGTATTATATAATGTATATATATTATTGCTTATATATTTATATATAGATTCGAGCTACACTCCTATTATAAAACTTCTCCTATGTATGACCGCATTTAGACGGGTTAGACCGCTCCCATGCAGACTCATGCAGTGAGAGACCACTCTGAGAATCCGAGACACCAATTAATTAATTAAGGTAGAGATAACGCCGAACAGCTGATCGACGTAATGCCCTCTTTGATTAACATGTAAACCTTAGCAAATTGACAAAAATTCTGAAATTTTTTTGAGAGGCAGATATTAGTGCCTAAAATCCATAGAAAAAATTTCAAAACGATTTAACGAGACGATTTTTTTTAATTAATTTTTTTAATTTTCAGCATAGGGCTTTCCCATGGAGGAGCCAAACTAAAAAAATAATTTACAAAAATCGGCTCGTTAAATGTTTTTGAAACTTTTTTGCTATGGCTTTTAGTCACTAATATCTGCCTCTCAAAAAAATTTCAGAATTTTTGTCAATTTGCTAAGGTTTACATGTTAATCAAAGGGGATTACGTCGAACAGCTGTTCGACGTTATCTCTACCTTATTAAGAAGAGGTTTCTCTTGGAGATCCCGTTGGAGACACTCGTGAGTCTCTTTTAAAATAGATCCCGCGTATCTTTTATTCAAAAAGTGAGCTACGAAATGCACATTTTAACAAAAAAAAAAAAAATCAAAACAGACACAGCTGTCCAAACAACAGCGGGAAAAATAATAATGGGTAAGCATTGCATATTTTTTATATTTTTATGTAAAAGGAAACACAAAAAACGTACAAATTTAGTAAAAAAACAACAATAGGCTACATAAATTCATGTATGCATACACTTCGGGACAATAGGAACCTTATCCCCTCATCAGGGTTATTCTCCTAGGAGAATAACCCTGCCCCTCATGAGTTGTTTGGATTGTTGGAGCTCCCATGATGACAATAAGAGTTGCAATTTTAGGTGCTTTCACATAACATTCAGTATATTATTATGCTATGAAATTGCGGAGCTCTGCATTTAGCAATGCTACAAGCTTATGTCACATGCATATATGCATACAGTATCATACTTTAGTGGTATTTTTACTGCCAAAAAATCAAGACTCATCTTGAGTGTGCTGTGCATATATGCATACACATCAAAATCAACAACTTTTGCTGTGAGGTCTTATGGGTTGCAGTGTGATTCCGTGGAAATTTTAGAGTGTGCTATAGCATGCGGTACAGTATGCATATGTGAAAGCATAAATATACTCCTCAAACACACACACAAAACAGGCATCACGTCCCCATGGCACAGACTGCATAATGAAGGCCACAAACAGGGCTGGATAAGGGGCAATGTTCGAGCTCCTAAATTCTAAATGTGTGTTGCATATAAAATAATATGCATAATTATCATACAGCTGATGATACATTACAGTATACACTAGCAGTCACACTGCAGGGAAAAAAAGAATAAGAACTTAAGGAAAACTACTTTGAAATTCCAAAAAAATTATTGGTACAATAATAAGTGAAAGGCCCTACAGTGTGACAGATCTTTGTTTACGTGTAGATTCGACTACTGCACCAGGTGTCATCTTTTTTTCTTTAACCCAGGCATGTAGATATACAGAGGCGTCAGTGAGCTGATCAGGTGCCGTCTAGTCTATAGGTAATCTAAGGTCTGTTACAAAATAGCTTTTTAGGTACACCCAACGCCAAATTTAATGCAAAAATCTCGGGGAAGCAACCCTATATATGCTTGTAACAGCCAGGACCATCATGATGATGAATTATCTGTGACTCATAATGAGGGTTGACAGCGTAGCGACCTTTGATGTTTATGAGTTTCTTTACTGCTTTTTCTGCGCTGTTTGGTGAACAATGTGACAAATAAAAGTGTACAGTAATTAACTCGTTATCAGTAACAAAGGCACCCACGCCTTAACAATCAGCATGAGTGACAGATAACTCAGCATCATGATGGTCCTAGCTTTTACAAGCAGAGTTGCTCTGAGATTTTGGCATTAGATTTGGCATTGTCTGTACACGGTACAGTATACAAAGCGTTGATGCAAGGCGGTTTTAAACATTAATTTCATCAATGTTTGCTGCATGGATTGAGAGCTAGCTCAGCTAGCACTTAATAAATACATTTATACATAAATTTCATTTCTGTATGTAAGTGATGATTGATTAATATAGCCTTTCATCAAATGTAAATTTAGTACAAGGAAGGCATTTCCATCACCAATATTACTATTGTTATTCTTTATAACACTGGGAAGCCGAAAACAAGATCTTTGCGATCTCTACAACAATAATTTACAGATCAATTTCTGATAATTATGTATTTTTGTGACTTGCCTTGGATGACATGAATATAATGGTTTGACCTTTTGATAAGAAGATATTTTTTAACTTACGTTTACAACTAACGTTCACAGTAGTAATTAAACCAAAACCTGATGCCATACATAGCTTTTCACAGGTCTAACTAGCATAAAAATCACTCTTAATTCTATGGAAATATGAAGCATGTTAGTTTAATCATTGCACGTGTATTAATGTACATTATTGTTATTTTAAAATTTTATCTGAACATTTACAAGTGTGAAACTACAGCTAAAATAGCGTTTTAGTAAAGCAGGTGAAGTGGATTTTTTAAACTCTTTTCTGGACTATAGGCTACACCTTGTTAAATTAAAATCTAATCACTCATTATGTACAAACACTTATCAATTATTCTTATTGAAGGCAGTGACATTTCTTTTGAAACTTAAACGTAAACTTTTAAATACACAGTAAAAGTATAACAACGACAGAAATCAGTCAATTATTTCTTTATTTTAATTTTGCCAAACATTTCATGCAGGCCTACACCATTAGTTTGTTCTGAAAGTTATGCGACAAGTTAAGCAAGCATTGCAAATACCACTAACTCAAAATTGTAAAGCACATTGTTTTGTGAATAAATTCGTAGGAAAAAAAAAAAAAAAATCATGTCACTTAACAAAATTAAGTTTTAATACACTATCACTTTTTCAATTTACTGCAGGCACATGTAGAAATTATATTTTAAATGTCATGTTTAAAAATGAGCACTTGAAATGTAAAGTTTACTATACTTGTTCCCAAACTACAATTACTCCTTTGTCATGTAAAATGACAGAACATGGACGGAATACCACTGTGAAGTGTCAGTCTAGATTATTACACTTGTGTTTGAGGCACTTGGTCGTGTAAGAGATGCTTTGTATGCCTCGGGTACTTAGTTGCTGCCGGGTGAGAGTTGACGTTGGGCTTGCTGTGGTACACGTTTCCTTCCTTGAGTGAGGTGGAGTCACGTACAGAGTTGGCACTGCTGCCGCTGCGTAGAGAAGGTGTGCTGACAGCCTTGGTGGGGGGTACTGCAGCTGGCGGGGGCATGGGGTGGGTCTGCACTGGACCAGCACGGACAGCTGGAATCGGAGCAGGAGGCTTGGACTCGACCGGATCAGCCTGGGGCATATTCCGGAACTCATAGGCATTCACGTGGTTGTTGTCAGCATCAGGATCTTGAATTATCAAGTCTCCACTGTAGTAATGATCAGATTCCCTGGAATAGTAATATTTTGTTAGACAACAAGACAAATATTTCTCTAGTATACAGTATATGTCTAATATTTTAAGTATGCTACTTTTATTCACCTTTTCATTGCCAATGCACTGCAGCACAGTGAAGAAAACAACAAAAAAAAAATTAGTATACAGTTTCATGCATTCTCTAATTATAATTAGCAACATTTAATAACACAACTAACAGTGCAGATTGTAATTAGCTCTAGCTCCTGTGACATAGCATTTACCAAAAATATGGACAAATGTGGTTGATTTAAATTTTTTTACAGGTTTCATATGATTTTGTTTCATTGCTTCTTTTCCCCTGCCACTGTTATTTAATTAACATTTTATTATTAATTATTCCCCCTTTTTTCTTTTTAATTTCTAACTATGACTCCAACTCCCTCTCCAACTTTTTATTTAGTCTGAAATTTTAAAGCTTTCATTTTTTCATGTTGATTCATTTGAAAGCAATTTGCTCTGTGCTTGTAAAATTTAGTGTCCAGAAGCAAAGAAGGGAACATGAAGTTACAAATTGCATTAGAGTTTGACTCATCCTATTAATGTCATACCTCTTTGCGTTTCTCCACAGCATGCAGCAGATAAAAACAAGGACGATGAGCAGCAGGCAAGTGCCTGAGACGCTCCAGAAGGCAATCTGCAGTGGCTCGTTGGGCTCCCACCAGTACTGCAATCACACAAGCAGGTGAGTAAGTCAGGCCATACCAGACTTACTGAGTCAGACTTACCTCTGTAGTGGGCGGGTACGTTGGCACCATCCGCCCAATCACAGTGGGCAGATATTCTGTCCAGAACGCACTTTCCGTTTGCCGGTAATTGAGCATGATGCTTGAATTGTAGGTGGTGTTGATGTTGAGATACTTTAGCTCTCCCGCCCTTGCCATCTCAAAGTGAAGCCCGAGGATTTGTGTGTGTGTCGGGTTCCTACGTACATAATTAATACAGTATTAATTAGAAATACCAGCAACTTGCTGTAATTTTAAATGCTTACCCATATCGTGCAAAATCACTGTAAGCTTTCATAAAGAAGTGACTCATATTTCTATCATTATCAGTCCATTGTGCTCTTTCTAATCGTAGCTTTTTAGGGAAAAATTCTGAAACATTTTTTTTTAAATATTAGATATTTACAAACAATACAAAATAATTATCTTCATCATTATTATTGTACATAATAAATCAATAGTTATTAACGGACAGGTTGTAGTTACCGTGATCCATGAATGGTGCCCCTGTGAGGAAGTAGTACTCTGTGTCGTGAGGCACCCTGCGCCAGTATGGTGCTCGCAGGGCCTCCACGGTGGTGTTGAGGTGGTACAAGTACACCGGCACCCTCTGCTCTACCAGCAGCTTGGCCATCTTGTCACTCGGTGCTCGGAAGAAGAAGTCGGACAGCATCTGTGAGTGAGAACCAATCACAGTTTAGCTTCAACAGCCAACAGCATGAAAGGGGCTATGTATACACTTACGTTTATGTACTGCTCTCGGATGAGAGTGACGTTGCGAGGGTCTGGCCAATATGTGTACATGTACTTGATAGCATGATATATTCCTTCAGGGTTTAATGTATAATTATATTTAAGAACAAATTCTTTAATCTTTTGATCATAGAACTTCTCATCAATATCATAATCTGGTGCTAAACTTTCGTTACTATCTGGAAAAAGCACAAAAATATATAGTGAACAGTGGCGTAACTACAGGGGGGGCCGAGGGGGCCAAGGGCCCCGGGCCCGTGCATCAAAGGGGGCCTTTTCAGTTAAGCTCATTGAAGAAATTTCAATGGGTATTTATTATTATTATTTTTCCCTCCAAATTATGTATTTTTAACCCAATAAATTATTATTATTATTATTAATTGAGCGTGACAAAAAAAAAACACTTTTAATTATATAATATTATAATTTTATTTATTATTATTTTTTTTTCCCCCCGTAAACAAAAGTTGTCACAAATATGAAGACCAGGAGCAAGCATTATTGTTATCATTTGGGGATGGGGAGAACGTGCTCCTCATCTGACTCATGCATCTTTCCCTGTTTTATGATTAGAATGAACCGCCTCAAATTCAGTTCACCATGTCGTTGAAGCACGTACGCGTGTGCAGTTGAAACAATAGTCTTTTTAATAAGTCAAAATTGTACTTAAATTATAGACATTTTTTATGTGATAGTATACCATACGTGTTAATTAGTAATTCATGTTACAGTATAGATTAAAATGAACTAATATGAATTTTAATATTTTTACAATACACCATATGTGTTTTTTTATTTATTTTATTTTTTTTTTATAAATTGCTGATTGCTGCATAACGTGACATCTATGTGGATCTGCAGATATAAATTAATAAATTCACAAGGAATGTATAAAATATTGCGCAAATCTAATTTCATTAAAATATGTAATTTTCTTCATTAAAAAAAAAGTGCCACGCCCACATTTTCTAAAAAAAAACACCTCCGGCGGGGATCCCTTCCCCCCACCCCGGAGCCGCCGCGAGGGGCCCAAGCGGACCTTCGATCGGCCCCCGGGCCCTCATTTTGTAGTTACGCCACTGATACAGTAGTGAATAGTTCAAAGAATCGCCCTTTTATTTAATGACTGATAAAAATACCTTTTAAAATGACAAGGCTTGCATCATACTGTAGTATTTTTTTTACAACTTTGAATTGCGATTTATCTACTCGCATACTGTGTGTATTAATTAAAAAACTGGGTACAACAATATAAAGACTTCCATTTATTCTTTGAGTATTTTAAAACATTAAAAAAAGCACCGTAGACATTAATTTCTATGGGAAATATAACAAAAATGTTAGAGAGAAACAGTTAGTGGACTCACAGATGAAGTAGGCGGCCTCGTCGTGGGTGACTCCACTGAGGTAGGACAGGCCGCGGTTGAACTCGCCACGTCTAATCAGCGTCTCGGGCGTCTCAGACAACACGTGCCAGTCACGCTCGCGCCAACCGTCATACCAATCGTCCCCGGGTACGGTGAAGTTGCCGTCCAGCACTGGACCCCACGGCAGTGTACCCACGTCCGGCTGAGTACGAGAAACACAATGAACTCGAGATCACAAGCACGGTCGCTTGAGCAACATTAAAATTATCAATGAAGACATTTTTATACCCGAAAATATGAATTTAAAATGAAACATTGTTCATGAGTGCCAAATATTTTCATATTTAGTCATTCACATAAGCGTATATATGTATAATTCGCTTGTTTATTTAATTATTTATATATTTATTTATTTATTTATTTATTTATTTATTTATTTATTTATTTATTTATTTATTTATAATATATTGACAAAGAATTGAATTTAATCATATAAAACCAACAAATTTTAGCATGTTCATTGAATTTTACTGAAATGTTTATTACCAGAAACTCCGCATTCCCAAGTTCGTAAAAGTTTCGTCCTTGTTTGAGACAGTTGACAATTTTCCACGACGACTCTGTACTGCAGCCAAGTAGCTGCGCAAACACGCGACTCGTATTCTGCGCACGATACACGTCCTCCAAGAGTGCCCAGTCCGCCAGCGCCGATCCGCTCTGTAACACATACCAGTCAATCCCGCGTCACGTCAGCACCATGTACCCTCGAGACGCACCTGTGCGATGACACGTGACACGAGGTCCCGAGTACGCGGCGCCACCATCAGCAGGCCAGCAGACGCCGCTCCCGCTCCCGGTCCGAACAGCGTGATGAGTTTCCGGTCACCGTTGAAGAACTCAATATTGTCGTACACCCACCGCAGAGCCATAGCTTGGTCCAGCATGCCGTAGTTCCCGGGCGAGTTTTCATCTCCCGTGCTCAGGAAGCCTGTATATAACCATTTCATTGTTAAAATTTTCCTTGGTGACATTGCGATGATAGAGCTACTCGAATTGTTACGTACCGAGCGCTCCGAGACGGTAGTTGACAGTGACGATGACCACCTCGTAGAAGGCAGCCATCACGTGTCCGGGGAAGAGGTTGGAGGCTCCGTGCTGGAAGTCACCGCCGTGGATGTACACCATGACCGGGTAGAGCGACGCCAGACCAGACGTTACCTGCGAGTAACACCAGTCAGAAAGCAGCCCTCTCACGGATATTTATTTTAAGTATCCGGGTCTCAGAACTTTCAAAACGCATCGAGATCGCGAAATTAATTTAATAATTATATACGATTGTAACGAATTTCTCACAAATTCATTGATAAATTGTCCCCTCCAAATGCAAAGTGGAAAACTTTATTATTTACAAAATATTTATTTGAATATGAATTAACTATAACCTTCGATATTATTAGCAATATAACAAAAGTTGATTGAAATTTTTTCGTTTTATTATAGTATCTGACATATATTAAGTTTACATTCTAAGGCGGCGAAATGTATATTCATTAATTAACCGATTGTACAAATTTGGCACAAATTTGCTTTACGACGTGTTCTGATTGTTTATAATTTATTATAATAATCTTGGTGTAATCTATTATCAGTATTATCGTACATTACAGTATATTTTCTATCTATAAATCTATATCATGTATATTAAAATAAAATTACGTTAATGTTTTTCAACCTAACCATTTACAACTAAAAAAAGAAAGATAGGGTTTGTAAAATGTAAATGAGACAAATCGCGAACTCGAGAAAGACGATCCTCGCTGCCATTAGTTTAATATTTAGCATGCGGTGTGGAGTTACTATTGAGTCGAGCCCACATGCAGCCGCTCTCTGATGGTAATTCTCGTCTCGTGTGTCCGGGGCCGGCAGAAATATGACATTACATACGTGCGTACTACACCCTGCAGTACGTGCGACACTCCGGCCCAGCAGCGTGACCATAAATAATATAAAGCCGCGCCCTCTTGCACTGACGTCGTAGTGTCAAATTATGTTTATGCAATTTGTCACTAGGAATATTGTGCACGTGAAAATACAGTGCGGATGAATATTTAGGTCGTCAAAATTAGCGTAGTTTGGTACAGAACGTAACCATGCAGATCAAATATTACGACAGGCTGTGTACATAGTTGTGTTCAGTACGAAAGTAAAAATATTGTATGTAAAAAATATTATATTATAAATAAATGTTCATTTTAATTAAAAAAATTAAATGTTACGCTGTAATTTTTGTGGCCATTTGTCATTTGTAGTAATGGACAACTTGACATTTTTACTGAAGAAATGAATAGATCCACAAGGGTGCCAAATTATGACACTTGATTTTTATTTCATTTTTCTTTTTTTTTTTTTATGAAAAATTTTTTTTAAAAAAAATTATCGAAACTGTGACCACGCCCCCTGTAGGCATCAGTAGGCGCTTAAGCCCTCTCCTTTTTATTTAGGATATAGAGGGACCATCAACAGAACTTTCAATTTTTTAAAAAAATAGTCCAGAGACTCAATAAAATCTGATAAAATCATAGTAAAATAATTTAGTACCCCCTTTATTCATTATTGCAATAAGAGATTGTCATTCACTAGTCGCCAAAAGTCGGGACACCTGGACTTTGCAATTTTACTGTGCACTACAGAAAAATCTCAAAAATTAGAAAAAAATATTGCATTAAACCGGCAAGCCTCCTCTATAACTTAAAAAATATAACGGACCGATTAATTGCAAAGCTAATTTGTTATAATTAAGGAAGTGACGCAACCTACCCAAAAAAAATGACTTATTCACGAGATGCCCGTCTTTGCGCTCTTGTATAAAATAGAGTTATGCAGGTAGCGCTTTCATTTATTTTTTTCCTAATAGCCAAATACTTCAAGATGTGAAATCAATTTTTAATTTAAAAAAATTAATTATTCTCTAATTACAATTAAACCAAACGCAAAATTAAACTCTAGTTTTGCAATTTTTAAGCTACACGCTCGAAAAAAATATCATTATACACAGAAAAAAAAATCAAAAATTTTTGGTGGTCGTTGATTTTTTATAATTTGTATATTAATCAATGTTTACATTTTAATTAAGAGCAGCGTTGCCAGGTTTCAGCTGCTGAATACGGAAATATAATGCCCGGCCGTGACAGTAGCTTTGCTGTGTACAAAAAGCTTTTTATATGAGGGTCTCTTTGCCCGAGGCTGATCACTATTATTTCAGCTAAGCCAGTTATATATCATTAAGATGGAGAAACACGCAACTAAAGTTGACATGATTGTGTTTAAAATGAATTCAGCATCTATTTGAGTGTTTTAATCATATTTCTAGCTTAATTATTAATGATTATAATGAACTTTTAATTACTTACAAAAATCTCTTAATAAGCTCAAAATGCAGCTAGAATTTTGATTAAAAAATATATATTATTCATGTTTAATTTTAAATTCAACCACTTCATCATCATGCACATTAAAGAGAGTTTCAATAAACAATCGAGATCATCGAACCATGATGCAATTTCAATTCTACCTGGAATTTTAAAATAACAACCCTTCCTTCCTGCTGCTTGCTGCAAGACACAATACAGTAGAACACCGCCTTTGAAGAGAGAACGACCCTCATTGTTATTATCTTTTATGGCCTGTCAATCAACTTTGCTATTTTTCTACTGAATAAGGCCACTCCAAGCAAAAGTTAGGATATGGCAACCCAGCAGATTCCTGAAAGATGGTAATTTCATCATTAACTTGTGTAAAAAAAAAAATTAAAAATTTATAAAAAATCGACGACCACCAAAAATTTTTGATTTTTTTTCTGTGTATAATGATATTTTTTTCGAGCGTGTAGCTTCAAAATTGCAAAACTAGAGTTTAATTTTGCGTTTGGTTTAATTGTAATTAGGGAATAATTAATTTTTTTAAATTAAAAATTGATTTCACATCTTGAAGTATTTGGCTATTAGGAAAAAAATAAATGAAAGCGCTACCTGCATAACTCTATTTTATACACGCGCGAGCGCAAAGACGGGCATCTCGTGAAAAAGTCATTTTTTTGGGTAGGCTGCGTCACTTCCTTAATTATAACAAATTAGCTTTGCAATTAATTGGCCAGTTATATTTTTTAAGTTATAGAGGAGGCTTGCCGGTTTAATGCAATATTTTTTTCTTAATTTTGCGATTTTTCTGTAGTGCACAGTAAAATTGCAAAGTCCAGGTGTCCCGACTTTCGGCGACGACAGTAGGTTGTCCATATAATACAGTATGTGTAATCTTAAAAAAAGCTGTTCTACGTGATACAATTCTTCTATTTATTGCATAAAATTTTTCTTCACGTACAAAAAAACTTCAATTCCATTAAATTTGTTTCTGTGGAGATGAGATTTTCTTATTTAAAGGATTTTTTTATATTGCAAGATATTATAGGATATATGATAGAAATATTGATCGATTCAGTAAATGTTAAGAAGCGATTTAAGAAGCCCTTTTCATTACTATAAATTATTTCACATTATTTGCTGAGTTCTGACACCACCAAACGTAACTGTAGGATAAATCTGAAGGGCAAATCTGTGCCACCGGTAAAGGCCACGGTCTGATAATGGCCCGGGTCATGTGAAAGGTAACTACTCACGCTGGGCGAGTACACGTTGAGGTAGAGGCAGTCCTCGTCCACGTCGCGGATACCCTTGGTGGCTCCCGTGTAGCGGATGGGCTGGGGACACGCCGGCCCGAAGTCCACGGCCTGCAGAAGCTGCCAGCCGCGGTGAGCACGAGGGGGCTGAAACACCACGAGCATCACGTTAGCCAGGCGATGTCTTCTGTAAATTCTAAAAAATTATAATTTTTACAGTATTATTTTTATCTAAATAAGAGGGAAGAGAACTTTCCAATTAAATATTAATTATTGGAGGGGCGGGAATATAGTGTGATGTAACGGTATTTTCACGCAAGAAAAAAAGAAAAGACGAAATGGGGTCTAGTCATAATTTTGGAAATTTGGTCATTATAGAAGGAAGACAGCATAAATCACGTAAATAGATACTTCTATTATTATAGTCTATATATATTGCATGACATAACAAACTAAGCAAAATAAAAATATAATCCAGCTATTTAATATACACTGTATTATTTTATATATTATAGCTTGAAGGCCCTTAATTTGTGACATCGACCCTTGTCATGCAGCTACCCCCATCGGCCTAAAAGGAGCAAAATTTATTCTTATAGTTGACATTTTTAAAAAATAAATCATTATAAAAGTAGTATACATTTTTTATAATAATGTAAATTAATCTCTAAATTCACAGATTTACAATCTAAAACTGCTGGGAAAAAAATGTCATCATTGAGTAAATAGTCAATCAAAAGTAACAACTCTTTTATTGCCCTAATAGGTCATGCCTGCATGGGACTGAATTGGCTTAATTTCTTGGTATTATTATTATTAATAGAGTGACGTCACTCCCGCTGATTGAGGAGTGTGTTGCCTGCGCGACGCTCGCTGTTTACCTTGATAAGATAAAGAGCATGCTGCCGCCCGAACGACCGATATCGCAACTGCTCGCTCACAGAATCACGATGACAGAGCAGCAGCGTAATCTCGAGCTCTCCGGCCTGCAGCTGTACTCGCGATATATGCAATACACGTTCAGCATTAAATAGAGATAGAGTTTCCAAGTCTATTTTCGCCCTACTATGTCGTACTATTAAGACATGTGTGATGAAAGTCACACCCTCACGTTCTGAACAATAAATTTGTAATTGCTGTTCAATGTACAACTCTAGACAGCACGAACATTATACACTTGCTATGTTTGTTGGCTTTTACGTAATCTGAGGAGGCGTGGTGAATTTAATTTTTTTATATATTAAATATAGCTTATACAAATATAAGTAAGCTAGGCCTGTTCTTATCTCTTTCAATTTTTTTAAATGTTGCATGTCACTGTCTCTCTTAAAAAAGCTATACGCCGGACAGCTCCATGCAGCAAATCAAGCAGGAATAACATTCAGAATGTACTGAAGTGTACTTCCCCCCCCCCCTTTACAAAATACAAGTTGCTACTTTGCTTTTTTTTTTAAATTAATTTATATTACATAATTTATTTACCAGTCCAATGTTTGGATACAAGACCCTGAATTTCGAGCGTATAAACCAGTTTCCATATTGTGCATGTAAAATTTAACCCCACTCCATCCCTGCGTGGTGTTTGTAGCGCGGTGTTTAGCTGTGACATTGCAGGTATCCGGTGTCCCGTGGTCTACTGCTGTCACGCGGGTCTCACGGCAGGCCAATGTAACTGTCCCCAGCAAGCAGCCAATGACGGTAAACATGCTTTAATCTCCTAGGGTTTCTATTCAGATTGCTCTCAAGCGCACATCCACGTATAGTTTGTTCCGAACGTAAATTTATTATGACGAGCAAAAAAAAAAAAAAAAAAAAAAAAAGTGACGGGGAATGGAAGTAACGATTCATTAAACATCAAGTTCATTTCCTAAAACCATTTCACTTTTCAAACCATCCGTTTAGAAAATAAGAATAAGATTTTAATTGTAACTAATTACAAGTAGCATCCTTGTTACACTTGATTGATATAAAAAATTCTTTTAACAACAGAACGAAAGTTTATATTGTTTGGTCGCTACTAAACAGCAAGAAATTTTTAAGAAAAATACAGCTCTAGCTAACAATAATAAAATTGTAATTTACTTATTTTATTTCCCTTATGAGAACATAAATAACAAGTCAAGTTGTAATAAGCAAAACGCTTGCCTTGCAATAAGAACATTTGTGTATAATGCAAATATTTTTTATTCTTTATTATTTCATCTACAGAGTACTATAATGTGTTTTTAATTTTATATTCAGATCGGATGATCAATAAATAATTAATATTCGTCGAGAAGAGTAAATTTTTTGCCTCGTAATAGATGAATGTCTCTTCTCTTGTAAAGTGTAAAAATTATAACGATCTTATATCGTCTGCTTGCACATGCAGCTGAGATAAAACATTTTGTCGTGAGTCACCTGCAGTCTGATGTTGACATCGCGTGTCAGGAGCGCGCTCATATCAGGAACAGTCAGAGAATATGAATAATGATCTTGTTTTCAAGTACACTTTTAAATATATTAAGGTTATTTATTGCAGCCAAGACACCTGAGAAAATAATAATGTAACTGGCTGAACTTTAAAAAAAAAAAAAAAATCTGTCTCAACGTTAGGAGCAAATTTTACAAACTAATAACTTAAATTGTTTTTGTATTTTGTTCATTTTTATTTACTGGATTTTTATTATTATTTTTTTTAACTACGTAATAAAACTCTGGCTATAAGCGCATTTTTGCATTTTACCTGTATTTTGCCATTTTAATCTAGTTTTGATAACGTTTTACTGTGATGAAAATAAATTAAATTATTCGAAATTAATAATATATACATACTGTACAAACAATTAAGAGCTTTAATTGGTCATAAATTAAAAAAAAATATACGTGATAAGATAACTCACCTTAAATCTTCCCTCTCTGATTGGCGGCTGTGCGTATGGAATACCCAGAAAGACACTACAGTTGCCTTGTATTCTCTCGACTGGGGTTTGTCCGGGCCTGAAGTACGATTTGGGGTCCGGATTATCATAGAGATGAACTTTGAACCCTTGAATTTGCCCATAACTGGTGGTCACGTAAGCGTCCCTTTCCAGGTTGATGGAATCAGGTCTCTGGCGACCCTGAAGGTCGGTGCGCCACCCTGCCAACACTCCTGGTTGCGGGAATGGGGTGCTGATGTGATACCGATCCCGGTCATCACTAGGGTTACCGTAGAAACGTCCGCCCACTCCGCCCGCACCAACGCCTCCACGAATTCGAGTATTGTAGTAATATCCATCCGTATTGGACCCACCAGGCAACTGTCCATTATAACCATGATCATAACTGTACTGTCCACGATTCTCGTTATTGTACTGTCCAGAACTTTGTCTGTTTTCATTATTATATTGTCCAAAACTGTTTCTCTGATCTGGAGGATTATTTCTATCAAACGCCGTACTACTTCTCTGTTCGTTATTTTTATCATAACCACTATTTCTATCATAATAACCATCAGTTTGTCCATTAATATTATCCAAACAAACAATTAAAATAACCGTTAAATATAATAATAACGACGCCATCTTGATTAATTTTTTTAAAACACTGTAACACTTCTAATGATGACTTAAAATGATAATTAAAAGTTAAAAAACTTGACGATTCACATGGTTGATAATAAAACGAGAGCGTCCGGCCAACGCCCGAGCGCTTGCTTGATGCTCCTGCAGCTTCTTCACTTCACTGGTCTTCAGCTGCAGTCGGGCTTGTTTTCCAACGTCACACCTCACTCCAGCTCGCAAAGTCGCTGCAGCCTTTCCTTGCTAACTTGTGAGCGGTCACGTCGGTAGAAAGTTTTTTAACACAGCTTACTATGCGAGTGACGTAGCACTCAGCAGGTATTATCTTCCACCTGCTTCCAGGTATGCGCGAATGATGGCGCTACACTCCAAACACCAAGGTGCGATATAGCTAAACTTCGGCAGGTGCACAATATACTTTACGTCATAACGGTCACTTTTATTTGTTATTATAATTATTTTTTTTCTGCATTAAAAAATACAAATTTGTTGTTTAAATGTTTTCAAATTACTTTTTAATTTTAATTTTTATGATTTTAATTATTATATAATTATTTTTCTTCGAATTTGCGAAGTAAACTGGCTAAAGTTATTAGAATATTTTATGATTATATTACATGCAATCTTATTAAAAAAAAATCAATTTAAAATTTGTAAGAATTAAAAGAAATCTTCTAATAAATGTTTATTGTTTTTTTATAGTATATATATTTTATATTATATACTCGAAGCACTAAAACTTTTTTTACGCTCTCCGTGGTAATTCAGGTAATAAAAAGGTGGTGCTCGGCTGCGAGATGGTGGTCTTGCGTGTCCGTCTGCTCTACATGAACATCAGCTTCGCTCTAGCCGCGATCGCGCGAGCACCACAGCAGCGAGCGTCTTACTGCCGCGCTAGCCTTGACTTCACTTGACCCCGAGTTTACGCTCCAGCACTCTGAGAACAATCACGCTCTTCTCCTCACGCGTTAGTTACCTTCGCTCCCAACTCAACTTAAATGAATAATTAATTAATTCTAAATTCGTAGCCTCTTCTTAAAAGTTTTGAACACTAAAATTTGCACCCTAAAGTTTAGCGCCTGAATTTATACTGCGCGTGACGTCGTAGTGTCGTGCTGGTTGCTGACTTTCAGGGTTGCTACGGGCAACGGACGTAAACAAACCGCGGGTGTAGATTCCAATGTCAATAATCGTACCGATAAGATTTTGGCGCACTAAATCGAAACTTCAGAGCAAAGTTTGTAAAAGGTTGTTAATCAATCAATAAAAATAAACTTAATTTTAATGAGATTTGTGTTATGACAGGTGTATAATCTGGCGGAGAGTGATGGAGGGCCTCACCAACTTTTGGTGATTTGCAACCACATAAAATTTATACTCCAGTTGACCACAAGATTGATGTTGTAACCAATCAACATGTTTCTCTACTTAAGCAAGAAGGTAAATAGCTATTAAAAGTGTAGTGATTGTAGAACCCCTATGATCGTTTTGGTATAAATTAATTTTTTGTATGTATTTTTGTGATTGTTAATTTTCGCTTAATTTCTGCATGGGTCCTATATTAGATTGCAATCCCGAACAACACGAAACTCAAGAGCCTGGCATGGAACAAAGAACAGGGCTACATTGCCTGTGGTGGCGAGGAGGGACTGCTGAAGATCCTCAAACTGGAGTCAGGTATGTTAATTAATATTATCGAGCCATCAAACAAAGTTGGCATACTTTCCAATCAACTTACTCCTTGGAGTTTTTACACAGTGGATGGCACTGTGATCAACTTTATTAGGAGCATCATTGATTTCTTTGGAAATGGAAGTAAACATTTAAAATATCTAAAATTACAGTGAACACTTTAATTGTTCCGCCTTCCCTCTAGCTGTGTGTGTGCCTGAGATAGACCCCCATTTTCATTGAGATGTACTTGTTGGCAGGTAAAGACAGCAAGGTGCGAGGCCTCGCAGCTCCGTCCAACCTCTCGATGAACCAAACGCTCGAGGGACATAGCGGCCAGATCCAGGTTGTTACCTGGAATGAGACTCACCAGAAGCTCACAAGCAGCGACCAATTTGGCCTCATCATCGTGTGGATGCTCTACAAGGTGAGCTATTATTGTCTCCTTTAATTGTCTTTAAGGTCAATTAATTAATTCTCTGTAAAAATTATCAATATTTAATTTAATGTTATCTCTGGAGTGATTTAAAATTGCGGTATAGCATATAAGCAGGAATAAATTTTATTTTATAGTTACAGGTATACTGTATTTTCCTATTTTCTTATGCTAAATGCATGAGCTAGCTATGTTGCAAGGTACCAAAACCTTAAACACTATTTGTTACAGGGATCGTGGTATGAAGAAATGATCAACAACCGTAACAAGTCTGTGGTGAAGGGCATGGCGTGGAGTGCAGACGGACAGAAGATCTGTATTGTGTACGAGGATGGTGAGTTTTTCTCCCTCCTCCCTCGTCCTCAGTTCTAATTGTGAGGCTGCAGGGGCAGTGATCATGGGATCGGTGGACGGCAACCGTATTTGGGGCAAGGAGCTCAAGGGGACGGCACTCACCGACGTTGAGTTCTCCCCTGACGGACAGCTGCTGCTCTTCAGTCTCAAGTCGGGGGAGGTTCATGTCTACGACGCACAGGGATCCTTCATGGTGAGAGCTCATGCCATTGGTTGAGGAGTACTGATGGATGTTAAAGAAAATAATATTAGTAAATTCACATTACACAAAATATTGACTGGAAAATAAATATTAGCTAACAAAGAATTTAATGACTTTCTGTCTTTTTATTAATTGAAAATTTAAATAATTATTTTCTGAGGTGAAAATTTCCTGAATTCAGCTAGATGAGTAGGATTACAGTCTATCGTTTTACTTCGATCCATCCAGCTGGAACAGAAGTCCACCATTGTTATTTTTATGACTTTTATGACAATTCCAAGATTTTGATTATGTTTCCTTATTGTAGATGAAGCTTGGCATTGCAAGCCCTGCAATTCCAAATCTTGGTTCATGCCTGATTGTTGGTCTTCACTGGTACAATGGAAAGCACGGCTACATTGAGCCTGGCTGTCCGGTCCTTGCCATCTGCTTTGCTAACGGTCAGCTGTTCCTGCTGCGTGATGAGAATGATGATGGTAAGACTAACCGTCACTATCAGTATTGAAGCACCGGCTCATTCTGTTTCATTGTAGGCATAATGGTGGACACTGGCATGACTACTACATGCTGTCAGTGGAACCACGACGGCAGTCTGCTTGCAGTAACTGGATCCATGCAGACAACAGATGATGACGAGCTGGCTGTCAATGCTTTACAACTGTTTTCACCACTTGGAGAGGTATGTGCAATCACTTATCAATACCTTACAAGTGAAGACCAATTAAAAGAAATTGTGTATTCATGCAGTCATTTGTCATTTCTAAGACTGCTTACATGTTTTTACTTTTAATCTTTAATTTCAGTGAAAAAATTATTTCTCTCTCACACTATCCGTGTAACTTTTTTTTTTTTTTTTATTTTATTCATTATAAATTCAAATAATACATATTTTTTAGATACAAAGTTGTTTACAGTATTACACATATTTACACATAGTATTATGACATGACTCACACTTTACCTGGGATAATTTGTTATAAATTTCTTCAAATTTAATAGATGCTTTGGGAGTTAAGCAAATAATTTGTCAGAGATTATTGTATTTAATTTTTGCATACCAAGAAACTTTGTCAATTCAGTATGGCATGTTATACTAAAAAACGGATTCTTATAATATATAAAAAAAAAAGTATTTTTGACTGAGAAATTCTGAAGCATTTTCCCTCCCGTGTGCAGCACCTCCGCACTCTCAAGGTACCTGGCAAGAACGTCAGCAGCTGCGTGTGGGAGGGAGGTTCCCTGCGTCTCGCCCTGGCTGTGGACTCTTACATCTACTTTGCAAACCTGCGCCCAGACTACAAGTGGGGCTACTGTGCCAACACCGTCGTGTACTCCTGCATAAAACCAGACAGACCAGAAACCTGCGTCGTCTTCTGGGACACAAAGAATAATGAGGTAAAAACAATAAGAAAATAATGGTTTGTTTGTTTGTTTTTTTTCCTTTTCAAAAAAGTATAATATGTATCATATGTCACTTTTACATTGTCAGCTGCAAACCTGGACAAACTGCAGTATACTTAATAATTGACATATTCCTCTGATCACTCAATTAACCCCTAACAGAATTTTTCTTTTTTCTGCTTTTAAAGATAAAAGCTTGAATCACTGAAAAAAAAATTTTTTCCTTTACTATCCAAATGTCTAAAATACTTTTCTCTCTGCAGTGCTACACCAAGTACGTGAGTCGGCTGCTTGGCATCTCAGCGGCTGGTGAGCACTGCGTGCTTGCAACTCGAACAGAAGACAACACAAATGATGGGGGGCGCTATGGTCTCATTTTGTGCAATGCCATTGGCACACCAGTTGATAGTGAGTTGAGGTGGGATACGCTTAGATGAAAATATTCTGACATACCTTATGTTCACAGCCAAGTATATTGATGTGGAACCAGTGTGGATAACCATGAATTCAACTCATGTATTTGCTGCTTCAAAGGAAAACTTCTTTGTGTGGCATTTCCGTACTCCAAAATCTCGTTCCACTCTTGAAATGGCTGGTAAATAATAAAAAAAAAAGAAGCAAAAACAAAATATTTTGGTTATCTTACTAACATTATTTTATTATCAGGCTCTCGTCGTGAGAGAAAGGAGAAGGTATACCATGTGGACGACACCCCTTCTGGTGCGGCTGACATAATCAAGGAGAGAGACAAGACATTACGGGAGGTACGTAAACTTCTTACTGTAAGAAAAGCAGTTTTACATTTGCCTCATTCCCCAGTCTGCAAGCATCACCGACCCAATTTGCTGCGTGGCTGCATCAGAGAAGGTGCTGCTGATTGGACGAGAGTCTGGAGTGCTGCAACGCTATTCGCTGCCCCATGTGGCACTAACAAATCGAATATCTCTCACATGTCGCCCCCACAAGATGGCAGTCAACTGTGATTCAACGTGAGTGCACAAATTAAAGTTTTGATATTGTGACAGTTTAATTTTACTTTAGAAATGAACTGTTAATATTCTAATTTATATTTCATCAGCTAATGCATATTTTCAGAGTTATGTTTACTATTATATTTTAATTAGGAATATATTATATATTATGATTCTTGCTATTTTCTAGCTAACTCAAAATTTTCTTTAATTTTTGTTTCTAAGTTATTAGAATATTTTTCCAGGCATTAAAACAAATAAAACTATATATTTTTATACTGCACTCTCCATCAATAAATTTCTTTAAAAACACAAATCTAATGAAAGTGTAATGAATAATTTGTGATTTGCAGCCGAGCTGCTGTGATTGACGTGACTGGCGTTCTGTCACTGCTGGAGCTTGAGGCGAGTCAGGGGGAAGGGGTCAGTGAGGCAGTGCGTGCCTTTGAGCGTCGAGACACGTGGGACGTGAGGTGGGCCATCGACAACGCAGAACTGTTTGCCGTCATGGAGAAGACCAGGATGTATGTTTTCCGAAACCTCGACCCTGAGGAGCCAATTTTGAGCTCGGGCTACATCTGCTGTTTCCAGGTGAGAACATTTGTTGCTGTTTTCCTCTTTTTACATTACATATTACATTATTGTATTATTATGTGTATATTTCTTTATTGTTTATTTCAAAAATCTGTAAAAGAAAGAAAATTTAATTTTTTTTTTTATGATGTATTTTCAATATTTTATTCTGTCTTTGTTTTTGTCATAATTTTGTTTATTTATTTATTTATTTATTTATTTATTTATTTATTTATTTATTTATTTATTTGTTTGTTTGTTTGTTTAGTGACTTCTAGTATTATAATAACAATTAAAACAAATTAACCAGATAACAAAGTATTCTGTATAATATTTCAAATTAAAAATATATAGAATATATATATATATATATATATATACAGTATTGTATTTAAAATAAATAAAAATGTAACTGTGTATAATACTGTATGTACTATGTATATAAAGATATAATCTATATTATTATATAATTTATTTTGGGATATATATGATGAAAACAGGGGGATGATTTGTAGAAAAAGTTTCATCGTTGTCTCAATTAAAAAATTACTACAATATGAAACACCTAGGGGCAAAAAATAATAAACACAATTCTTATTTGTGATAAGAACTGCTGCACTTCCTGTATATTATTGTATATATGGATACTTGATTGCAATAAAACAACATGATCTTTGACAACAGGACCTTGAGCTAAAAGCCGTCCTGCTGGACGAGGTGCTGCAAGCTGATGGTCCTCCCGGTCCGCAGCACATCCTCCAGCTGGAGGTCAAGTCCTTGAGAGACACTCGCGAGTTGCTGGCCAAAGTAGGCCTCACGGAGGCCTCGACCTTCATTGAAGAGAACCCCCACCCTCGGCTCTGGTCAGTTCTCTGGACTGGACATTGGAGCACGGTCTGATGCCTTTTGTTGTGTAGGCGGCTACTGGCAGAGGCAGCTGTGGAGCGACTCAACCTGTCTGTGGCGGAAACTGCCTTTGTAAGGTGTCGAGACTATCCGGGCATTCAGCTCGTCAAACGTCTGCAGAGCATGAACAATGATTCACTCAAAAGTGCTGAAGTGGCAGCTTACTTTAAGAATTTTGATCAAGCTGAAAAACTTTATTTAGATGTAGATCGCAGGTATGGTGTAAATTTTTAATACCACAATTATGAATAAAATAAAACTAAAATCAGTTTACAGTTTATCATCATTGTGAATTTATTATTTTCTTTTCTTATGCCCATTTCAAATTAATTACTCTATTGTCTATCTAAAAAGAAAGAAAATTGCTGATTTTGTTATCTAATTAGAAAAGAGGGTGCAAAAATTTTAAAAATAAATTAGTAAAAGGTAAAATTGCTACAGTGTATATTCAGAAATTGTTACTTTTCGATAATTTGTTTTTATAAGTTTTATGTATCCGTTTTGTTAATAAAATTCTTGTTACAAAAATTATTTACTGTACACAGAGATCTCGCGATTGCTCTAAGAGAGAGACTTGGAGATTGGTTTCGAGTGGTACAGTTGATCAAGATGGGTCCTGGAGGTTCCGACACTCAGCTGGAGCAGGCTTGGAATTGCATTGGTGACTATCTGGCTGACAGACACAACTGGTGAGTTCAGCAGAGAGCTGGTAGCTCTCGCAGACACTGACTCTCTGTGTCGTGGCTAGGGAGGCAGCCAAGGAGTACTATGAGAAGGGCGGCAACCAGGAGAAGCTGGTGCAGTGCTACTACAACCTGGAGGACTACGAGGCCCTTGAGGGTCTGGTGCAGCAGCTGCCGGAGAGCCATCCACTGTTGCCAGTCATTGCAGACAGACTCGCCTCCGTGGGGCTGTGTGAGCAGGCCGTCACTGCCTACATCAAGGTACATCACCAGTCAATAAATGACGGAGTGTAGAGAATATTAATATCTGAGCATAAAAAAATATATATCATATCAATAAAATATTTATAAATTGATTTTATCAAACGTTAAAATTACAGAATCCAGAGATCTCCTTATAAGAATGGGAAAAAAAAAGGTTCTAGGAAAGAAAATATTTATGTTGTAAATAAGCTATAAATTTAAGTTTATACTAATTTTGTTTTTTATTTCTTCAGCTATTTTAAGATATCATAATAATATCATCATTAAGATCTTGGAAATATGAAGTTGCATTTCTGTTCTATAATAATTTGTCATCAACTGAAAATTTTTGTTCATTAATTCACTACACACTACCCAAGTAAAAATGTTAGGTTTAACCTGAGTCTTTTTGTTGCAGTGTGGCTGCATCCGTGTGGCAGTGGAGACGTGTGTGGCGCTGCAACAATGGAGCCAGGCGGTGCGTCTGGCCGAGCAGCACCGCCTCGAGGACATCGGCACTCTGTTGGCCCAATACGCAGAACACCTCACCTCCAAGGGAGATCTCCGGCAAGCCGTTGAGCTCTACCGAAAGGCCGGCAGAATGACTGATGCTGCCAATATTATGTTCAAGGTGGGAGCATAGATGTACAGAATCGTACAAATTAACACTGTTACATACTTCGAGTATTCAAATAATTTATTTTTGTTTACTGGGATTCCAAAACATGGAAAATAATTTTGTCTTTTCTAGAAGAATAGAAATAGTGGGTTTTTTATTTATTTATTTATTTATTTATTTATTTATTTTTTTTTTTATTTTTTATTTTTTTTTTTTTTATCAAGATTACATTCTGGCCAAGCTAGGTAGTACAAAACCCTGTCGGCCGCTGCACAAACTACATATTAATCTTCAAGTATGATTAATTTAATTTTTTTTTAAATATTTATACATTAATATTGAAATATTATTTTATGATGCAAAGTTAAAATATATGCAAAATGGTTGTGGAAGTGTTGGAAACGTCTTGAAATCATGTTTGCAACATGTTTCTCAATTTTGTTATTATTTGTTTAAAAATACAAAATTTTGGTAATAATTTTTATTCAACAATTAATTACACTGTATGGCAGCATTGATAATTGTGAAAATGCATATGAAACACTTCTTTTCAACACATTCTATCTAAAAGTAGAAAATATTTTAAAATTTAATTAACAAAAGATAATTATTCCAGAATATTTTGTAATTATAATTAATATTGTACATATTATTACATGATGATTTACTTACTATTTGTTTAAAAAGTAATTATTGTAACACTAAAAATTATTCCTTCTCAAATCTTTTATGTTAGGAGTATTTTTTTTTTCTGTGTTTTTAATTTATTTTTGCTTGGCATCTTCTTTTCTTAAACACTTGTATTAAAAAATTTAAATTACATTTTAATCATCCTGTGATTATTGCAGCTTGCCGAGGGAGCGGTGTCTCGCCGCAGCTCGCCCCTGCATATCAAGAAGCTGTACCTGTTGGGTGCCCTGCTGGTGGCGGAGCACCCCACCCCCCACCACCTCGGCTCCTCCTCCCTGCTGTCGGACCCTCTGCTGGGGGTGGACAATGCCTGGAGGGGCGTCGAAGCCTACCACTTCCTCATGCTGGCTCAGCGGCAGCTCTACCAGGGTCAGCAGACATTCTTCTTTCATTCATGGTCATTAAGATGTGATCCAATGTTATGTATTTACATTCTAAATTTTAAATCTCAGCTGTTATTATTAAATGTTGATGACGAATTCGCAAACACAAAATAGATATAAAAATCTTAAAATAAATTTCTAATTTCATGACAAGGTTAAGTACTAAATATTATTTAATTTTACTAATGATGTTGTAAAGAAATCTAGTTTATAATGTTAACAACATATTTTTGTTATTTATGACAGAATATTAAACTACATTTCTTTACACTAAAGTAAGAATCATTTGATGGAACACAAAATGATTTGTATAATGCGAGAACTAATTAACCTATATTATGTTATTAATTGTAACTGCAATGTAACATAAACAGGTGATACTGTACATGGATTTAAGAGAATAATTTCTTGTAAATGTTTTGATTGAAGTAATTTTTGTTTTAAGTGCATATTAACATCTTCTTCTTTCCATTAAAACTTATTGATCATTTACTGACATATTTTCAACTAATTGTGTAGGCTATGTTGACGCTGCGATGAAGACTGCACTGCGCCTGCAGGAGTACGAGGACTTGCTGGACACGGAGACGGTGTACTGCATCATCGCCCTGACGAGCTGCTGCAACCGTGCCTTCGCCACCTGCTCCAAGGCCTTCATCAAGCTCGAGGCGCTCCCTGAGGTGAGTGTACACAATAGTGCAGGACTGCCTCCAGTATTATTTCACTTGAATAAAAATTTGAACTTTTCAATTAACATACTACTGTATATCATATTAATAATATGTACACCGCTGGTGTTTGATCAATAAATTTTATTATAATATTTATAATAATAAACAATTTTATACTTTATTTTATTATTTATCCTGTTATTCAAAATATAAAAGGTTCCTATTTTTATTATTATTATTATTATCAGTTAATTTTTACTTAATACATACACTTGCATGCTATAAAAAATTGTGTGTACCAAAAAATAAAATAAATCATAAATTTATTTATTTGATTTGGTTTTTTACTTTATTTTGAAAAATACAAAAAAAAAAAGTTTTTGTATAAAATAATCAGGGAGTCGAACCGGAACGGAACGGAACGATTGAAACCGCTTAAAACCACATAAGAACTCCGAACCAGTTCGGAACGGGTTTAGAGGAACGAAAAAACTCCAGAAACGTTTCGGAACGGGTTCTGAGGAGCACATAAACTGTTGAACTGGTTCGGAGCGGGTTCAGAAGAACGCATAAACTGGGAGAGCCTGGAAGCGGTTCGATTCGTGTCAAACATAATATTCTCGAGATCAATCAGAAGCGGTTTGGATTTTTTCATTTTAGAGTTTCTTGAGTATTTTTTTTTTTAATAAAAATAAGTGCTTTTAAATGTAATGATCATCAATAATAAAAATGTATTTTAAAATTAACTAACATCAATCACTATAGCCACTGAAATAAGCTGCAATATAATGGTAAAGTATCAGGCGCACATAACGCACCAAGGGATGAGCGGGCGGAGCCGTAGGTAAGGAGCTGATCGCGAACCTCAAGCCGGAGCTGATCGCGAACCTCATGACGGAGCGGATCAGCAGAGAGCGAAACGAACGCAAACCTTGGAGCCGAACCAATAGCTAGGAGTGCAAGCTCGTGAGCTAGCTGGTTTGGTTAAAACGTTCTTCAAACCGAACCGAAAGACTCGGAGCATTTGGAGCTGATGTGACAGTTCCCGCAGAACGAAAGCCTGCAGTGGAGTTGATTGAACCAGCACGTGAGCCAAGCTTGTGCTCCTACAGCTATCGGTTCACGATCAGCTCCATGCGGTTCGGCCAGCTTGGGGATGCGCTCCTTACCTGAATTTTACAACTTTTTTTGTATCGGCTCTCTTTATATAATACAGTCTACAGTCTATGCATACAAGAGAGTTTACTCATCTAAAGACCTGCTGCTGGAAACTTATGTGCGCCTAATACTTTTCTCAAGTTTTGCACTTTATTAATTAATTTTAATTTATTAATTTGATTATTTTGAATGAGTTTTGATTGTTTGAAAAATCACTTTTTTTTCCAGTGATGTTATATATTTATAATGATCACGTATAGCTCGTAGTATTATGTTATATTATTTCACAAAAACCGGAACGGAACGCAACAACAAAAACCCTTAAAAACCGCAATATTTTCCGGAACCGGTTCGAACCGCTCCTTCGAACCCCTTAGCAATGAACTCTAAAAACCGAATCGCATCCCGAACCCCTTGGCCATTAGCTCTCAAAACCGGAACGCATCGCGAACCCCAACGACTCGAACCGGTTCCGCAAAAACCGGAACCATTACACTTGCGGTTCGACTCCCTGAAAATAATACTGTATATTTCATGAATTTTTTACAGCACATAAAACATATTATTATACAAATAATACTGACATAAATACCTTTAAGAAAGAGGTATCAACATATTACATTACATTTACTATACATTTAAATGATTATAATATTTATATTCTACGCTATTCATTGATTTTTATTATTATTGCTATAGAACTTTCATGTGTAAAAATTATGAGAAGTTTTAGTTTTAGCACGTTTGAAATGTTTTTAGAGGCATTTCATGAGACTGTAATGATTGGATGATAGAAATGTAGTCGTTTGTGCAGGTGTCTGAGAGTCGTCGTCACAAGTACGAGGAGCTTGCTGTTGAGTTGTTCACCAAGTTCCCTGCCCGGGACGCGAGGGCCGGTTCTGGCTCCAGCAGTGCAGGCCTGGTGGAGTGTGCCACGTGCGAGACTCTGGTTCCCGGCAGCAGCGTGGCCTGCCCTTCCTGTGAGGCCTCTTTCCCGGCCTGTGTGGCCTCGGGCAGCCCCCTGCCGGACCTGCGTTCTGCCTGGACCTGCATGCGCTGCAAGCACTCAGCACACGCCTCAGACATGGCTGCTCGCTCCACCTGCCCTCTGTGCCACACACCCACCAAAAACTAGCAGTGATCTCACCACATCTCACTTGGACTCGGTGGGGAAATGAAGAAAAAAGTTTCAAATTTTATTTTTGATTTTACCCAAATTAGATTATACTGATTATTTTTACTTTTTACTACAGTTGGTCTAGCTGCTACAGCCACAAAAACCATAAAACCACCTATAAAATATCATTTTAATTATTTATTATTATACTACATATCTCATTTTTTCTAACTTCTTTCTAATTTTTTGCTAATGTGTTTTATTTTCATTCAGTAGATACTTTTTTTAATAGACTGTTTTTTCCTTTCCTATATTTTGTCACTATATATATACCCTGGGACTGTTACTGATTTTTATAAATATATATGTGAACTGTGTATAAAGATCTTAATGGTGTAACATTTTTTTAAAATTTACTCTTTTACAACGAAAGTATAAAAAATAAAAAATATTCTTCTCTATAATAACTCTGACATTTTAATTTAATTTCTTACTTTTCATGTGTTTTATATAGTTACTAAAATATATGTGGTGCGTTAATGCATCCATATATATAAATATGCCTAATTATTATAGATCCAATAAGAACTTAATTGGCACAATGAGAGTTGCAATATGAACCTAATGCATGCACTCATATATATGGCATGCAGTTAAGTAATAAATTCAAATAATTCCTTTTATTTCAATTAGACAATCCGGCTCATCAGCATTAATTGATTATCTTGCCATGCATTCATGAAAGTAATTAACATAACATTATTAAAATATTTTTAATGATAAATACTTCTCGTCTAAAATTGCATTCATTTTGCAAATGATATAATACATTATAAGGAATATTATACCTTTTATCATTATATATATTATAATAATAATGATATATATACATGTTCATGCATTACATGTATATTTATTAATAATATACATGCAGGTTGAAGTTAATATATAATAAAAAGTATAATTAAGGTACGTATTATAAGAGCTAGCTAGATTAAGAAACCGAATGGCTTAATTCGATCGTAATTATATATTTTGCGCCAATTAGTTTCATACATATCTTATATGTAGTATTTACTCATATTAAAACAAATTCACCGTAAGTTTGGATTCAATTTTGATTTCTATAAATATATAAATTTTATGAATTAAAAAAATTTAAATAATATATAATAAAAAATATATAAATTATTATATAGTAATATATATCATATATTATATAGATATAATTTTCCATAAAATATAGCTTTTAATTACTATTTCTTATGTTCTTATAAATCAATAAGCAATTGCATTTATGTCAAATTAATTAAGCCTCTAAAAATAATTAGAAATCAAATTTATATCAGAATCGGTGATAGCGAACAACGGACGGCAACGGAGGACTAATAGTTCGAATTTAAGCGTCGTGACGTCATTTCGCGCCAGGAACCACACGTGGGGAAACAAGCGCGTCGTTGTGCGTAGAGAGATCTTTGAGGTAAGAATGCAATTTATGGTGTGTGTTTTACATTTATCATAATTTTGAAGTGTCTTGCACGTGTGAGAATTATTGTTATATGTTGTAGTACATTTTTCAAGAGTCATTCTTCTCATAAGAACGCAAAATAGCCTTTTATTAAATTCCCGCACAAGATGGCTGCCTAGCCAGCAGTAGTTCTCAGCGATCGAGGCTGCGTTGGCCGGCAACCATTCCGTCTCTCCCCGCTCTCACTATTTTCATCTAAATCGATTGTTTTAAGTCGTGTATACTGGAATTTGGTATTTATAAGTTTTTAATTACATCGCAATACATCATTACATAAGTTTCTGTTGTTTTTTTAATATTTTATAACTATATTTGTGGAGTAAAAAGGAAATATTCGATCGGGAGAAATTTTAGCGACCCCGCCGCGAGGCTGGATACGAGCTCGGAGACAGGCAGGGCGTCGGCCGACATCGCTTGGCGGGGGCCTGGCGGTGGGCTGCGTGGCGTGACGCGGGCCGCTCGGGCTCGCTCGGAACGGGCTCAAGCGGCTGCTCTTGCGGGCAGCCAGCTCCCGAGCAAGCCCGGCTCACTTTGCAGCAGCGAGCAGGTCGTCGCCTATAAGTTGTTCTGAGGCAAGAGCGTCGGCCTAGCCGGGCGAGTTGCGAGCTCGGCGCTTATCACATGGGATTTCAGAGTTATTGCAAATTGTATGAACTTCTTGAACTTCTTTCATTTATGCAATATAGGCTTTAAAAATTTTAGGGATTTTTATAATCGTCTAGACAACTAGAGTAGAGTATGTTTATAATTGTATATTATTTATCTTATTTGATAAAACAGGATTCCTATATAATATTAATATATAATAGAATAATATAGGAATATTAATATTATAATATATACTATATAATATGCAGTCATACTTCGATCAACAAAAGATTGTGATTTTACTAATATGCAGACAAAAAATTAGACATAAACAGAAAATAACAAACAAAAATTTGAAACGCGTTTTTCATTGAATGCGTATTTTGGTCTATTTTGTTTGATTTTTCAGTGACGGTTAAAAGAATTATATTCATTACTTAACAATCGGCTAGAAATCTCGACTGCAACTGTACTCATTTTAAGAGAGAGTGACTTATAAAGCGGTATAAAGCTGTGTGTTACAATTTCTGTTTATTAATAATACGCTAAGAAATTTTCCAAAACGAATTCCACTATGCTAAAAGTTTTTATACCGAAAAAGCCGGGTGAAGTCAGAGATAAAGTCAAACGAAACTTGCATGTTTTGGTAAAAAAAAAAAAACATATATCATATTAGGGATTTTTCGTGTGATTTTTTGTATAGGTTTAACACAAAATTTTGTCAATGTCGTATTATCTTGTTAATTAAATTGTATTAAAATATTACTTAATTATCATTTAATATATATCAAGTTAATTCATAATAGTGGTTTTAATTTCCTACAACCGCGCGTAAATGTCTATTGCATTTTATTATGTTGCTTGATTTTTAAAATGTACTGGTAAAATATAATTATTTAAAAAAAATGCATTCATTGCCCTATAATTTTACATCTCTTATCTATATCGTCAATTGCAGGTGTTGAAAAACACAATTCCCAGCACAATGGTTTCGGACCGCAAGAAGAAACGATCAGCCACCTCTGCTGCTGTGGACTTGGACCTCAAGCCCCCTCCTGATGAATCAGGGGATGGTGAACCCAGCACAAAAAAGTCTAAAAAGGCAGCAGTTGTGAAAAAACCTGCCAAAGCTCCAGGCAAGAAAAAAGTAAAAAAGGAAAAAGATGGGGTACCTGTTGAAGGTACTATCAGACATTATTACACAAAATAAATAATTTTCCGTACTGTACATAATTTTTAAAATTATGTATGTATATAGTACTGGCTGAGTATATGCATATCTTGCATACAGTATTATATTTTATGCTATATGTGTGTTTTATATGTTCTATTACAGTATTATTCTATAATGTGTATTTCTAATATTATTTTATATGTACACTTTTTGTGTTTAATAAAAGACTTATATATTTTATGCTATATAATGTTATTATTATTATTTTTTTTTTTTTTAGATGAGCCATTTTGGCCTGAACCTGATTTACTGGAATTAATCAGAAAAATAGAGATCAACATTCCACCCAAAGATACTTTAAGATTTGATTCTCGAGTAGAACGTTTCAACTGGGAAGCTGTAAGGATTCTTTATTATAAAAAATTTTTTTAAATGTTTAATTATTTGATTCAAACAATGTATTTTTGTCATTTGTTGTAGGTTGCTTTTGGAGACTATGATATGCAACAGTGCAAGCACATGTGGACCCTTATACAGAAGCGTCTGCGCCGCTATCGTCTCCTGAAGGAAATTCTGGAAGACGCCAAGGCTTGGGTTTCTCAACCGTGGACCAACTTCTACCGCAGCCACAAGCAGAACAGGCATCCCGACCAGCCGCGCCGCCCGCTCTCCACCTACATGATCTTCTACCTTGAGAAGAAGGACAAGGTCGCCAAGGAGAACCCTGACCTCGAGATGGTACGCTGACCAGCGTGGTTGCTTACTGTGTACATGTCCTAACATGTCTTTGTTTCAGACTGAAATTTCCAAGAGGATTGCATTCATGTACAAGAACCTGTCGGACAAACAGAAACAGAAGTTCGTTCAAAAAGCCGCTCAGCAGCGCCAGGAGTATGAAGTCAAGCTGGAAGCTTTTTAGTACGTTGTATATCAGTTGAATGTTTATTGGTGGGGGAAGCCACTTAATTAATCACATTCAAATCTTGAGAAGAAAGAGTGTACCAAAATGTTTGAATTGCCTACAATTGCTTCGCAACTCCCCTCACAAGCTGCCACTATGTATTAAAATGTGAAGTCAGTTGTTGCTAACATGCAGTGTTGGTGAACACAATATTTTTCTACCTCAAAATAAAGGACAGAATTACTGTCAATTATTCTACTGGAGTAAAAAACAACAAATCAGCCTGTTTTTTAAGTTAACACTTTTAGTGTGAAAATGGTGCCGATTTGACTAATTAATTTGATTCAGTATTCTTTAAATAAAATTATCTGACCTTATTTTTTTTATTATTATTATTATTATTATTATTTCAAAAATAAAATTAAGTTTTTTAGCACTTATCTTTAAAAGTTGTTTGGTTCAAAAAATCCTGCACTAGTCTAATGAAGTACAGAGAATTATAGTTTGTATTTTTGTTGCAGTAAACAATACCCTGAGCTTATCCCGAAGGCCAGCAAACGAGAGAAGCCCTCGAACCAGTCGTACCCGGGACCCAGGAAGCCCAGCACTCCCTTCCAAGTAAGGTCCACAGTACGTTTGATAGGTGTAGCATGTACTGATCTGTGCCGTCTTGTTATAGCTGTTCTTTGCCGAGAAAATGGAGAAGCACAAGAACGATCCCAACCTGAACAAAGCTGCCTTGTCCGAGCACTACCGAGAGCAGTGGAAGGAGCTTAACGAGAAGAAGAAAATGTCGTGGATCACGGCTGCAGTCGAGGACGAGCATCGCTACCAGGTACTTCAATGACCTACAACCCGACTAGCTTGGGGCTGCTCTGAACAAGTAGTCTCTGAGAGGTTGCCTAGAGGGAAGGCTTGCCTGCTTAGAGCCCTTTTTATTTTCATCTTCAAACACTTACTTTTTTAGTTAATTTTTGGATAAAATTGTTGAATATTGATCAATTTTAGTGATCCATCAAATTTTAAGTACTGTATGTTTAGAACTTTTTTACAGCAATCTCTTCCTGCCTTTCCTAGCCTTTCTTTTTCTTCATTTTTTTATCTTATTTTTTATCTTGAACATTTCGATGTGTGTGCTTAAATAATATTAAACAAGCCACACTCAAGATTGTGCAACTATAACATCACAATTGCCTCATAGCATCGCTGATACCAAAGACTTGTTGTGTTGCAGGAGGAGCTCAAGCAGTACATTGACGAGAATCCTGACTTCACGCCACTCAGCATGAAGGCTACGCTGACTCGAGAGGAGAAGCAGATGAAAGAGAGGTAACATTTCCCCCTCCTTGCTGAGACTCTGGCCGTGGTTCTAACTGGATTGTGTGCAGGTCTGCGGGCAAGCCGGAGAAGCCCCCCAACTCTGGCTACAGCCTCTTCTCTCGCATCATGTTGACGAGTGAGGAGATCAAGCACGTCAACAGTAAGCAGCGAATGGCCCAGATCTCGTCCATGTGGAAGGCCCTCAACTCGAAGGACAAGCGGAAGTACCACGACAAAGTGCAGCAGGTACAAACAGTCCTGAAACAAATTGGAGTTTCTCCATTATTTACTGATAGAAATTAAAAAGAAAAAAGATTGAGTCTCTTTTTTACCAACAGCAGTATGTCTATGTAATAAAGTATATACTGTATATAAAAATATGTACAAAACAGAGTATCATAATCTTCATCAATGATTGTAAAGTTGTATTGTAAACTATATAATTTCTTTGAGCTAGCTCTGATTTCATAGTACAGAGCTTTACAAACCTCTAGTTACACAAAACAGTTGATGTGGGAGTGGTCTGACTAGTGTGGTTTGCAGATGTTGGAGCAGTACAAGCTGGACTTTGCGACGTACCTCGAGTCTCTGTCCCCGGAGAAGAAGGAGGAGGAGCTGCAAGCGAGCCAGCGCCGTAAGAAGCCAGCAGTGCCCCGCAAACGGCGCGTCAAGGCAGAGGTTGAGGAGGCGGAAGAGGAGAGCTCGGCTGAAGAAGAGGAGGAGGAGCGGGACACCACACCCTCCCCCGCGCCCGCCAAGGTGAAGAAGGTGGGACACTTGCAAAATTTGCTGTGTGTATAGGAACAGCTGGGGTTAGAAATGAGATAATTTTCAACACTGCAGTGTTTCTGTGATTTATTTTCTTCAATGTATATCAAATGAATTTATTACATTTTAGAAGGTCAGAAATTTCTGTTTTATATTCAATTTTATATTTTTCCTTCGTGTGCCATAAAAGCATGTTGATTATTTTCACTTACATTATAACTCTGTACTTGATACCTCTACTTGCTATTACAACTGATTACTTTTCAAGTCTGTAATTACACTACATACAGTAGTTGAAAAAAAAGTTTATATTGCTTTCAGGAAAACAACTCCTCTCCAAGTGCTGCAAGCAAAGCCAAGAAGGCGGAGGTGGTGCCAGACAAGCCACAGCAGAAGTTGTTCAAGGGAGAGCCTGAGCCGCCCCCAGTGTATGTATCACCCTCGAGACAGGGTTATTCCAAGCCCCCTGCATCCACCTTGCATGGAGCCGATCCTTCCTGCCTCAAGACCTCTCAGTCCTCTAGTCAGCCCGAGCATCCCCGCCTGAAAATAGCACCCTACATAGACCTAGCAATGCTGAACATATCTGCTTTTGATTTGTACAATCTCGAGATTTTGTCTCATGCCTCCAGCTTGATACCTAGAAGTCCTAAACCCAAGGTGGTTAAATCACTGTTTGATCCCGATGATAATGATGATGAAGTTATCTCCCCCGTCAAGCGGCGAAGCTCTTCCAAACCCCTCTGCTTCTCTGAAAACTCAGAATCCTCAGATTCCGATTCCTCCTCGCCCAAGAGAGCATGTTCTTCAAATGGCTGCAAGTTCTCATCCTTGCCTCAATCCACACCAAGCAACAACGTTGAAGTCACGGTTGTTGATCCTAGCACCTCACCACTGGATGATCTCAAACCTACCTCTATTCTTCCTGATATTGAGATAATCAAAGTAATCAAGACCAACAAACCTCAACTGGACCCCATCCTTGCCTCGCTTGGAATTTCTTACCGAACAAATTAACCTTCCTGTACAGTCTTCCTTTATTCAGTGTGCCTGCAGTGTATGCTTTTGTTCTCGTGTATTGAATCAAGATTACTCTACTTTGTTTCAGTTAAAATTTAAAACATTCAGGTTTATTGTTTGTAGTGTGATGTATTGCATGAATGTTATTGTTTGTATCTATGATATTCTTCTTGTTAAAAAAAAAATGAATAAAATAATTTAAAATACACTGAATGTTTTGGTCATTTGTTTTAACTTGTTTTATTGTGGTGGGGGTTATTATATTTACTGATGAATTTGTTTTCATTGTTTGAATATTTTTGCAGTATGGCCTACAAGTTGTTCCTCAAGTCGTTCATGACAGAAGCTACACACATTTCTGAAGAGAATCGTATGAAAGAGGCGCCACGCTATTGGCAGATGTTGCCTGAGTCCGACAAGACCAAGTACCGTAAGAAGCTGGTGGATCTCAAGCAGAAGTACATTGCAAACTACGAGAAATTCCTCAAGGTAGGCTACAACACTTTGCTCTTCTGTATCACTCTGGTAGCAAGTTTTTAAAAAACTAAAACAGTTTTAGTTTTTAAGTCATTATCCTTTGCAAAAATGTAAACAATAATATAAATTTTGAAACTTATTTCTATTGTGAGAGTTTTTGAAGAACTATTTGTTGTGTTTGCAGAGTCTGTCTCAGGAACAGCTGAAGGAGTACTCACTGCTCAAGGCCAAGTGCAAGCAGTCGGAGGAGGAGTCCCGTGACGACGACAGCGAGGACGGCTCTGGCCAGGACAGCGAGGAGGACGCCTCGGAGGGCCAGCAGTCGGCGGACGAGGTCCGTGTTGCCGCCATTGTGCGCACCGCCTCCTTCCCTCCTCTCCCCCGCAGGACTCCTTTGCGTGTTGGGCAGCTACGCTCAGAGGTCCGTACTGCCCCCACTCCTTTACCCAGAGACTGCTAAACGTAGCCTCTAGATTGCTACTCAAGCACATGGGGGCAGGAATTGCAAACATTTTCAGTTTTATTACTTTGAATTTTATAAACATTTAATCTGTAATTTTAATTTGCCTTGGCTCCATCTGCTTCTTCGTATCATGGCTCATGGTATTTGGACCAAACAAAGGATTTAAGAGTTAATCTGCTTAATTCAAAAGAAGATTAAATTGGTGGTACTAGTTTGATTCAAATTCACCGTGTACTGTGTCTGGTCTTCTTTTAATTTTGTCTAAGTGCATTTAACATCACAATAAGAACTAAAATAAAATAATAATCATGGCATTTCTAGAGCTGTTATTACAAATAATTAATGTAGTAAATACTTGATGATCCTTTTCCTTGAAGCAGGCACATTTTGTTGGAATTATTTCAGTTTCCAGTTGTAGTATTCAGCATATCTGTGTTCATACAAAGTTAGTATCATTACCCTGTCCTTGCTTAATTTTCCCAATCCTCACCTCAACACAATATTCCATAAAGTACTAATACATTTTGGGGGTCCAACTGGTTTATTCTAGTGTTTATATTAAATCCAGTGTAAACAGAGGCAGACTGCGTTTTTAATTTTTATCAAAAAATTTCAAGTTCAGTTTTTGCATATACATAATATATTATAATTTTTGCTGTTTAAAAAGACAGGGCTCTTATTGTATTTTAGTATTTATTCATGCAATTAAAAAATTCGTGAAAGTTGTTATTCAATTTTCTAGATGCAGGTTGATAACTTAGCGGAATTTCTCTAGCAACTTTTCACTGGGATTCAATCTCAATTTTATTACTAACTTTTTTGTATGCTTCTAGTAAGTCAAATCTCAAGTATTGTATTATTATCATTTTTTTTTTTTTTTTTATTAAGTGTAAAAGATGATTGGGGAAATTTGAGGAACAGCCCTCTTTTTTTACTCACATTAGTTAGTTTTGAGGTAATTAATATTAACAAAATTTAATGAAGTATTCAATTCCAGTTTTATTTTTTCACTAAATTTTCAAACCTAGCTTGAAAGAGTTAGATTTTCAAAGTGTTCCTACATGTAAAGTGAGACTAACTGGCGTGTCTGTGCAGGACTCGGACTCGGACGCCTCCTCGTCGGGTAGCAGCGACTCCGACTCAAGCTCAGGCTCCGGCTCGAGCTCCGACTCTGATTCTGACTGAAGTACCGTGGCGGTGAAGCAATTAAGGACTACATTGCTCAGTGGTGCAAGCCACAATCAAGTCAAAAGACAAACTAGGTCAGTACGGCTGGTTGAACTTTTAACAGGTAGCTATGTGGCTGTACCAGTGCTTACAAGGTTACACATCAACATCTTGGTCACAATCTCAAGGATCTTACTTAATCATTGATAGTTTCAGTTTCAGTTTTTTTTTTAATAAAATGATTCCATTGGCATGCAAGTTGTGAATGGTATTTTGAGTGTTGTGTAATTTAAGTATTCTATAATATATAAGCTGTATAACAAATATGGTAATAAATATACAGTATAAAAATTTACAAAATTCAGTATGATGGTTGTTTGACAACTTTTCTTGCATTTTGTGACCTTCGAAATGAGTGTGCAACAATGCAAAGAGAAACTTTCCATTAATAGTTAGAAATATTTCACTTGGAACTTGCAAGCATAGAATATTGACTCAGCATAATATCTTATTACTGTATGTACAAATTTACATTTGTACTTTTGAGTGGCCCAATCCAAATATATCCTGTAATGTTCTGATGTATAGATTTTTTATCATTGCTTCTGTTAAAAAGTTACTTTTTATTTTATATATTGAAATTTAAAAAATATGTAACTGGTTTTATTTTATTATTATAATTATTAAAAACAAATGTTTACACAAGAATCAAAATTCAAGATACATTATACTTTCTAATTTAAAATCACATTTACAACAGCTAGAGATTAAAATCAGTGTTTTAATTGAATAAAAAAGTTGTGAAGTTTGATGTTTCTCTGTTAAAATTCTAGGGGTGTTTAACAAATATATGTGTTGTATTCAGGACAATACATTTATTACTCATGGCTAGGCCTAAGACGGTGGTTATATTTAGATGAAACATGAACTTTGCATCTCCTTGCATTTATTGTACTTGACACCATGATAGGTGTAGGAACATTTTTCAGTTTTCTCATGGTCTTCATAATACAGCTGGTGCGATCACAGTGTCACTTGTGAATTGCAAAAGCAAAACATCTCAAATTTATGTTGAAGTTTAAAATTATCAAACCATGCTGTATTAAAATTGTATGTTATTGTTGTTAATGTCTGTTATTCTTTAGATTTTAAATTTTGATTTTTAAATTTAAAAATTTCTTTCTAGGGAGAATAGGCAGATAAGAGCTTGTTTTATCTGTTTTCATTTCTTGTGTTGTCTTTTAAATGATTTTAATAGCATCTTTGCCAAAATAAAATACAAAAAAAAAAAATAGGACAGAACATGACATGTCAAGTTTCTTTACTTCAATGAGTTTTAATTTGTTTCAAAATTAAAACCCATTGAAAATATGATTATTTAAAAAATTAAAAATACATACATTAAATGTTTGGAGATTGCTTGAGCCGATATTCAAATTCTTGCCACAAGTCAACCCATTCTCTGTATAACTTCTAAAGATGGATGCATTATTTCAAAACTTCAAATGCATTTTAGAATTTTATTGCAAATGTTAAGTCATGTTTTTATGAAGAAGTGACATATTGAGAAAAATAATATTCAAAAATAAAAACAACAAGAATTTGCCTGCTGCTAAGTATGTTGAGAGAAGAGAACTTACTCTTCTAGTATGTGGGTAATTTTGGCTGTTTCTTGACATGAAAAATGCGATTTCAAAACATTTCCACCGCTGATGTGTTGTGATGTATGTATAAAACATGTAAGTAATGAGTTATTGTACAATAAAAATAATTTTCTGATAATTTATTTTCCTTCATTATTATGTTGTTATGGTCCTGACAAGTTCCTATTTGAAAATATTCTCTTGAGTAATTTATCATTATTAAAGTAAAGCTGCCTTCTATTGAGAAATGAAAACCAAAAAATTCCATCTCAAATAATTTCACCACAAAAAATTCCCAAAGTTGGTGTTTCGGAGGCCTTTGACGTGCAGCCTTATGGAACATAAAACCGCGTTTTACTCCAACATTTTCTGAACTATGCTACCATTTAAAAAATACCTACGTAATCTATGATGAATTCTTTAATGGAATTTTAAATAAAAAAAAAATTACGGAGCCGTTTTTTCGGAAAAAAATATTTAAGTTTTTGCGGGTTAATTCCCATAAGGATTTTCATGATTTTTTTCCAAGAAAAAGACCCCGTAAAAAAAAAATTTATTTGAAAATTCATTAAAGAATTCATCATAGATTACGTAAGTATTTTTTAAATGGTACCATAGTTCAGAAAAAGTTGGAGTAAAACGCGGTTTTATGTTCCATAAGGCTGCACGTTAAAGGCCTCCGAAACACCAACTTTGGGAATTTTTTGTGGTGAAACTATTTGAGATGGAATTTTTTGGTTTTCATTTCTCAATAGAAAACAGCTTAAACTATTTTTAAAAAATAAAATATTACAAAAAATGAACTCGCTCACTCTACTTTAAATATTCATAGTTAAAAAAAATAACTATTTTAACTTTTTTTTTTTTAATTGTTAACACCAAGACAGAATTATTAGAATTTTCATAAAATTAATGTTACATTTTCAAAGTAGCAAAGCTTAAAAAAGAGAAACTAAAAATAAAAATAAATGATTTTTTATGCAAGTGCACAGTGGAATTGAAGCAACAAAATCCATATTGGCAGCTCTGAAATCATTCCAGCTTAAAATTGCTATGAAAATTATAAATTTAGCCCAAGACGTAATACATATTTTTATAATTTTAGCATGTTAATGAGATATTAGGATGTGAAAATTTTAGTGGCTTAATCGAAAGAAGGGGTAAAAATATGGTACTGTGAATTTTTTCAGATTTTTCTGAGACCGGGGACTATTTTTAAAAAATTATTGAAAGACTATTTTGATGACGTCACGGTCGACACTCCTTAAGAAAAAAGATAGGGCAGTGCCGCCCGTGACGTCATAAAATAGACTTTCAATATTTTTTTAAAAATAGTTCCCATCCAGTCCAAGGATTTTGTATGTACAAAATCCTTGATCCAGTCTCAGAAAAATTTGAAAAAAATAACAGTACCATATTTTTCCCCTTCTTTCGATTTAAGCCACTAAAATTTTCACATTCTAATATCTCATTACCAAATTTTATTAATACGTATTAATTACGTAATTTGTACGTGATTTTTAAGTCAGTGAGTTAATTTTATCAATAAAAAGGACAAAAATAATAAACAAAAATTTCACAGATATTGAATGAAACCATTTATGGCATTATTGTTTAATTATCACATGAACGTGAAATGCTAAAGCAATTGTAGCTGTCATGCGTGCATGATGATAATAATTATAATGTCATGGTAGTCAAGTCATATTAAAACAATAAATAGACATAATTATTAATAATAAACTTACATTTTCGTAAATAAATAATGCAATTAAATCCTGCTCACTCTTACGTACTTGTTCGACTATAGAAAAGAGAGTTCATGCAATGATGGGGAATTTAATGATTAACGAAATAATTTATTGCATTCTTTAATTAGGATTTCTTTACAAAAATATATAGAACAAAAAACAGAATTACAAAAGTTTTAACTTTTTTAATTGTTATATCGTGTGATTGACATGCAGAGATATTAATTATAAAATTAAAAACTATAAATAATTATCTCAAAAATATAATATACATGACATAAGTATATTATGATTTAAAATAATTTATATTTCTTAGCTGATGATATATATATATATTATATATAAAAGATTGCTCTCCACAATCAAAACTATAAAATATATTTTATTTTTGGCCAAATATGTATATACAATCCAAGAACCTCTACTGCATAATTAAGCTAATCTGTATCTGATGTGTTGGATCCATGGCATCCCCTACGTTTCTCTGAGGGTTTGTTGCTCCCATTGCTCGATACCAAGCTAACTTAATTATTTGATCGATGAATTCAATTACATTTAAATATAATTATTATTCTACTATATTAATTTAGTTACGAATTAAAAAGATATATATATATATATATATATATATATATATATATAATAACTATAAATTTTTACAATTATATTATATACAACATTGTACTGATCATACTGAGTGTCATGTATACAGTAATTTCTACTTAAATTAAATTATATGCAGAATGCAGTACAAGCTAAACGATTTTTTTTTTTTCTTTTTCTTTTAAATATTTATAGTTGATGCAGTGCGCATGAATTTCTATGGACCGCGAGATTCTGTATTCCACAGCTCACAGAGTAGCAAAAATTTCCATCGCGCAAGTAAAAAATCAATACCGCGAGTCCTTAAAATTATCCATCTCACTCTGTGCAATAGCAATATCATCTTGATATGCATCAGAAAGCTGTTTAATTAATCTCTAGAAGTAACTCATCATAAGCGAGCAACTGTGTTGTCTTATTAATGTGGTCACATGCACATTTCGCGCCTTTATTGTAAACAAGAATGGTTCATTTCGTCACATCCAATAGGTGAGTCCAATTTATTACGTCTTTAATAAGCAAGCGCTGCAAAAAGTATTGTTTTATTGATTTTTTACAGTGGCATAATAAATTATATATTTATATTTAATATATATTGTTGAAATATAACTATTTTTTATAACCTCACTGATTAAAGAAGAGGATGTCTTGATATTAATCTACTCCCGGGTGTTTTTTTTAAAGATATTTTACAATGATATATATTTTATTTATTTTCTTAACTATAAGACAACTTGCATTTTTTTTTTTAAACATGCAACCCTCTTTACGGGCGTCACTTGTTCCGCGATGTTTTTACAACATCGTCGTTAGAGGTCATAAGTAATAAAGAATCGTTAATAATCAAGATATTGTAATTTTGTGATGAACGACAAGTTTTATTGAAAAAAATAGTATGGGAACATCTCAGTATGAAAAACTGTGCCGTATCTGTACTATTGAACAAATAGAGGGAATTTTTATATTCAGTGAAGAAGGAAAAATATTATTTTTAGAGGTGAAAATTAAGAAATATTTGGACATAGTGGTAAGTAAATTTCAACCGGTGTACTATCATAAAGTATACATTTTTACGTACGCTGATAATGGAGGCAAATGAAACTTCAATAAAAAAAGGCAATAAAATAATTATGTGTATTTCAAGTAAACAATAACATATACTAATGCTATTAATAATTAATTAAATATTTAATTTTTATCACATAAATAAACGTTAATTACTATTATCAGTAAATATTAAATGTTCTTAACTATATTTCTAAATAAACTTTTATATAATATGATGCATGGCTAGAGAGATTATTTGCAGTGCATACACCATACATAGAGCATTTTTTTTTTTTTTTTATAATTGTTGTGTTTTATTTCGAAGTTTTCAATAAATTGGAAAATGGAAAAGTGTTTACGCGCATGTCACCTCCGGGTACCCAAAGCCGGCCGGCATGCACACACACGTGCATGTGCACACGCGTGCGACACAACAGCAGCGTGTCTCGGATTGGTTCGTCTATATCGTTTATCGTTCTGTGATTCGTGATTTCTGAACTACAACGGCGGGAATAGTTTTGATAGTTTTTTCCTCGTCTCTTACCCATCAAGTATAATAGTGGATTTTTATACCATTGTCTTATATAATTCTAAGTTATTAATTACGTGTACGCACACTTATATATGATTATACTATAATTATAAAGTGTTTTCAGCCATTTTAGGCTATTTCCTTAGAGGGTATGCAACTTCTCGAGCACACGAGTGAGGCGGGTTGTCGTTAATAGGAGCCACAAGTGTAGAACACTGGAATTGCCACATGACCGACAGTTAATATTGATTTTTTTTTATGCATCTAATTGTACGTTTATATTTTGAAGCTAAGAAGTTTATGAACGAGCCCTAAAAATTCAAATATGAAGGAGGAAACAATTGTTATAAAGCGAAGAGAACATATATATCACACACTTCACAGACACTTGCGCAAAAATAATTTAAGTGTTTATTGCACATGATAAAAAATTAAATAATCATTAAATACGTTCATGTGCATGTGCAACTGGTCGAATTTTAAAAAAATTTGGACTAACAATTAATTATAGGTTGCGGATGGACACCTAATTATGATTGTTTTATATAATATAATTATGGATTTAAAAAAATTAAAAATCATTTATATTTTATTATTTAATCTTCATAATATATATTATATGGAAATTCGCAATTAAATAGTATGATAGCATTGATCGCATATTAAATATGCAAGTATAAGTATAGTTTGAGCAGATAGACTGAGGCTATAATAGTCTCGTCTAAATTTCATCGTCTTTGGAATATAATATAGGAATTAAATTTCCACTTTTAACTCTGAACGTTTATGTGTATAGTACGTATGAGTTCATCCCACATTCTAATTTCTTTCCCGCATGCGAAGATCGTTAGCTCTACACTTTCGTGACTTTAAAAGTTGGAGCATGTAGAATAAGACTGACGTGGTGTCCAGGTTTCTCCGGATGACGCACTGCCCACACTCGTGTGCCGCAGCTGCGTGCGCCGCCTGGACAGCGTGCACCAGTTCGCCGCTCAGGCCCTCGAGGCGCAAGAGAGACTTCAGCTGACCATCAACACCAACCCCGAGATCACAGAGAACGGACGGGACAGCATCAGCAGTGGCAATAAAGAGGTAGCGAAACTTAGAAATACTCATTATAAAAGTTATGATAATTTAGTACTCATGCCAGAGACTAGTTGCAATTATATAAATATAATATACATATGCATATATTCAGTATATTATGCATATATTATATGTATATATTTATGTGTGTATTTTATCTTATAATATAATGCTGTATAAACCTGTTCAATTTAAGTACACTGATAGAGATTCCTTGAAGTAAAATACAAGCAGAGGAACTCATTTTCAGTACAAGAAAGCACATTATAATTTAACATTTGCAACATCAATAAAATTATTTCCTCTGATCGATGAATGAGAGTCCCTGCTAGCATGCATACTGACCCCTGCTCGGTTGCAGCATGCTGGCCCGGACGTGGTGGACGGGGTGACCGAGGTGGAGGTGCGGGTGGACCCCATGTCGTTCCTGTGTTTGCTGGAGGACGCCGATGAATTGACGACCCAACCCACCAGCGACGTTGGTGACCGGCAGGGTGGAATGTTCCGACTGACATGCCCCGAGTGCTCCGACCTCACGTTCGACACCTTCACGCAGCTGGACACGCACTGTCGTGGTACTCACGGGACGAGGGGCGTGGCGCAATGCCGCGAGTGCGGCCAGCAAGTCTCGCGCCGCAGTCGCATTGCCGCGCATCGCCGTCACCACAAGGGTGACTGTGCGCTCTACAGGTATGTCCACAACTTTATTTTCTCTGAGGGAAAAATAAAGTAAGCTACCTCCCCCCTCCCTTCATCCTCTTCTAAATTCTCACCTGATATATAAGTTTATATAGTATACATGTATATAGTATATTTAGGTGAGGTAAGCAGGAAAAAATGGGGAGGGGGAGGAAGGGAAAGAAAAAGAGATTGCCGTGACCAAATTTACTTTTGAGTTCACTTTTGGTGACTTTCAGTTGCGATGTGTGCGGCAAGGGGTTCTCACTGCGCTGCCTGCTGAAGAGGCACCGCGCGAACCACGTTTCTGACGAGGAGAAGCCGTTCCTCTGCTCGATGTGTCCCCGGGGTTTCGTGTCAGACGTCAGCCTGCGAAACCACCTCTGGGGTCATTTCCCAAGAGGACGGCACTTAATGCTGAGCCCAGACGACTGTCAGAGGTAATTATTGTGATTTTGTGGCGATTTTTAATAAACATTTACCTCTCTGTAGATTCAATGAAACGATTGAAGCGCAAGCCTGCTTTGTTTGCCCTTTATGTGGCAAAATTCTATCGACTAAAGGAAACTTGAAAGTTCATTTGGAAACGCACCGTCCTAAAGGAAAATATGGCTGTGATATTTGTGGAAGAATGTGAGTAATTTTTTACAATATTGTTATTAAATTATTTAATAAAAATATTAAATAAAATAAATATTAGTGGAATGAAAAATAAGCTTAGTAGATGGTATTTCTGAAATTTTCAGCAAACCTTCCTCACACCATGAAATGATTTGTCATAAAAATAAATAAAAATAAATAAATACATAAATAAATAAATACATAAATAAATAAATAAATAAATAAATAAATAAATAAATAAATAAATAAATAAATAAATAAATAAATAAATAAATAAATAAATAAATAAATAAATAAATTAATAAATAAATAAATAAATAAATAAATAAATAAATAAATAAATAAATAAATAAATAAATAAATAAATAAATAAATAAATAATAAATGAGACCATGAAAATCGGTGAAAATTTCGAAATATACAGCATTGAAAAAAAGCATTATTTTATATGGGGACTGCTGTGGTTTTGAGTCAAAACAGTGTCTTTTTCACACGGAAAAATTAATTTCTCAAAATCTACACCAAATTCGCAGTTTTTTACATCAGCAAACTAATAGTTATTTTGTTCTTATTTTATAAACTAAAAATATTTTCAGCTTACCGTCGGACATTTTTTTAAGCTGTGACATTAATCCTTAATAAGTAGAGCTTTTTAAGATTTTATCCCCTTTGTGCCATATGCACTGTGACATGCATTTCTCCTGCAAAAATCGTTCGTCTTCCTCGACAAATAATCAAATGTTCTCCAATTGTGTCCTTCAGCTTCAAGACGCAGTCTAACCTTTACCGCCATAAAGAGTACCACAAGGGTAAGCAGTTTCCTTGCCCTGAGTGCGGACGAGTCTACCCCACGCGCAGCACGTTGCGTGCACACAGCATCACCCACAGTGACCTGCGCCCGCATGGCTGCCCGTACTGCGAGAAAACCTTCAAGAGAAATCAGGATCTCAAAGTATGTATAAAGTTAATATTAATTGCAACGAAAATTTGTCCATTATACATGATACAAAATAAAATGCTGATCTGACATAATTATTAAAATGATATAATACCAGTTTTTTCATCTACAATTTCTTTAAAATTTAAATTCTTGTTTATACTATTTTTCCTAGTTGTAAGAAATTTTACGTGCATATTACTTGTTACCAATTTATATTAAATTTCAAAAATAAATTTTATGTTCTATAATATTCAAGATTTTGTCCATTTTAATTACAGTGAGTATTCGTTAATGATGTTAATTTTAAAATTACAATGTAACAATTTTAATGAATGGTGTACAATGCTTTAAATGCCTATATCTAATACTTGCCCTGATTGTGTGTGATGCAGTTCCACCTGAACCAGCACACTGGTGCTCGGCCCTACAAGTGTCCCTACTGCCCCAAGGCATTTGCCAGCTCGGGCAATTGTTTCTCGCACCGCAAGCGCATGCACGGCAAGGAGGTGGAGCGGGACCGCGAGCACCTCCAGTGAACACCGTGCTTTCCCGGAACCCACTCTACAATTCGCTGCTCTCAGAAGTCTTAAGTGCGGTCAACTAGTCATTATAACATTATAGATGAATTATCATTTATCAATTAAGTTTATTACGCAAATTAAAATTTCTTCGTTAATTTGCTTTGGGAAATTTGGAAATTTATATCTTATACACTTCAGTGGATAGTGTACATAATTATATTTGTGCAATTATATTATGTGATAAATGTTGATATAATATAATTGTCAGGGCTATAAATACGCATAGTTATCTTACAGAATATACTTAAAGTCTTTAATATATACTATCATAAAATACTTTGCTGCCATGCTTTCGATTCGTCAATGACTTCAATTAACCCACATTAATGAGAAGTAAGTTTATTTATTGTATAATATTACAGTTGTATTTAAATTGATTGAGAACTGATTTTTAGTCGTAACCCAAGAGCTATAATATAACAATTATGGGTGGTACAATAATTTACTGCATAGTATAATATATTATTATAAGCATTTGGAAAAAAATAGAAATTCATGCAGTGTTTGTATAATGTCTGGGGTTATTGTTTTAAATTAAAAAAAAAATTGATTTAAATTTACTGCTACAAAATGACATCTCAGACACGAATGTCCAACCAAATAATTGTAATTTAGTTACTTTAAGTAATCTAAGGTATGTAATATAAATAAATAAATAAATAAATAAATAAATAAATAAATAAATAAATAAATAAATAAATAAATAAATAAATAAATAAATAAATAAATAAATAAATAAATAAATAAATAAATAAATGCACAGTGGTGGTATTGTCCGAAGAAGCTGCTTTACATTATAGATGGTGTGTACCCCAAGCAGTCCAAAGGTACTCTGATGCACAATTCTTAATTTATAATTAACTCAGTGCTAGACAAAAAAAAAAAAAAAACATGCATGTAGAAAATTTACCCTTTCAAACATCACTTGATTTTTCTACATGGAGTTAATTAAAAATAATGTGATTCTTGAATGCATTTATATAATAACTATGAGCACATTAAAACGTAAAAAAGTGCAATATTCACTACCTCATCAGTATTAAATTATAGCAATCTTCTATAGAGTTCTATACCTTCCTCAGGGTATTTTATCTATTAAAAGCTTGTAAACAAGTTTGTATTATATAATATACAGTTACATTTCTACAAATAAGTCCATATTTTTGACAGTTAAAAATTTGTACTTTATATTTTTGCCATTGCATATATCTAGATTAATGAAGTCCCTCCAATATTTTATAAGCTACCTTCGCACTTTTTTAACCTTAAACAATGATGAACTCTTGCAATATATAATGTTCTGTGATGTCGACTCTTCAATATTTATTATAATATATTTTATGTTAGCTACACATCGGACTGTGTATAAATATATACATAATATACATGGCAATGATTTATCTTTTTCTTTATAATGTCAAGTACTCTTCAAAGGAAACACATGCTTTCCCCTTTTCTCTTCCATATACGAACATCGTTTTAGGGCCAAAACTAAAACACGAATGTATTATGCATCAGTATTAATAATATAATCTAATGATTATAAAGGATATATGTTATAAATTTCAATGTTGTACCAAAAATTGTCAGCTGTAAATATAACATAATATTAGAATAAATGTGATATTGTAATATATAGTTGTAATTCGTACAGATTTGATACTCTGGCTGGCATGCGCATAATATATAATAATTTAAGTACGAAAGAAAAATTAAACAAAAATAAAATTGTTAAAAAATTAGTCGGAATAAGACTCAAATTCAGTGGCGTACGTGCATGGCAAGGACAAATGTGGGCCGATCCGCTTCTTTTTTCCACCGATTATTACCCCTCGATTTTTTTTTTATGGATCCCTCAGCCCTCACTGAAACAAATATATATATATATATATATATATATAGTGTGTTTTTATGCAGTAGACTGTTAGCTTTCAAAACCGGCTCTTTGCACTTTCTGATGAAGTCTACTATTTCAGGTGTTGCCGTGTTGCGATAGCTCTTATCAAAAAGTGCAAAGAGACGGTTTTGAAGCTGACATGGCCTCATAATTTTATATATATATTATATATATAAACATGTATATAATATATATGAATTATTATATGATAACATTGATGTACAGCACTTCACTCTGACATGCAGCACACTTATAATTAAAACATCACGATGCAGCCATGCTAAGAGTGTATCTGTTATATCCAGTACATTTTGAGGAAAGAGAGGCTTAATTCGCATTAATGAAACTACCCAATATAATATATATATATATGATTTGATAAAACATATGGCAATCTAACAATGTTGTTAAGGGGGCTCTGGTAATGAAGGGTGTACCTTCTATAAATATATATTGTGGGAGGAGGGAGGGGGTCTTCTATCACCCTTCATCCCTGTGAATAACACTGGAATAAAAAAAAAAATAAGAAACAGATTTTGATCAAAACATCGTGTACACTGTACAGTACCAAGAGTGTTACAAGCTACGTAATTTATTTGACCATGCAACCATTGATGTAATATGAAATACTATTATAGCACGTAGAAACAATTTAATAAAATTTGTATCAAAGGAAAAAAATAATTGTTAGTAAAAAAATAAAAAATATATCAATGTGTCATTAGCTTGTAAATTTGTTATAAATGTATTATTCCTGCATTAAACGGAATAAATGTTTAGTTAAACATGAAACCTGATTTTTTTTACTTGGATCTTATTAATTTTACTATATAATATTATACAGAAAAAGGGAAGTAAGAAAAAAAGAGGGTCAATCTTCAATCTTTTTATAACTTTATTTTTCATCTTATTTATTTATTTTTTTATTTTTTTTTGTGACTTCTTGGACATTGAAAATATAATCATTACATGCAAATATATGTGCCATCGCGCGTGGCTTATAGCAAACAACATTATTTATTTCATCAATTGTACAATATATGGTCTTTCACCATACGTCATAAAACAATATGACGTTACGATTTTGCAGGCAAAACATTGTCAGCGGCATAGCAGAATTAGCACATACATGCTAAAAAGTTGCAAGGTCTAGCCCGAAATTAATTTCTCCTGGCTATAATATTCGCATAATTTTTCTTAACATTTTCTTTCATAAATGGTGACAAGAAGAACCAATGCTATCGATTGAAGAAAAATATTTGGCGACCAAAACGTTATTTAAAAAAGAGATGTTGTGAGTTACGTTAACCCGTATAGCAAAATATTATAGGATTTTCTGCCTACACATCCCGAAAATCTTCGGGCATCTCTGTGGCGGGGAACTAATGGGTAGGGAAAAGGTAGACAAAGGATGGTGGCCAACAACTCATTATTATTATTTATTTTGTCTTCGTGTCAACTCACAAAGCATATATAGACACAATATATATTATGTATTAGTATAATATAGTTAGTGTCTTCGCTGCTCACAAAGGTCATAGAAAAAATTATTTTGAACAATCGCCGCCAAATTTTTAGTTGCATATTTTGGACGCTTCTGATTGGCTACGCAGTTGCCATGTATCGCCTCCGTTCTTTTGAGACGGGACGCCGCCAGTGATGGCGAAAAGCGGCTTGTATGTTTTGTGTTGATATTTTGTGTGAAATTGTGCTGGACACTCATGCATCCCATCGTAATTATAGATCTCAATCGTTCTGGTGAAAGTATTAATCGGTGCAAGCTTTGTTAAAGACTGTCTAACAGCTCGGGGATAAAGCTGTATCGATCGGAGGTTCCATTGCATTGTGGTGGCTTTTACTCGCCGTCAAAACGAGACGAAGACAGCAACAACCACGGTCCAAGAGGATGGGGGGCCCATCTCTCTTGGACTACGAGGGACGATGTAGAATATGCACCCTTAAACAAGCAACCCTTAACATTTTTAGTGATTCAGCACAGAAGAAGGGTCTCAGTGATAGCATCAAGAAATATTTGAACATCGAGGTCAGTAAGGCGAATCTCCCTATATTTATGCATACTGTAAATCATTACCAAAACAGGATTTTTTAGATTTAACGCTCTGCGGCAAATGTGGCTAAACCACGGTGGCTCGCAATATAGTGCTCAACGCACTCTTAAATCCCCCGTAACTCTCCGCCCCCACCACCTCGGACGGCAGGGAGTTCCACTCCCTCACTGTTCGGTTCATGAAGGAATACTTTCCCACATCGCTTCCACTACCCATGAACTCCAGCTTCCACTGATGATCCCCCCTCCCAATATATCTACCTTTCCTAGTTCTATCGCTAAACTCGCTCCAACCTGCCATCTCCCTATTAACTTTAAACAAATTTCCTAATCGGTTGTACCTTCTCCTTTCCTCGAGTGGCTCCCACTCCAAAGTCTGAATCATTTTCGACACGCTTTCATAATCTTTCCACACCTTTTTGTCATCTGCAACTAATCTCCATTTTCTCATTCTACCCATAACTCTTCTAGCAGCTCTCCGCTGAACCTTTTCCAACTCCTTCTTTCCAATCTGCCTATATGGGTCCCACACACTACATGCATACTCCAGTATTGGTCTCACTAAGGTCTTATAGGCCTTGTCTCTGACAAATACAGTCGCCCCCTTAAGATTTCTCTGGACAGTCTGGACTGGACCGCAATGCCCGCAATACGCTCAAAAGTGTATGAATATCACTGATGCAGAATAAATCTTAAACTATAATGAACCGTTATGACTCTATCATGATTGAATTTAATTGAGAGTTTTATAGCTTTATATTTATATTTCCAGGCATTTTTTTATAGCTGTATTTGAGTATACAATATAATATACAGTATGCATACTGTACATATCATACGTGCCGGCTACATACTGCTGTGACAAAATGAAAAACGTTTGCATACAGTATGCCTACGTATGTATGCATATAAGAATATAAGGGTGCTTTCACATACCGGTATATTATATCATGGACATACATCATACATTATATAATATTAAATACTGTACATACAATACTAGTACCGATATGCCTATATTATGCATTTTACTAATAACTTGTCAATACTATGTACATATATATAGTGACTGATCCCACAACTTTTTCTTCTCCAGGTATCATCCGCAGATGATCTGCCGAAGTCGGTTTGCAAAAAGTGCTGTGATCAGCTGACTAAGTTTGACCGTTTTGCCCTCAACGCATTGAAGATGCAGGACAAGCTGCAAGGTCTTGCTCTCAAGTCAGCTGTGGGGGATGAAGACGCTCTGGGGGCTGACGACATCAAGGCAGAGGGAGACCTCGACTCTGATTTGGCATATCGGGAAAACACCAACAAGGTCAGCATACATAAAAAATCTGTGATTTCTTATTGGACACTTAATACCAAAAGTATAGAAAAGCATACTGTAGTCATATTGATCTTACCTCGACTAAAGTTAAAATACAGTCATAACAATTCACTCTTGCCTTTTTATTCAAGCATTTAATATCTTGTATACACTGTAATTTGATGTGTTCAACAGTTTTCCTTACTGTTTTTACAGTTCTTATCTATGATGGAAGGACCTCGGACTGATCAGGAAGAAGTCAAGATGGAGGTATCTATTGACCCATACAGCCTGGTGGACCCATCTGAGGGAGTGACAACTCGTGAACGAAGAAGGAGGAGGGCTGCGACTGGTGCTGGCATGCAGGAGCTCTCGTCTGACTTGGAGTTGGAGACAGAAGAGGAGGGGGACGAGGAGGAGAAGGAAAGTGGGGAGGCGCTACCCAAGGGGCTGGATGTTGAAGACGAAGAGGGAGAGGAGGACCTGGCAGGGGAGATGGACGACGCCCCCAGCACCACCAGTGAGGAGGAGGAAGATGATCCGGGCATGCCTCCGCCACGTCGCACCAGGGCTCGCTCAGAGCGGGAGGAGCAGGAGAAAGACCTCTCTGAGTTCTACCAGCTGATCTGCTCCGAGTGTGGCCTCAAGTGCCCCACCTTCATCAGCCTCTCGTCACACTGTAAATCATCTCACGATTGTAGACCTACAGTGAAATGTCACTGTGGGAAAACATTCAACCGGAGGAGTCATCTTATTCGTCATCGACATCAACATCTTGGTGTTCATAGATTCAAGTAAGTTTTATCAATATATTATGTGCCTCTACATGTTATTATTTATTTAAATTTTATAATGGTACCTTAATATACCAGGATAAGAAAAGAATCAAGCAATTTTGCTGCAGTAATACATTTTTATAGAAATTAAAGGGATACTCAAGCTTTTTTTTTTTACTGCAGTTTATATGTACAGTACTTTATAGTTTAGAAATGTCTTTGTAATCTTTTCTTTGTATGGCTAACCAAAATTCTAGCAACCGAGAGTTTTTTGTGCTGACTACCAATTTTTCAAGGTGTGAGACATGTGGTCGTGGCTTCCACTTCAAGTTCATGCTGCGCTCACACATGTTCACACACGGCCCCGAAAGCGAGAAGCCGTACCGCTGTGACCAGTGTCCGCGAGGCTACATCACCAAGTCTGGCCTGACTAACCACCGGCTCATGAAGCACTTGCCTCCTCGAGCCAGGGTCACCTGCGACATCTGCCAGCACACGTGAGTGACAGTGTGGTAGAATTAGCTGCTCAAGTTGAGACAAACCTGTGAGCTGTGGGAATAAATTAAACATGCCCTGACAAGAATACAAAAATATATTATACATACTGTATATAAATTTGTACCGGTAGTTATAGGAACACTTGAAGCCTCTATAGGGTTAACTGAAAAAATGAAAGAAGCTTATGCCCCATACACATACACAACAATATTTTTTTTTTTTCGCCCCTATGTTTTCAATTCTAAACAGGGGCGTGCGGTCCATAAAAGCAATGCAAGCAATGCTTGCCCTGAATTTTCCGAGAAAAAAGAAGAAAATAAATTTCGTGACAAGCATTTTTTTCTCTCTTAACAATTTTAAATTTGCCAGCATTTTGCCGCGATTTATAATTTTTTTGTCTTGCAATAGCAGCGCCCCAACTGGTACAAGCAATCACTTTGGTTGCTTGTAAACAACCCACCCAACGTAAAGCTTCATAAGGAAATGTACGAGGAGGGGGTGGAAAATGCTGAGGCTTGTGGAATGTACAAGCACTGCTTGTACAATGGCGGCTCTGGATGATCGGAACGCCCAACTGGTTAAACGGTGTATCAATAGATGGCGCATAAATGATAAAAATCAGGGACGAAATTTAAGGGTCCACGCGTGACTCATCAAAGATCAAAGTTTAGTTTTTAGTTTTCGGGAAACTAATAATAAGCAATAGTGCATGATTTTTGTGTCTCTTTATTAAGTGTTTTCTCATGTTTTTCCCCAATATTTTATATAATTAATGGACTATAAAAACGCACTAATTTGCCATGCATAAAAATATTCTTCATCTTAATTATGGTACGTGTTTTGTACAATTTTACTCTCATAATTTAATTGCTTTAGCGTGATGACTACGTTTTTTTTTTTTTTTTTTTTTATTATTATTAAAATGGCAGAATTACTTCAAGAAGAAAATATTATTCCTAATCTTTAAAAAAAAAAAAAAAAAATTGAAAAAACGCAAATCGTTCATATGCCGGCCGCCCTATTCCCGAATGAAAAGGTACACCGAAGGTACTTAAATGCATATACAGTTAAAAAAAGCTTAATATGCATATATGCATAGTTGTATGCACCCCATCATGATCGAATAAAAAAAAATAAAAATCTACGGCAATTAGCCATAATTAAGGAAACAATTTTATTGATAGCGTTTGCATAATTATATATTTTACGTATATCTCCTGTAATGAAAATTCGAGTGCCACGCCCCCTTTTTCAAAAAAATCGCGCCTCCGGCGGGGTATTAGCCCCTCGGGGCCCCCTCCGCTGTGTCATCATTACTTCATTTGCTTGACTAGTCTAAAATGTCACCGCACGCCACTGATTCTAAACAATGTCTGATTAAAAAAAAAATAAATAAAGGTTGCTTCTATGGTTAAAAAAAATGAGCTTGTTTCAATGGCCTTGTCAAAATTAAGATAAAATAAATTTTAAGCATATTAGGAGTTAAGTTTTCTTGTTAAGAGTTGTTTTCTATAAATTTTAATTTACACCATTAGATTCAACATGATGTGTTATTTTCCTACGAATAAAGTTGGTTCAGATCTGACAGATTTTTTTTCCAACACTACTTTAACATTAAAACAAAAACCTATGAGTTTAAACCTATAACTTTCCACTTATTTGGACTCCCTTTGAGGGTTGAAAAAATGGCCAGATCAAGTTTTGAAAGCTACCATTAAATTTTGTGGCTTGTCTTTAGTAAAGGAACAATTTTTCAAGTCTATAACACAAACTTCCGATTTTTAATCTTAAATTTACCATGACACACGAATGTTGGAATATGGACCACTCTGATCAACCACCCACACGTCAGAAATATATATATTTAAGGAGGGGGGGGGGGGAATGTGTGTTAGTTTTAATCTACCATATTATATAGTACATCATATCACAATTTACTCACAACTTTCAATTATTTTGTATTATGCATGTACTTCACAAGCATTTAAATGTATTTGTACTTACAGTACATTGAAAGTTGAAACAAAACCAAAAAAATACTGGTCTCTAAGAGCAGCCATATAACATGGTATCCCAAATTTGTGATGAAATGTAAACATAGCAACTAGGATAAAGTTACCACAGCTGTGACTTGTATGTTTGGTGCAGGTTCAGCCACCCAAACTGCTTGTACACTCACAAGAAGACGGTGCACGGAGAGCAGCGTCACTTCGTGTGCCACGTTTGTGGCAAGACCATGTCGACCCTGGGCAACCTAAAGGGCCACCTCGAGACCCACCGAGAGTCCTGCAACGTCCAGTGTGAGGTCTGCGGCAAGAGGTGAGGACAAACATTCAGACAACAAATTAATGAAATCAGAAAAATTTCAAAGCATTTTTAAAAAAAAAAAAAAAGGAGAAGAAGAAGCAATAAAAATAAAAAATTCAGAGTAATATAACTTTTAAATATCCTTCAAAAATTAATTTAGAGATTTCATGTAGCAGTTTGTTATAAAATGCAATGTAAACATAACCAATTCTATTCTGCAGTATTTTATTACAGTATAATATGTTTTTTTTTTTTTTTTTTTTTTTTTTTTACTGGTAATACTGTTTGAGTTGAAAATGTTACACTATAGAACAGAGTCTTCTGCGCGCAATGTTTTTAACAAAACATTGTTCAATGTCTGTCGCGTGGTGTAATTTTCGATTGTTGAACGCGAGAAAGCAAAAAAGTAAACAAACTTCGTTGTTTACAATTTTTTGCCGCTGGCGGCGCCACCAGCGAGCGGTAATTATCAAGGGAAGCATTATGAATAACATGAAAAACTAATAGAAATAATTAAAAAATTGAGGACATGTTTTCAAAAATCAAGTGAAATGGAAAGAAACATGCGCGGAAATTTTATAGAAAAAATTAAGAATTTTTAACGGTTTTTTATCATTGAAACGGTCGAAGAAATGTGGAGCGATAACCATGGTGTAAGTAATGTATATCATTTCTGTGTTCCCAAGGGCTTGTAAGCTCTAAAATCTTTTAGCTAGCAGTTCTGACAGGACTTGGCTGCCCTTACCAGCCGCACCAGTGTCCATTTCTTGATTTATTTAAAAATAAAAAGCAATATAATAGGGTTTTAAAATTGTACCTTTGAATTTCTTATATCCTGAAGATATAGCAGTAATTCGATAATTTACAAGTTTCTATGCTTTTAGACTTTAATGCTGGAGTGACTGGAGTCCCATCTAACATCTATGATTGCATAGAATCACATTAAAGGCAATGAAACGCAAACCTCAGTCTGCGTCGTCTTTTCTATGTGCTAAAAATAAGATAAAGAACCGTTATATTTACTAATAATTAATTTTTTACATTACCTGGATCAATGTAGTACGAAATAATGATATTTTTTTATACTTTTTGTGTGATATTTTGGAAGTTATCGTTACATTTAGGCGTCAACTCTCGAATTTCCTATGTTAAACAATGGCGCATAGTCAACAAAAACCGCTCGCTAGTGGCGCCTCTGGTCACTCTGGCGGGCGCAAAATGGAACTAAAGCGTCACGCAATAATCGGACCACGCGACAGACATTGAACAATGTTTTGTTAGAAACATTGCGCGCAGAAGACTCTGCTATAGAAACATTTAAAATGGTTGTTAATAAAAATTAAATTGAGTTTATTATATTAATATCTTTGCAATATTGCCATGATCCAGAGAGTTTGCTGATGCTGCAACTTGTAACGTGTAAATTCTTGTCAGGTTCAAGACCCGCATGCGACTAGTGCGGCACATGGAGTACCACCGCTCGACCTGGCACGAGTGCAGTGTGTGTGGCCGCACCTACCAGACCCGCGGGGCCCTCAGGTCCCACCTGCTGGTGCACAGCGACCAGCGACCCCATAAGTGTTCCCTCTGCCATAAGGCCTTCAAACGAAGCAAGCAGCTCAAGGTAAGCATTCTTATAAAGTAACCTCAGTTTCAGAAAGTTAAAAATTCATTTGAGAAATAAAAAGAGGAAAAGGCTTTAACTGTTTTCAAAGCAAAGTTCCCCTTGGCAACTAATCAGTGAGATCTAATTTTATGGCAGGGTAAAAATATTATGATTATCTTGTTTTTAGTTGAATTTCTTTAATGTAAATTAGTCAATTATTGCTTAAATACTAGCAGTTGCTATCACTTTATTGTGTATTAAACTTCATAAAATTACTATAAAATAAAATAAAATTGTTATTCTCATTCTCTCATTATTATTATTTTATTTAAATTTATTTATTTTTTATTTATTTATTTATTTATTTTTTTGCTTCTTCACTTTGTTTACTAGGCAATTTGCAAGTACAAGGCAGTAAGCAAAATAAATTTTTTTGCTACTTTTGAGACAGACGGTATAGTACCTAACCCTGTTGCTCATATTTGCAGCTCCACCTTTACCAGCACACCGGAGAGCGGCCATACAAATGTCCGCACTGCCCCAAGACATTCACCAACGCTGGCAACCGTGCCACTCACAAGCGCCGCATTCACTCGAAGCAGATCGCGGCGGCCCAGGCAGCAGCCCAGGGGGGTGCGGCCCACAACCCGCTTGCTCTGTCCGGCCACGTGAACATCCAACAACATCAGCAGAATCAGCAGCACCAGCAGCAACAACAACAACAACAACAACAACAACATCAGCAGCAGCTCCAGGGCGGAAGTGTGGAGCTGTCAGGCCACAGCCACGCACACCTGCACTCTCACCATTCCGTGGCTGCCGCAGCAATGCTCAGCAACATGCAACAGCAGAGTATGATGGGCATGATGGGAGGCATGGTGATTCCCCAGGCCCTTGCCCCTCACCCCCTGCCTCCACCACCACACAACATCCCACATATCTTACCCCCTCCTTCTCACATGGTGTCTCCCAATATGCAGTCCCATCACGGCACAAGTTACGCCACTTTGTGTCAACAATCTATCTCGTAAACAGAAGTTGAAGTGTCGTCGTCAGATCTTCTCATTATTTATTGTATACTTAAATTTTGAGTTCCAAACATTCCTAATTATTATCAAAGTAATCTGCCACCATTCTTGAATGGAAGACTGTTATAATTAATATATTTAATACTTAATTACTAACGTCTTAATTAAATTAAATCAAACTGTTGTTTGGATTAATGAGGTTTTCTGACTAAAAAGTAAAATATTATATTTTAAGATATAAAAAATATGGTTGTGTCATATTGTCGATAGATCTTTTTATGTGCTTAATTATTGAGCACCTTGTCTTTTTATTATCAAAAAGAGATTCAATAATTTTTATAAAAAAAAGCTTCATATTTCCTTAAGTTAATTGCGATATTTTACAAAAAAAAAATCCTTTATATATTAAAATTAAAGACTTTTGAATAGGTAATGTTTTTAGCTTGATTCTCTACTTTGCTGGTGGGAATTTTTTGTGTATCCCCGTTCAACTCGCTGGCTGCCATAGTTACATTACAAGCTTGTAGACCATGTTAGTGATTGCCCTAGCCCTGTTTTATTTTTACATAGACAGTATTTCTCCTGTAGCTTTAGTTCATTGCTGTCAAATGCTAGCTACATAGTTGCTTGGGTTCTGTTACAAGGTTTTTGACTGATGTGGATGGCAGACTAATACTTTACAAATCTTTTAATTTTAATGCTACTTAAAAATACGCTGTGATTCAGTTAAATTGTGATAATTATTTTGTCGTAAAGAGTTTTTTTTTGTAACAGGACCATTTTTATATTTTCTTTTTATCTAAAATATATGTGCCATAGAATTTATACTATACCTAGGCCTAATTTTATTTTAAGTTTTATTTTTTATTTGTTTTTGTTGTATTTAGATCAATCGTCTGGTTGTAGTTCAAAACTAAGATTTTTTTTACTCAAATTGTTTGCAGTGAATTTTACTTTATTATTTTTAAGTAAGTATATGTGCTATTGTAAACTTGTGGTTAAAAAGAAAAACTGCTTGTAAATAAATGTCCTAATATGTCTTCATAATGATGTCTTTGTATTTACATGAATTAACCCAGATTTAATTAGTACAGGGTCATTTAAATTTGAAAAAGTTAATTGATTAACTATTTTAAGTAATTTTGCTTCCTCAGGCCTCGTAGCATAGCATAATAAAAATATATATACATATAATATATCAGTTTTGCTATGCTTCATAAACAAATTGTTTAATAGAAATTACAATTCAATTCAATTCATTTATTCAATTAACTGGCTGTACAGGTACAACATGGATTACGTCATTCCTAATAATAACATTTAAATTAAAATATCAATGTTATTTTTCACTTCATTTCTTCTTAACCAAACATAATTTTACCCTCCAAACAATTCGGAAGCTCTACCATGCAGTTACATATTCTGTATGTCAGCATTATTGGCAGCACTTTCGACTGCTGTGCTATCCTTTATATTTATTTAATTATTTATTTATTTTTTTACAATAATAATAGAAATTTAATATTCAGTAATGTTAATAGACAGGAAAAACTAAATTTAATAATGTTATGTGAAACAAATTAAATTATGAAACTTGAAAGTTTTATTCTTAAAATAAATAATATAATATATATTGTTATCATCAAATAATTTATTTGAAAATTTCTATCAGATCGATTATTTCTTAAAAAAAAGCTTATATTATATAATTATATTTAATTTTAAATTACTTTTAAAAACTAGAACAACAACCATTCAAATCTCCTAATTGATGTAACATCAGTGTAAAAGAAGTTGCCTACCTATCAGGCTGCTCCATGCAAGATTTTTGCCCCTTCATCCCCAGCGACATAACGTGACGTAAAAATGCTACCTGCTCTGTGATTTCTTTCAGTGGCCACATTATTACCTAACTATGATTATTACAGAGTTCAGATAATTAGTGAAAAATGTGTATGCAGCTTAAATTCAGAGATTTCAAATTCTTATTTGCATATAGTACTTGTTAATTACGTTTTCATACGTGTAATTATTCAAGTCTTTTCAAAATATTTCTACATATATCGTGTGTATACAGTGTAGAATTATATACCATTTTTTAAATTAAACCCATTTTATGTTCAATTATAATATAGTTATTATACATATGCGTCATTGCATTATTAATTAATCTATATAAGACGTATTATTTAATTGTTATTTTATAAAATATATTACTTGTTCAGTAATATTTAAATTCTGATTAAGAGATGACACAATAAATATATTTGAAATTTGATTATTCGAATATATTTATATTTAACAGATTACTATGTGTGTATATATATATTGAACAGTTTGATCTAATACATTTCTTCATCCAGTATAAAAAAAAAAAAAATAGTATGTCTATTCGATAGTTAAAAATTCTATCACGAAATTTCGTGTTTGATTGCGCGAAGGGAGAGAGATGAGGGTGTTGCATCGAGAGAGAGAGAGATTAAATGGTAATGTTTGCCCGAGGGCTGGATGCGCGTACACAGCGTGGTGCGGTCGGTTGGTGCTCGCCCCCGCGCCGCACGGAGCGTGAGAGCCCTCGCCTGCCCCCGGCTGCTGCAGTGCGAGGTACCACAGCAGCAACCACTAATACCTGCCTGCTGCTGCCTACCTGTACTCCACGGAAAGTGAAAGGGCCATTTGGCAACAGCGGCCGCCCGTTGTCGAAATGAAAGCGAAAGTTGCCGGAGAAAATTAGGACGCTGCTATATAGCGAGCTCTACTGTATAGCTTTGCTATATACGATAGAAAAAGATGGAAAGAGTTGTTGTATATTACATACACACAAAAAAAGGTGGGGGATATAGTTAGTAGTAGCAGTACTTCATTCGCTCAACAGATATCTCGCCTTCCAGCTATATAACCTTCACTTTCGAATGACGAAAATTATGTAACTTTTTATGTATGTATTAATATTATATTTATATGTAAGCTATAATATACAAACGTATATTGTAATTATGTATTTATGTAAATGTCATTTTCTTTTCTTTATTTAAGATTTAAGATAAGAAAATGTAAGAAATTTGAAACTCTTATATATTCCTCTAAGTCTTTTGTTGTATTTTTCTCGTTGTACGTATAATACACAGAATTTTTTTTTCTTCTTGTTGTTTCGTTCCCCCTCAGGTGCTCCTCGCTTTTGAATTTGCGGAGAAAAGAAGAAGAAACCACTGTGGAGAATACAAGTTTGCTCTACAACTTTTGTCCAAATATATAGAAGCTGCTTAGCATAATGCACCAATATTATATGTTATGTCAAAACGTACAAGCTTTGAAGAGAGAACTTTAAAGCTAAAATACCTTTTAAAAAGAAAGGTAGACCACAATTTCAACATGTAACAATGCATACACGGGAATCTAAAAAGATTGTATTTTTTCATGCAAATTCTATATGCTGAAAGTTACGTATTCGCATTATTCACTGACAGTGAGTATAATATATTTATATATTTTATTTTTAAATTATTTAAAAAAAATAATAATAATATACAGAGCTATCTATTTATAATTCCTAATGAATCAAAATTAATGATTTTGAAACATATTAATTGTTTTTTTCCGTGTAATCGGCAAAATTCATTTTACGCAACAATTTATTCTAATTCGATCTCCACCCTTAATTCGAGCACGAGTGGGTTCAGTAAAATTGAACACATGATTTCCGGAGTTAATTGTTGCCACATCACAGTAAGTATAACCATGCATGTAATTTTTTCTATTTCTTGATCAATAGGGTAAAAGTTAAAAATATAAAATAAATGTTTTCATATATAGCTCACATTCAATTTTATATATTAATACATTAATAAAATATTGTAATAATGTAATTTTGCACTCTTTATTATACATAAAATTTGTATTTTATGCAATCATGAAAATGCAATCTCATAATCATGAACAAATATTTCTGTTCCCCTTTCACATATATAATACATTTATATTTTAAATAGTAATAATTTATTTAACATCAATAAATTTAATATATACAAGTTATATTTGTTCAATATATAACGACAAAAAAGTAGTATAAATTTAACAAAATAAAATAAATACTGATTAATTTATACGGAGAAAAATATAAAAAAGGCAGAGTCTGATGGACATTTTTTATATAATTGTTAATGGATAATTAATAATATAATTATTAATATATAAATATGATATTCATTACTCATTTGTAAATAATATGTTTGAATTACCCAACTTTGATGAAGCAAATTATAATGTTTTATTAATTATTATTCATTTCGTTGGTGTTGTGCATAATTATTATAATTACTGTATATACATTACTGTAATATATTATTTTTTAACATAAACTGTTAGAGCGCTATATATATTATATAATAGTATAATTATTTTGTTTCATATATTATGTTAAAATCCACGTACCAGCAAAAAAACAACGCAGAATTTTTGATAATTTCCCTCTGTAAAAAAGTAACTTAGCTTCAACCTTGATAATTTTCTATAGTTAATTTTTTAAGTGTTTATATTTAAACCTCATTTTAATATTTACGACTTTTTCCCCCTCAACATTCATATGCTACGTATAGATAGATTAAATTGAGATAGTATATATATATATATATATATTATACTAGCTGCGTGACGTTTGCTCGCGAGGGTACTATCTCACCTATACTTGCGGAGCTTCAAGGTCTCCGCGTGGAGTTGCTCAGCAGGTAGGATCAGTGAAAGTGGTCTCCGCTGCTGCTGCTGTGTGTTGGGCCGCGGGGTTGCAGCGAGAGAAGCGCCGCCAGCCCGGGCGTTGTTGTTGCTCCTCCGCTGCGCATCACGCACTGCAGAGCACCAGAAGGTCACCAGCAGAAACCAGCCTTGCACCAGTGACAATAAATCTGCCTCATCAAACCTTCCAGCTTTCCGTCTTGATGCAACTTTTTCCTTTCTATACACACAGACCATATGAGATACGTACGGATCATTAACATTAAAACTAGATATGTTTGCAAATATTACCTTCGTATTTTCTTTCCTTCGATAAACAAATTGTAATGAAGATGTACTATTGAGAAACCTGATTATCTGAAGCTATACGTAATATTATATAAAATTGTGAAAAATTGAAGAAGTGAAGCAGGTATACTTGCTAAAAAATCTTTAAGTATATGCAGGCAAAAGGTTTTATAATATATATAATTAATATAATCAGCGAGTTTTTTTTCTCTCTGTACTGAAGTTGACGATTTCATTGCTTCTAATATGTCAATATTAATAAGACCGTGTAACTCGGTTTAAACTATAAGTATCAACAAGCTTCAAATAACATTTTTTTGATAAAACATAAAAGGCTACCGTTCTGGTAAATGATGATAAGAATATTAGAACAAAACTATTTAATCAGAAAGTGTATATAACCAGCTGAAACAAAATGTATACAAAATATTCCAATATTTGTAATCTTCACATGACTTTCATTGAAGGGGGAAGGGGGAGAGCGGTATAACAATCTTTCACCACAAGAATTATGTTTCCAAAGAATTGCTTGCAGAGCTTTCGCCCAGATAATATTACATTGTAGATCTATGTAATGATAAAATATTCATTTTCATAATCACCTAAAATTTATTGTTTAAATAAATAATGACAGCAAATACAATTTAAAACACACAAAGTTCTTGCTGATTTTATTTTATCATTTATTCTTTGGCATGGGTTGAATAATTGTAACAAAATTTCTTGTTCATGCTTATTTTCAGGTATTGTTTATATACAGTTTTAACAGTCAAATGCCGGCAAATTTAAGTCAAAGGCAAAGCCAGTGTAAGAAATCGTTACAAGTTAATTTAATTTTAATAAAAACTGGTATACTCACGTCAGATTAATAATATCCTTTTGTTTATCTGATTAGCTCACTCTATTACATTCAATCTTTTTTAAATGTTAGAAGTATTATAAGAATACAGGTGATATAATAATATTGAATAAGCTAAAAGTAAGAGTGCTAGAAATAGTAAAATGGCACATAATGATATACGTGGTAATTAATGATCATACTGTATTAATATACATAATTATATTAAAAATAAAGGTTGAATAAAATATTGAATTTTATTATTTCCCTTTTATACAATATAGTTTAATTTATTCCTTATATAGTTAATAAACCGTTCTAACGAGCAGAAATAGAAATATAATAGCAATTAAATTAAAAACAATAACAAAGTTTTTGCAAGCTTATTTTTTTCTCTTTTGTTTTTAATAAAAATATATATTCATATTTTTAAGTTTATTTTTTTTTTTACTAGTGCCTCGAGCCTAAGAAGGCCTGCTGAAGGACAAGAAGACAGACACGAACGGCGTAAGAGAAAAAGAGAGAGAAAGAAAGAGAGGAGGAAATCTTTTGTTAACTCCCCTCCTCTCTTTTGTCTGTGAGAACATTTTTTATCCCTCTCACATAATCAATCTCTCTTTACCTCGCGTGGCAAAAAAATAAAACTTTTTATTTTGCTGCTGCGAGTCCTTGCGCAGAGTCCTGCTGCTGGCCCAATCTGCAAACTCCTCGCGTTGCACGGAAACATCGGCCCACCACCGCCGCCATCGCGGAACAAAAACTTTCCGAACAAGCACTTTCAGCAAACGAGCGATTTTTTTTCTATCTCTCAAACTTCTTTTTATGTAATATATCTTATGGGGGGGGGGGTAATTTGAACCCTACTCCTACTTTTGTGTTCTATATAAATGCACTAAATAATATTTTGAACATAATGTATATTTTTGTTATATGCATGGGCTTTTAACTTTCTATATTACGAAATGAAATATATATTTGAACCAGTTATAATTCATGGTAGATGTATATAAAAATATCCTTTCTTTCTTATTTATCAACTCAAGGACCAAGGATTTATATTTAGGCTCACAAAATCGATAATATAAAAATATACGACGTCAATTTTTTTCCTCAAGCTGATAAGATATTTATAACAGTATAACACAGAGTGGCTATATTATATAAAAGGGTTCCAATTCTGATTATTTCCAGTTATCTTAATTAAAACAAAAGTGATTGAAAAAAAAAAATGTTTACAACAGCAAAATGACAGTGTATAATATTGTATATAAAAAAAAGCAAAAAATGTTGTAAAACCGTGGTAATGTTGAAATATATTAAAGGGAAAAATAGAGATATTTTTTATGAAAAATATACAATGTTCCTTATATTAAGTTCTTACGTCATATAAAAGCTATACTCGACATGAGAGAGTCAGCAAGAGCAAAAAGAACAAGAGAGAGAGAGAGAGAGAGAGAGAGAGAGAGAGAGAGAGAGAGAGAGAGAGAGAGAGAGAGAGAGAGAGAGAGAGAGAGAGAGAGAGAGAGAGAGAGAGAGAGAGAGAGAGAGAGAGAGAGAGAGAGAGAGAGAGAGAGAGAGAGAGAGAGAGAGAGAGGGAGAGAGAGAGAGAGAGAGAGAGAGAGAGAGAGAGAGAGAGAGGGAGAGAGAGAGAGAGAGAGAGAGAGAGAGAGAGAGAGAGAGAGAGAGAGGTTGAAAATTGATTTGACCTTGGTGAACATGCGAAGAAAGAGAGAGGAGAAGGAGAGATTGTATTCAAGTTTTTTTTTTTTTATTTTTTAATTTTTTTAAGTCTGATTCCTGTTTGGTAGCTTGCCAAATGAGATACATTATAATAATATAATAAAACATATATATTATATATACAGAAGGTATAGAAAAATCAACAACTGATTATATTATCCATTAATAAAGAGGTCCTAAAGTTAACATTTAATGAACTAATCACTAAGATGTAAAAATAAGAAACTAAATTTTTATTATAATAATATAGTGACGAGGTCAGTAGACCGTGGTTCCTAATATCATCATCACAGCCGCCTGCTGTACTCTATAAGGTAGGTAGGTGGTTGTTGCTGGCAGCAGACTTTCACACCAGCACCTTCCTCACTGATTGCTGCAGCAGCATGTTAAGAATGATAATTATGCAACCTCTTCTCTCCTGCTGGCTGCACACACAACCAGTCACGGGACACGCTAATTAATGTGACTTAACATATTACACAATTAAACTATATAATTTCTACTTACTGAACAATCTTTATATGCTTTTATATAGTTTCGAAAAGTAAATAATATAATGATTATTTAATATGACATCATTTAATAAAAGTAACTTTTACATATAATAATAATAATTTATTAATTATAATATTATTTATAATTTTGTTGTTAAATAATTAAATAGATTCAAGTTATATAAACTCGTAGTCATTATATATATGCATATATTATAATATATGTCATGTGCACACCATTATAGTTATATATATATATCATATAATATTTTTATGCATTTATTTATTTTAGAATACACATTCAGTCTGTTAAAAGAAATTTTAAAAAATACTATTTAAATGACCCAATAATTAAATAAAAATACTTGTTAATTACAATGAATTATAATATTTATATGTGTTAAAATTTTTATTAACAAGCTGTTAACAAAATAAGGAGGCTAATATTTGTATAATTTAAATATCCCATTTATTTCTTTAAGTGAGGAAATATACGTAAGAAAAAAATGCAAATAAAAAGTTATAATAATAAATAAAGTTATAATAATGTAAATTTCTTTTTGTTTAATTTGTTTCATAATACAAAAGCCACTTATTATGTACGATGCAGCGTTTAAGTGTGATTAAATTTGTCTCGTTGGTACAATACAGTCCTAGTTGCTAATTTGGTTGCCACGGCGTCAATGAATGGAACGGTTGCAAGGAGAAGGAAGGAAAGCACTTGTTGTACTGAAAGCAAGCTGGCTGGCACAGTATGCTGTAAGATCTCAATATTACGTAAACCAAGATACTAGTAGAAACTTTTACATTTTATGATGAACGTATAATTGAACCAGTCATAATATTACTAATATAATAATAACATCACTTTCTTTCTTTAAAAACTTATCCTTTTTTTATATTACTTGAATAATGAAGCTTACGGAAGTTAAAAAAAAAATCAAATTTATATATTGCTCCACATAGATAAGAAATAATGTTGAAATTTACTTTTTTTAATGAGATGCATCAATGAAAAACATTTATGGAAAGAGAAAGAGATTAAAAAATTCACACGCCAACTCTTTTTAATTCTTTGTTCAATTATTTATTATTTTAATTATACCAGGAATTTCAGCACGCAATTTCTATCTATAATCTATATATGATATAATAAAACAATATGAACTTATTGTTTATTATTTTTGTTAATACCGACTGTTATAATGATTCTAAAAATAAATTTTAAATATATATGATCTGTTGAACTGAAAACGTAAATAAAAAGTGATGTATTTTTTTACCATGCAAAGGCACATGCAAATAATAAGAAAAGAAAGAGCGATCTAAACCGTCATGCGTTCCAATGGAAAATGATGATGATTATTATTCAACGCCATTTAGTTTTAGTTTTTTTTTTTTTTTTAAATGTTGGATGAGCTTGATTGCAATACAGTTGGTTGAAACCCATCATTACCATCAGCATGGTTTTGATGCAGCAGTGGCCACGTGGAGTTGCAGTTTCACGCGACATTGCGTTGTCATCCTAGTTAGTGCGGGTCTTGGTGAAAATGTGCCACCGCGTGTTGCGTAACAGTGGTGCGGGCGGGCGGGTGCCTAAGCACCACCCCTGCTGCTGGATGGGCGGGGGAGGGGCTCGCCAGGAGAAAGCTGCTGTAGCTTTCACTCGTGGCCGTGGTAGAGGGCGCCCGCCCGCTCTATCCTGGCCTAGCCAGGCAGGAATTCCGGGTTACAATATCGTAATAATGTGTAACTAAAAGGGAGTGTGTGATAACGGCCGGTCCTGCCAGACCAGTCAAACCTCTGTAACCTTTTGAGCCACTCGATCGGAACACGGAAATAACACCAGTGCATGGTCCAGTGGCAAATTTATATAACTAATTATATCATACAGTGTAATTTACCCTGGATAAAAAAAAATGGCAGTGACATGATACAACATCTATATTTATACTTTTACACTTACTAGTTGAAAATAATGTGACAAATTAAAAAAAAAAAAAAAAAAAAAAGTATTAATCTAAACGAATCAATATATGAATTCAAAAATTGATACATAAAATTCTCTGATGAATGTTTGAATTACATCATGCATGCAGTAAATTTGCCTTTTTATAAAAAAGGAGCACAATTCAATAAAAAATTAATTGTTTTACAAGTATAATATAGCTCATTATCACTTCATCATAAAATCAAATTGCCTTAAAATATCTGATAACAATGGAATAATATTATAGAACTGTTTTACAATATATTTTATATGAGCTTTTTAGAGAGAGAGAAGAAACAAAAAATACACAATTTTATAATATTATTATTATTTTTTATTTTTTTTCGTATTACATTAATTTATTTTATAACAATTTATTACAAAATAGAAATGAAGTATTATCTAACAGCTATAGTCATAATCGGAGAAGTAAGCACCGGTTTTTATGGCCTTTTTTAGAATCAGCTGTAGAGAAAGTGGCGCTAACTCGGTCCGGGGGGAGGGAGATCTATGCAACAGAGAGGGAGGGGGCAGTTTTGTAATATGCTGTAACCGCCGCCGCGTGCGGTGACTGATGCGGTAATAGTCAACGATGACGGCGGCTCGCGCTTTCTGCAGTTATAGACATCGCGGGACTGATGTACAGGAGATCACACCTCAGCGTGGATAATCATTCAGAATGCATGTTCTTCATGTTCTTGGACAACACACGATCTGACACATTGGAAATTATGATACCTCTAATTTGAACTTAATTTGTTTATAGTACGTGTGCACATTAATTATATTTACCTGAAGAAATTTTGAATCAATTGCGAATTAAAGAAAGTATAACTTAAAAAAATAATACATTCAGGGACAGAGAAAATGTATAATTTCACTTATTTTGTTGAATACATGAATTTATTGGTATTTTAAATATAACTTTAGAATCCTTAAACATATATGTATAATAAAAAAAAATAATTATAAAAAAAATATAACAACAACAATATAATTTAAATACATGAAGACATGTTATTGATCTTTGGTCTCATTTCCTCTATTTTCATCGATATTACACCGAAGTATATATACAATTAGCTTTATTATTATTATATAAATGGCTGCTATTATTTATTACAGGATCTACTTTCGATTGAGTGCTGTAGCAGTTCACTGACACATAAAGGACATGGCCGATATGTCTTCGATATTATTATATACTGTATAATCGTTGCTCAACTTAACACTGGTGTACCTGAGCCGTTCATTTCCTTACGCACTTTCCATTCCATTGATAAAGCATTGAGGTAACACGATATCAAACTTAAAAAAAAAAAAGAAAGCAATTGGTCAATTAAGCTTAAGCAAGGACGTGATAAAGTCTCAAATGAAATTGTATGCACTATAACTTGTGCAATCTAAACTAATATACAGCACTGCTTAATAATATGTAACCCATTATAGCTTTGATGTAATTATATAATAACATTTTTTTTACTTAACTTTTTAAAATCCTTTCTTTTTTTTTATTTTAGATAGTATTTCTTTACTTGCAATATTATATAACCATAAGAGTATACATAGTAATATTAATTTAATAAAAAAATATATACTTTTATTGACGTTTTCCCTTCTTTTGTAATCTGTTATCTAATCATTCATTAATTTGACTATCACCATATTTTATGTAACAAAAATAACACATCACGTCTCCATTAATTTTTTGAATTTATAAAGTATAAGGTCATCATGTTGATGATGAAATCCACTCCAACTCAATTTTGCTGGTGAATGCTTGCTATGCAAACGTATGTATCGTGATCGGGCTTGAGTTGGCCGCGATGACGTTATTCTGCAGGACGAAGGTGACACTCGTCCTTGCTGCTGATCCCTGGCCCACATCGACTTGTATCTCGTCAGGCGCCGTCATAACCATCACTATATACTCTCAAGCACCTCTTATGCATTATAAGGAATCGCTTTTTATTTCTGACCCAGCTTCAGTTGGACGAATAAGCATTAAATCTTGCTGACATGAATGACGATTATAAAATGATATTACTGGATGTAAAAGCTATAAATTGTTAATAAATATGTTCACTTTAAAGTGCAATAAAAAAATATTTTCCATTAAATATTTTTGTTTAAAATATATAAACTATTTACTATATTAATATTGTTACATGATATGATATACAATATTATGTATAAATTTATTTGATATTGTAAAATGAATTTAATTTCCATTTATAACCGTGTTTCCTCATCTAATATTCTACATAAACCTACATTCCATTGCAAATCAGAAATTTCATCAAAGCTAAACATGAAGAACTGACGATTGTTTTGTAGTCAACTGTTTTATTTTTGATTAATTGTATTTAAGAAACAACACCGGCTAACACTCATATCTTAAAAGAGTAAATATAACAAGCAATATATTATTATATATATAAAATAATTATAAACTGCTTTCAAAATTACCAAGTTTACCATTTATTCATAGTACATTTGCTCTAAAATAAATATAAATTTTCATTTGACAATGTGAAGTAAAAAACAATGCTAACAATAAAATATAGTGTTTAATTAAGTCAATTTGATAAACAAAAGAAGATACATTTTATAATTGTTTGTATTATTAATTTCCAATAAAATTATATCATTTTATTTGTATATATAATCATTACAAATATTTATACTATTATTATGATCTAATAGTTAATAAGAGGCATTCACAAAGCTTTAAGGCCACATTTAGGGTTCAATAATTTAAGACCAGAAATTTTGGGTCTAAAAAGCATACCTAAAATCAGGCTTTAAATTATCGAGCCCTAAATGTGGCCTTAGAGCTTTGCGAATGCTCCTTTATATTTATAAAAAAAATGATGAAAATTATAGTCTTCATATTTGTATACCTGAGTTGATAAAATATACAAGTATATAAAAATAGAGAGAGATTTTTATCACTTTTAAATCGACAATATTATATATGGTAGCATGATATTGGTTTGTAGAACAAAAAATGGTGGAAGCAATTTTTCAAGGTACGAGCAGCGAGGGAAGATTGCTGAATAAATAGAGAGGGAAAAGAGAGTAAAAAAAAAAAAGCTGAGAGAGAAAAAAACTCTCTTTGCTACTTCTGCTGCGCTTCATGCGAGGGGGTGTTCCATTGTTGTTTCTTTTTATATACCTGTCGTCCCTGGTGCTCTCTCTCTCTCTCTCTCTCTTGGTAGAAGGAGAGACGATGTAGGTATAGGTAGGCATGGCAGCAACGAACGAGCGAGCGCACACAATTTCTCCACCCCTATCGACACAAAAAGAGAATAAAAAGAGAAGAGAGCTTGCCTGACTGAGCAAGCCTGCCTGCTTCACGTCTTGAGAAATTTAAAAAAGAAACGCTGTTGCCACATATACTGTCATCATCTTTTATTCACAGTCCCATCATGTTGTATAGTGTACCCCCATGAACATTTTATAAGAAAATGACTTCACTTGAATTTCTTACTTTGATAAAAAAAAAAGGAGTAGAGAGGGAGAAAAAAAAGTAAGCTACATGTGTCTTGCTAGTCTTGTTTGATTGTGTTCTTAAAAGTATGTTTCTCAAAAATTAGATGTATTTTTAGTTCAATTTTATATGACTTATATAAGGAAATAAATCTTATTCCAAGGATTTTAATGTTTTATTTTTATATTAATATATCCTGCATGATAAGAGATCAAACAAAGGAGAATTATCTCCAATAACTATCTGAATTATTATAGGTGGCATAACCTCACATATTTTTTGATAAAACTAAATTCAGTCACATAAGGAAAATGTCAAAATTCAACATACAATTGAACTTATTGAATTTTTACAATTCTTCACAAAAATGGCGGTTCGTCCGTGCACGTAGACAACCTCTTCAGCCCCGCAGCACTGCAGGTTGCCTAGGTCGCGTACGACAGGCGTCACGGGGATGAGATGTATCTTTTGAATCTTTTGGAAAATATCATTATGGTTAACTTGGCTTTAAAGTCTTATGTACTTTTATCTTATGTACGTAAGGCACTTAAGCCCAAGTTTTATGTATGATAGTAATACGATTTTTTTTCCTAATAAAAAAATCCTTTTTTATAATAACTGAATTGAAAGTGGAAAAAATCACAACAAATTTTGCTATATCAGAGTGAAATAGGAATTATAATCTAACTGTATTACTGCAAATATATGCCTAAGAAACCTAACAAAACTTGCTTATCAGATGTCGGTGAATGTGCGTTACGTGAGAGTATTATACATCACTGAGTTTTTGTCTTCAAAATTAATGTGGTATTACCAAAGAATTAAAGATTTTACGGAGATTACGGTATGTGTCACGTAACTAGCTTCCATATATAGTATTCGGTTGTACCCTTCATTAATTTTAATTAAACACAAATAATGTCTTCAAATGTCTAACTAAAAATAGAACAAATAACTTAAAGTTTTTTTTAAGATTAATATATTATTACTTATTAGTCTTTTATTGCATTATTTACAATATTTATACGATAAACAAATTTCACAATCATAAAAAAGTGCCTGACATCTTAGAGAAAGAAAACAGTAATAATAAGTTTTTGTGAAGACGAGGTTAGTTAGTGGTTCATTGTAATATACCATAAGACATAAGACCTAATTTAAAATAAGAAAAATATAGACAGAAACTATGATATGACAAGCAGATTGATAACAAAATAAAATATGGAGCAATAATATATCTTATCACAAATATTATTATATAGATTTAGTTTTTTCTTTTTTTTTTTTTTAATAAGCTTTAAGAACTTTCATCATAAGTTGAGCAACTCTTTAAAAAAAAATTGTTTGTTTTAAATTGATAAATGGACCAGTTATGTATCGGAATTAATAAAAAGTGCTTGGCGTGAAGTGGCCACTTGATGACTAGAACTCGGCTCGTGGCTGCTGCAGAGATAAAGAGAGCACAGATTTTTAGCGAATGTTCTCCATGATTGTCCATGACCAACTTTCTGTCCTCACAATACGTGATCATATTACTCTCATTGCAGACAATGTTAAACTATTGATATAATATTTTATTGAAACTGACAGAGACTAATATACCTTTGCTATATTAAGTACAGTATTTTGTCCTTTTTTTTCTTGAACTTTAATGGGATCTTTAAATCATTATTACTTTGACGAGTAATATTTATTTTATTTATATATTGTTATTACTTTCATATATTAATAAATTGAAGTAAATTATAAAATAAAATACATATTAATTAATCATACAATACGACACGTCTTTCAAAGAGTTAAATTTTATGTTTATTAATCCTTTTACTTTAAAAAGTAATTCATTAGTATATATAATAATATACAATCTAACTCAATATTGGTTATAATATTGGCATTATAATTATAGCTTTTACCTTTGATCTGAAATGTTTTTAAAATAAATAAAATAAGAATATAAAATCAACCTTTTGATCTTTTATTAGTTTGTATATAATTAAGTAATTTAGAAACAATTATGTATTTAATAATTGTTTGTTTCTTTTTTTTTTTAAATGAAAGGGTTAAAATTTTTAAATAACCATGACTTGATGGTTGGTCATTGCGATCTTTTGTCTGTAGTATTATGTCACAGCGTAAGCTAATTCACCCAGCGGCTGTGGTACAGCAGGCGATTATTAGGGCCGGGGGTCACGCCTCACTTGTTTCCCCTTTCACGTGATAGATCTCACTCACTTACGTCTAGGGAGGTGGAGGAGAGTGAGAAGTCTCGCGAGAGTGAGCTAAACTCGATTTGACAACGCTGCATTTTAGCCAGGTGAGAGAGACGACGATAAAATAAGCGCCTACTCGCAACAAACGACGTAAGCCAGAGATATAAACTGGAAATCACCTGGATAATCCATGTTACGAATTACATTTCACCGCAGGTGCATTAGCTTTTTATTGAACAATTCCGATATTGACACTCAACGTGTGTCTATTTAAAAAGTCTTGATTCTAACTTTTTGTTTCCAAATGTTTTTACCTTCAACGTTCGTTTTTCTACCACATGGCTATTGTGAAAGTACACACGCAGAATTGAGAGATATAACAAAACAGCCCATATATATACCCTCTACTACCTTTATGCCTATAATATAACCTCACTTTAACTTTTGCTCGATACCTTTACGTTTTAGGGTTATATATACTTTACACTTTACAACTTTACATACTTCGGTCTATCAAACGAAAAACCTATATCTAGTGAAAGTTATATATAAAACTTCATTACCTGCACAAAAAAATATACATGGTTCTTTAAACAAAATATATCCCTTTTTCTGCTACATGCTATCAATACCAGGTAAGAGAAAAAAAAACGCCCAGAGTTTGAAAAATGGTTATTTTATTGACGAATTGAGCTAAAGTTTTTTTTTTCTCTTTTGTAGAAGTAGGAAAAGAATTGTGTGTCAGAAAAGGTAGGAGCAAAAAGGAAAGGTATAGAAAAACAAGAAATATAATAAAAAAGAAAGAAAGGAACAGAGCGCAGACGTAGAAAGAAAGAATAAAAAAACGAGAGGAAAAAAAAAAGGTTATAAAAGGAAAAAGATAGAAGGATAGAAAGGGGGTGGGAGGAGAAATAAAAGTGGGGAAGGATACGTAAAAAAAGGAAAGGAAAAAAAAGCAACATTTTGTAGATAGTAGCGACCTTGGAAAAGTTGTGGTGGTTGTATAGAACTACTTTCATCAGTTGGTCCCTCGTCACTCTGCTGCCGCCGCACGCCGCATTTGCCGCTGCCGCCGCCGCCAACGAAAGCGAAAGGGGAAGTGCGAGGCGCAGGCGGGCTGTTCCTCGGCCGCTTCACTCTCTCTCTCTCGACACTCGCGTGCGTTATGAGCCGACCGCCGCCGCGTTGATCTAACTTCGGAAACAGTGCGCACATTACCAACAATTGGAAAAACAACAACGAAAATTCCGCCTCTTCTCTGGATATTTCAGTGAACTTCAAAATAACACCAGCGACGACGACAACAGTTAGTGATGGATATAAAGTGTTTCGTTTTTACCACCATGTATTTTAAGCCCCAAAATTATAATGCTCACTGTCGTGAATTATTTATTGTAAAATATTAAAAGTGAAAGTGATTTCTGTGTAGTGACAACAATATATTTTATTAACAAAATATATTATAAAAATTAGTTCTTAGTTTTAAATTTGTTTACCATTTGGATACCATGGAATATAAAAAGTCTTCAATTTAATCGGTAAGTTTACATTATACTGATGAGCTATAAAGCTACATGTTTATGCCATTAATAAAACACAATAGTTGGGAAATAATACAAAAGTGGGTCTCGGTAAAGCGAAGTTACGTGGTTCCCATGGCAACGAGCAAACGCCGCAAATGCAACATTGCACGTGCAATGCAGCTGTTGTTGCTTGCCTCTCCAACTCCACATAACGCCGAGCAAGCCAGTTTCCGCCCCAAGTACAGATGGGGAGAAATTTAAACTTGCATTCAAGACCCAGCTAAGATTACAGCCAGGCAAGAGTGAAGTTTGTTTTCAGTTCCATGATCCATATAGTATACTTTTGCGATCGCAGTAAGCTGAATTTTTATTTCAAATCAAAAAACTTTTTCTAACTCGAATCATTATAAAATTACAACAACTGTGATTAATTTTAATTAAGTATAAGATGAATTTAACATGAAATTTAATTATCTTTATAAGTAAAAGCCTGTCACCAATAGGTTCATCTTATTAAAACTTAATTAGCATGATGCTCATCCACGTTCATGGGTGGTCTGGGTTAGTCTGGGTTGCAGACTAACAGCGAAGACGTGAAAAATTATAAAGTAATAAAATATCCAATTTAATTCAGAATATGTTTTCATATAAGGAAAATGAAAGAAGAGTCAATATTGCAGAATCATACAATTTTATGTTTATGGTTTTAAATCAGTTTTAGTAGACATAACATCAATATATAAATGTTTATAATTAAGTGGAGTTATATTGAAACAATAATGGGAGTAAAAATAATAACGTCTACTGTAGAGCTCATCAATGAATTTATTTTTTTAGTAGCAAAATGAAAAAAAAAAAAAAAAGTTCACAAAGCGATGCTCTTCATCATGGGAGCTTTAGACTATAAAAAACATTGCCGTAACAAGCAATTGCTACGAGAGCAATGAATCTGTATACTGTACCTTAGAGTTAATTGTTACATGCACACCAGTATCATGGGTACAGTATATTTACTGTATATTTACTGTACAGTGAAAGTATATTAAAACTAAGGTGTCACAGTTATTAATGAAACAATACATTTATAAATTATTTATAACAATGTTCAACGCAATAATTTCATTTTAATATATTCATCTTATGATAATAAAAGAAATCCTTACATATATTATCTGTAATTTAGATTATAATTGGTGCTAATGTCACATGTCGTTCTCATTACGTTTCGCATAATAAATTATGCATATAATATATTTTGCTCATTACTTTCCACGTGTGTGATCTGATATTATAGTTTTAAACAACTGGTTAACAATATCTAAAGTACAACCAAAGAGTTTACATTGTATAATCTCTGGTACAACAGTACACCATATTAGGGGAATAAAATATGTCATGATTTTTAAAAATATACTGACGAGCTTTTGGTCAAAAAAGTTTGGGGAAAGAGAATGGGATTTTTTTCCTTTCTTATTTATATTTCTTATATTATATATATTTCCTTCGTAAAATTTTTTAATGACTTTATAAATTTAAGCAAATTGACCGACCAAGCAAAAAAAAAAAAAAAAAAAAAAAATGGGGAATACAGTATATACTCTGTCACACACATTTTTTTTTTTTTTTTTTTTTTTAGACTTATATGTTAGCTAATTTTATAACGTTTAAAGACGGGACAAAATAAAACTAAATTTTGCAAGGGAATGCATGCTTATTTATAGATAATACTGTAGTTATATACCACTTGCATGGATACTGATAGTGTCATTTTCTTAGCAAAAAATATAAAATAGTTAAAAATACTTTCACGTACAACTAAAGCTCCTAAAAAATATGTTTACAACTAAAAATTATTATGTATAATTAAAATTATTTAAACCAGTAAATGTAATTGAAACATTAATTATTTTTTACGTGGAGTAATTAAGATTGCAGGATTGTAGATTGTTTCTTGCTCTAATTTTTATTTTAACAAAAAATCTACAACAGAAGTGACTTGAAAAGAATGAAAAGCATCGCCGAGATTTTTTTTTTTTTTTTTTACAACCTCTAGCTCTTTTTTTTTCTTTCTATTTTCCTTTTTTTAAAAAAGACATCTTTTTTATTCACCGAGAGCCGAAACAAAACAACATTGCCACTTCGCTCAATATATTATTTTACTATAAAAAAAAGCTGTAAAACAAATTGTACATGCTTTTTTTAGCATCATCATTCTATTATATTATTTAGTATGCAACACAATAATGTATAGTGTTACTGTTAGACCCAACAAACTATACTGAATATAGACAAAGTCTAAAATTAGGTACAAGATGATAAGGATACTGAGCGATAGATAATTTAAATTAAATGCCAAATGATACCGTGGATGATATTTCTCGTTATAAGGAGAGTACAAAAGTTCCTTGGAACAATAATCTGCATGCTACTATTAGCACAGTGAGTCTTGTATTCTGTTCATTATAGATAATTCCTAAGTTTATCTAACACGCGCTTAAAATGTGGCTCAATGACAATGCAAAAAAAATATATATATATATACCTATTTCATATTTTTTTAAAGTAGGAAATTTAATTTTAGTATAACAGAGATAATGTAGCTCCACTTGCTCTTTTTCATTGAACTTGTTTTTGTATAAGACTGTACAGGGAAAATTTGCTTGCATAAAGAATGAAAGCATGGTAACGTGATAAAAGAGACACGCAATAAATGAAGAAAGAAAGCTTGCTTCACGAGTAGTGTGTCGTAATAATTATTTTTCAAGGTTAAACACAACAGCAATTCGTCACCAAGGTTACATGTTTAGCTCACAAACGAATTTTATCTCTGAAATTGTTAAAACTATCATACAAAAAAATGTGTAAAAATCAACGGGTCAGTAGGTTAAAATATTTAATGCTTTTATATATTATTTATATAAATAAAAAGTATACATGCAGGAGTTTTAAAAATAATATTATTGTATCATGATAAATCTGATATGCTCTCTATAAATGGTTCTTTTTATTACAAAATCAATATTCTATACTGACAGCTTTTTTCGACATATCTGATAAAAGTTTGTAAAAGTATTCAATATCATTCAATAAACATATTAAATGTTTTTTTTTATAATATTTATTGGAAAAAAGTGGTAATTTAATGATGTTCTATTATTTAATTAACACGGTGATGAACGAAATTGACTGCCGAACAATTCTAATTACATCGGTTATATCTAGCTTATATTATATTGAGCCAGGTATTATTCTCATTATATATATAATAGAATTTCAATAAATTTGATTTTTCAATTATCTACTGTAATTTAAGCTTTAGTACAAACAGAAGTACATGGTAAATAAGCAAGCACGAGCGTACGTGTTGTGGAGTATGCAGAAGAGTGATCGACCAATCTGGTATGGCACGTAAATGTGTATGAAATGATTTTATCATTACACAAATGTGTAAGTCAATTTAATTCGCCAGGATTTCTTTCTGTTGTATGCATATAACTTATATTGTGAATTATTACATTTTATATTGTAATGTGTAATTTATTTTATTTTTATGCTACAATATTAGTATATTGTTATTATAATTTTATACTGTAATTTTTGTTATATAATATACTTCGGTAAAAAAAATCCCTATATTTCAACAAGTTAGAAATATGTAACTAAGTTATAGAAAATTAATCTAATTAGTTGTGTTGTGTACGTATTATATTAATGTAATATTTGCTGTAAAATTTAAAATAGCAGAAATATATAACAGAGGGAGAGAGAGAGAGAGAGAGAGAGAGAGAGAGAGAAAAGAATATTTCATTATGGATAATATATAATACATTATGGTATAATTTTTATATGAAATGCATTTACATTTTTCAAATAAAGTGGAATTGAATTAAAAGTCCTATATAATAGCTTGTAATAAAGCAAGCATATGAGAATTTTTTTTACATCAAAGTGCTCTATATTAAATTGGGTCAATCGTTGCATACATTGCGGAGTAAGGATATTTTATATAAGAGAAGGAAAAAAAATGGTTGCTGTGTTTGCTTCTCGCGTGCTCTTGCAAAGTTATAGATCCTGGCATAAAGTAGTTTGTTCAGAACAGACGTAAACATTTGGTGCGAGACACAAGCATGCTGCCTCCGTGCGTGCAAAATGTACGTGATCGGGGATGGATGTGGCGTCGGCAAATACCACGTAATTACATAAAAAAATTCTAACATGCAAAATTGTAATATCGATTCTCTTGTGTATAGATAAGAGTTGTTGACAAATTTGTACGTACGCCTACCCACTGCAAACCGCTTGACCTAGACGCTCAAAGAATTGCATACATACATTTATTGCAGGCTGACAATAATGGCCGTATAAAGTCGTCTCCACTTATTTTTGATTTGACGTCACGCGACTCTCCCGTTAGTATTGTAGTAGAGGACAAAGGAAAAAGTTCGTGTATTCGTGACGTCAAACCGAAGATAAATGGAGACGACTTTAGATTTGTCTTATCTCTGTTCCTTCTGGATTTGAACATGGTTTCTACAATTACGTAGCTGTTTTCAGTCAAAATTATTCAAAGTCAACTGATGGCTGCTTCGTGGAATTCCAAAGAGAATCCTCTATAAATACTTACGTATACGTACATGCTATTTATACGCGTAGGAAAATTACTAGAAGCCACATTTTTAAAGTAACTATATATATATTATTATCATAATTTAACAAGGCTATTTTCCTTAATGTAATATAGTTGATATGTTTTGATAAAATTTATGAAACATAATATAAAATTCATGAGGTCACAGTGAAGACCTTTTATTCATGCAATATGCAAGTATGTAAAAATATATACATTCATTTTTTTTTCTATGTGCATATTTTGTATTGAACTGGATACATGCATGCATAGTAAAAGAATAGAAAATCTTTATTTTATTATGAGCTACATTATTTATTAGGATATTGGTCAAATTTGATTTAAAAGTGAGTTTTTCCATGCATACACATTTTTCCAAAAACATTTACCGTAAAATATGTATTTCAAAATGTTATACATTACAGCATACAGGTACTGCTTAACTATGTACATGCATGTACAGTACATGAATGTAAATTGATGCTAATGCACATGCATTGCATAACTTTTTACATATCTCTCTCTTGTTTTATAAAAGTTCTGTCATATATGTTATATTTTTTGCTAAAATTTTAGCATTGCAGCAAAAGTACATACATGGATTATCTTAAGAAGCAGAAAATGTAAATATATAAATTCATATGTCATAGTTTATAGCCATGTATAGTAACTATAATACAGTATTTTTTTAACTTGAACTATTTTTATTAATGTACTTGGAGTACTTGGAAGTATCAACTTCCATAACATTATTTTCCGACTTTCTGAAGGTTAAATTAAGTATTTTTAAGTAAAGTAAAAATTTATTTTTTTGACGTTCAGTAAAAACACACACACAAAAAAAAAATTAAATTTGCGACACATATTTTTTGCATTCTGTTTTATTGGGGGGGGGGGGGCTTTAAATTAAACGTCATTCAGACTTTGTTGTAGCAGAGGTATAATTTTTATTATATAGTTAAATAGTCTTAAGTAAGTACATATTATATATATTTTGTTTTGTTAAATGAATTCTTAAATAAATTATGCATAGTAATTTTAGTACATGATTAATGCGAAGAAAATTTAAGTTGGAAAATATTTTGTGGTGTTTTAAATTCACAAATAATACTTAATTATATTATCATATTTAAAGATGCAACGATTATATTCTTCAGTTAGCTGTTTTAAGTCCATTTAATGCTTCAACAGTGTTAAATAAATTTCTCAATGAATCAGCATGAATAATTTTTAGTAAATAGCTACAAAAACCCACAAAAAAACAAAAATAAAATAAATAAAAAATGTTTGAATTGAAAATATCATGGCATTTGCTTGCTTTTTACGTATCTAAAAAAAAAAAAAAAAAAAAAAAAAAAATTAAACATGATTTTAATACAAACGGTCACTGCAAAGTACAGTGCTTAAAATAATATTACATTAAAAAAAACTGTAATAAAAACGAAAAATGCATCATCCGAGTAAAAGCATGTAGTCTCACATCAGGTCTCAGATGGACCATCAGTATTATACTTCTTATAAAATTACTCATCAGGTATATCCATTATAAGCCTTATACATATCCTGCATGAACATTAAGTAGTCATACATCATGCAGACTGTTATACGACAACAACGTATAGTAAGTTTGTTCATTCCGTATATTCACGTGAAGGGATATAGATCTTATTGTTTATACGGCGTCATGTTAGTGCTCGAGATTTGCATGTGTTTACCCGAGCCTGCTTTCCTTTGTAACGGTACCAGCCTTGTGAATATGTAACAGTGAAAGGTGAGACAACGCGTGTGGAGTTAATACATTCGAACTTCGGGGTGGCTTCTTACACACGCACGCACGCAGACACGCAGACAGCCAGGCAGCGCTCTCGAGGTAATATTATTGTCATCAATTGAAACAATTATGACACTCCTTTGTTTTTGTTTGGAAATAGGATGAAGTCTAACTGTTGTTAGTTAAATTTTCACAAAATAGACACAATAATCAATGGCGGATTGAGCAGCCATTGGTTTGGGGATTATCTTGTTATATTCTACTTTAATAGGGGGCGATTGGGGGAGACAAACAATACCTCTCTTGTCCTGCGAGACCTTTTAGGATAATCATCTTAAGCAAATATATATAACACATTAATAATAACAACATAATATGATAATAATAGGGAGGTGTTGTAGTCAACAATTATTATAATTATATACGTAAAAAATTAATTTTTATCTTTACCGTTGTTTTATATATTATAGACTTGATGATGTGTATATACGGGTAGTGCTGTCGAAATTTTTCGGATTTTCGGATTCCGGATTTCTAAAGCTCCGGAATCCGCTTTTTTAGGAGATCCGAAATCCGAAAAGCGGATATCGGATTCAAAGCGGATATCGGATTTTATCGGATATCGGATTCAAAGCGGATTTCGGATTTTATCGGATATTGGATTCAAAGCGGATTTCGGATTTTATCGGATATCGGATTCAAAGCGGATATCGGATTTTATCGGATATCGGATTCAAAGCGGATTTCGGATTTTATCGGATATCGGATTCAAAGCGGATTTTGGATTCGATCGGATATCGGATTTGTAAAAACTTGTAAAAAAACGAATACATGTATTTTGACTCGAAAAAATAAATATATTTTGCTGTGTTACGTAAACTAAACTCAATAAAACTGTAAACACTATATAGCTGTTTGTAACTAAATACTGAATAAAATAGTTTAATTAATAGTATTAATAAATACACTGCTATTACGCTATTACTGCTATAACATAGAAAATCTGTAATAAATATACGTATTTACTAAATAGTGTAAATAGAATGGATACTATATTAAATATCGATTTTTGCTGATGAATTAACCTTTCAACCTTATGTCCCATATATATATATATATATATATATATATATATATATATATATATATATATATATATATATTATGTATAATTGCAGTACATTGTATAATTAATGTATAAATTGTAATGTATATGATCATATATATATCTATATATCTATAAGTATCTAGATCTACAGGCTACACGTTCACTATAACTATAGTATCTGTATCTACTATATATATATATATTATATATTATAATATATATATATATTTATAGCTAGCATTTCATTTACGCATTTATATAGCCATTTACTAAAGAAATGTATAATTTTTATTTATTTTAATATTTGTAATGCGAATTTGATTCTGAGCTATAATATTGGAGGATTTTCGTTGGCTATATATATATACTATATACTCTATATAGTATAGATAGTATAGAAAATAAACTATATTTAATATTCATATTATTATATATATTAATATATGATATATTATATGATATAAAAATATATACTATATATATTATATAAGCATATTATATATATATTTAAATTTAAAATATGCGATTATGCGAATGAATATACGAGCGGTCATTATATTCAGGCGCGCGGTGGGCGATGAGGGCGATCGCCCCCCCCCCCCCCCCCAAAGTTCCCAAAATATACATTCAATGTGTTACCACCCCCACCATCCTCGCACTCAAAATTTTAACATTGCGGAATAGGGCAATGCGAGCTGGATCCGCCCCTGATTATATTTAGAAATTAGATTATTTAGATTTTAAGCTATTTACTAGTTTATTAATTTATAGCATTTCATTTACGCATTTATAGAGCCATTTACTAAAGAAATGTATAATTTTTATTTATTTTAATATTTGTAATGCGAATTTGATCCCAAGCTATATAATATATTGGAGGATTTTCGTTGGCTATTTTTTAGCTCGCATCAGGTTGGGCTGTGCAGGTTCCAAAACTTGCTGCTAGTGGAATTTGTTTGCTTTATAGCTGCTATAGTGCTTGCCAACCTCGTAATATCATCATGTGTTTATTAGGGTTCAAAACTCTCTATTATTTTTGTCATGAAATTTGCAATCAAATTTGTAATATAAAACATGAAAACTAAACAAACGTAACGCAGTTTAAAGCACTTTAAACATCCTTTGTTTTATGGTCCTTTACTTTAATTTTCAATATTTTGTAAACAAATTAAAAAGCACCAATATTTAAAAATTGTTAAAATTTTAAAAACGTACCGTATTCCTGCATCATTTCGTCCGCTACATTCGACAATTTTACTATTCGACGTCTACATCAAGCACGTGCAGTGATTCTGCGGGATTTGGTCTTGCATTTTTTTGCAAGCTAGTCTGTTGACATTTTAATAGAGATGAGTTTAAAATTATACTTGTTTCGTTCTTATACAAGTTATTTAAATATTAATGAATAAAAACTAAAAACTGTATTCCGATTGAATCCGATATCCGATTTGAATCAGAAATCCGTTTTGAATCTAAAATCCGCTTCAAATTCAAAATCCGAAATCCGATTCAAATTCGGAATCCGATTCAAATTCGGAATCCGATTCAAATTCGGAATCCGATTCAAATTCGGAATCCGATTGAAATTCGGAATCCGTTTCAAATTCGGAATCCGAAATCCGATTTGAATCCGATATCCGTTCGCAAAGATCGGATTTTGAATCCGCTTTCCAATAGGAATCCGAAAAACGGATTTTCGGATTTCGGATTTTTTAAAATCCGGAATTCGGATATCAAAAAAAGCGGATTTCAACAGCACTACAGTCACTATATACTGTATATAAGTAATTTTCACAATAACTTCACTGACATTTCAATATTTTGCAAGCTTAGCACAGCTTAAATTAATTTATAATTGTTTCATGAGGCATATTTATATGATACTATTAAAAGTTTAAAACTTAAACAACTTATATAAATTTAAGTTAAAAAATTATGTTGAGATTTTTTTAAGTTCGTTGATTGCCTATCTTACCCATTGATATATTTACAATGATTATTTTATTATTCAAGTAATTTAGAGAACATAACAATTAACAATAAAAAAGCAATGACTTAAAAATACATGTCCCATGCAAGATTACAGAGCATATAATTATGGACATTTTGGTACTCTATAATAATATATCAGGATAAAGCTGTTTACCAGGCTATACCTTACAGACGATTTGGCAACCCCTTTAAAAATTTGAAAGAGAGGAGTTCAACGATCTCTAACATCCCCCACCCCCTTAGCCATCGTCCCAAACGCACCTTTCTTCTTTCTTTCTCCACCCCCTTCTTCTTCCCCTTACTTACCCCTTTCGTCCTACATACCTTACAATAGCAAGAAGGCAGGTCAACAGCGGACCTTAGGAAATTGTCGTCAGTATCGTACACCTGATGACCAAACAAGCATTGCTGCGAAATATTAGCAAAGTGATCATTGACTGTTATAGTGAAAAAATCAGTACACGTCAAGAGTTCTATTGTAACAACGGTGAAGGTAAAAGTCATATTTTTTTCGTCCAATTAATTATGAACAATCTTCAATCGTCAAATTATTTAATTTGTTAAAAAATAATTATTATTATACGTTTTTTGACGATGTTTCCTCCTTTTCATGCATGTTTCCATCTTGTGAATTATAAATCGTATTAAAAATAAATTATCAATTATTGCTAATTTTTCATGTTCCGTAATTTTTTTTTTGCTATTAAATTTAGCTTGCTTCATTGGTTCATTTTTTATGATTGCATGTTGAAGTTAATACAAGTGTATTTAAAATAACATGCGAGTTAACAGTTTATATTGCACCATAATCTTTTATCACCTTTCATTTCATTTGAAGTAAAGCTAAAAAGCTAATATTCAGTGTATATAATAATTCCACATTTATTTATTCATTGTACATTCAGCCTCAAGGGCTGAGGCTATTTAGGGAATTTAATCCCTCTTTAGCCATAGAATTCCACATACATTTTGCACTTTGCCGTGCTAATCTTTTAATCCTTACTTTACCTTTATACAAAATTAAACATTATAAGGTCTGTTCGTAAATAATCGATTCTTTCTGATTGTGTATTTACGAACAGACCTATTATTTTAATTTAATATTTTACATCATTTGTTGCCAAAATAATATGTACCGAAATTTGATTGTTACAGTCGTCACCTTTTTTTTTTCTTTGAGGCCTTGTTAATTACCATTATATAATCCATAAGAATAACACAGGGCATGATGATTAACAAGGCTGCAAGTGGGAAATTTTCCAAGGCGACGAGTGTATATTGATTTGGGTTCTATAAAAGTGAATCAAACGTAAGTGACCATGCAGTAATAAATTGCATAATTGTGTTGTAACATGAACAATTATTTATTTATGATGTAATGTTTTAAAATCGCATAATTATATTATATACTAGGGATTCTAGGGGAAAATAAACTACTAGTGTACTTTAAATTAAAAAAAAAAAGAGCAAACAGTCAACCATATTGTAGCTCTTTACTGCATAGCGGACGCGTAAAACCAATTAAAATTGACTCGCATCACATTAGCTTTACCTTTATAAATTATTTATCCAACAAAAAAAAGCAGACATCACTGAGCTTTTGTGTCTATTATTATAATGATAAAGTGACCGTGAACTTACAAATCCATTAAATGTTTGTATCAACAACTAACAATCACTTAATGGTCATTGTAATTACATGTATATAACGACAATAAACAATAATAGACTTTACAGAGTACTGTAATTATAAATGATTTTTTGTATGAAGATTATTTTTGTGGGCTTTTGTCAGAATATAACAGAAATATTATATAATTATATTAATTTTAAATATGAATTCAAATTAACATAAAATTAAGAATTTAGTCAATAATTTAACTGTGATAATTAAAATGTCGTAATTTGTTGTGACAGAATATTATATTTATTTATTCTTTTAATTATGTACTCGCTGTCTTTAATAACAGGCATTGCGAAAGCTTCAAACAGAGAGAGAGAGAGGGAATTCTGTAATGCGTAATATAAAATAATTTACCTTGAATATTTTAATCTTTCAAAGGTATATTAATACAATATAACCAAGGTCATTGTCAGGAATTTGCTCATTAAAATATTTTAATATATTTAAATTTAATTCAAATAACTGCTTCTATTAGCAGAAAATTTTAAAAATACTGCTTGCCTTAATTACTTTGCTTGCTCAAATTCCACATTGATTTAAATAATTCAGTTCATAATTTCTATCTACTGAAAATATATTAAAGGATGCTAAAAACAACAAAACAACAAACTTTTACTAAATTTACGAAAGTAATTTGACGAGTGAAGGTAATTTGTGCTTTGATACATTAATGAAAATAAACTTTTTTTACCTTGACCGTTGTTCCGTTCTCTCTCTATGTCTCTTGATGTGTGATTAATTGTCACTATCATTTAGCATCACACTTTAACAATTCTTTAGCCACCGTATTTTGCACAAGATTTGGCAACCCCTGTTTGAAAATCTAAAAGAGAGCTAGGAGTACAATGACTTCTTACACCCCCACCCCCTCCTTCCAAACTTTCGACATCGCCTACCTTTACTTCCGGACGACGTAGAGATGGCCTTGCATTGTCCCCCAGCCACACCACTTGTACCTCTTCCTCTCCTTCTTTCCCTCACTTACCCCTTTCGTCCTACATACATTACAATAGCATATAGAAGATAGGTTAACATTGATCTTTCAAAATTCTAATATCAGATATACACCACACACCTGATGAAGCAAGCATTGCAAAGCTTGCGATATATTTCGATGTTATCAAGATCGCTATATAGGGATCTTGGATGTTATATTGAAGTTTAATGACAATTACACATCAACATACTACTTACATACTTACAACGCTGAAGATAAAAGACAAACTTTTTTAAATTTCTAAATAATATATATTATAATTTTTCATTTCAGATTCCGCCTTAGGAGGTAGGCAGCTGTTTGTACATTAACGCTCAAGGAGTTGCATACTCTCCTCTCCGTTTAGGGCTGTGCGCAGGGCGGTATTTAGAAACAGTATTCGATGTTCAAATTAAAAACAATGATCTTTGTGGTGAAGGATAGAAAAGCAGCCGTTGACGCTTGCATAACCGTTGTCTGACTGCGAGACTCGTCAAGTTTGCAACACATGTCTATTACATTTTTTCTACTTATTAAATTGGTTCGCCAGTTTCGTAACATTAATCACAAAAGGCACGTTTAGCCCATATTCCAATAATTTGTTCACCGTCATTGTTTCTTATCTCTTTGATGTCAAAAGTAGCAATGATACGTTTATCGATAAAAAAAACAGACATCAAAATACTTTCGCAATAGAATTTTCACTGAAAATATATTTAATGCTTTCTTTGATGTTCAAATTTTATACAGTAAAATATTTTTATTGTGTTGTTATTTATGCTTTCTTATAAGATCAAATAATGTCTATTATTACATGAAAATTGTGGGCAATTTTATGTCCTTTAGACTTGCATTACTTACATCGTGCTGTTTAAAGCTTTTTTGAATCAATTTTAAGATGGAAAAAAAAAATTTAATTATAAATAAAAGTGCACTCTTTCTTTTAATGACCATTTTCTTTTGGATATTAGACAGTTTTCGCTGTAAAAAAATTCAACGTGTTAATGGGTGATGATGCACTGTATTATTTTGTTGAACTGACGGGAGATTGGTTGTTGTTTCAGGCGGGCTGCGTGACATCATCATGCACCCCCAGCAGCAGCAGTCGCCGCCACAACAGTTGCAGCAGCACAATGGCATCAACAGCGAGGATGGCCACGACCGGTCTGGACTACTTACTCTGCACTACGGCAAGCACCACGCCTCGCTTGTGGGCGAGATCCGCGCTTGGTACAAGCTCGAGTGTTTCGCAGACGTGGTACTCATTTGCGAGGGCGGTCGACTCAAAGCACATCGCCTGGTGCTCGCCTCAGCCAGCCCGTTGTTGCGCGAGCTGCTGCTGGGTTCTCCCAATTGCGCACCACCCCCTGCATCACAAGACGTGGTGCTGGTGCACCTTCCCGGCGTGCACCGAGACGACGTGGCACATCTCCTCGAGTTCCTTTATACTGGCGAGGCGTGCTTGAGAGCCAGTGAGATGGAACGACTCCACGAGCTCGTGCTGCTCCTCGGTATAGACTCGGAACTGTGGGACCGTCATAGTAGTATGGACATCAAAGAGGAAATGCCTTCATCAGATGATGGCGAGGAGCGATCTAGTGACTCGAGCTCACTGGATCATGGCAGACAAAACCCAGTAAACCTCTCGCTGCACCAGAACAGGCGGTCATCCCCGCCCCCAAGACAGCCTCCTCGGAGGCGGCATAGCGCGGATGTTCCCCCGGCCTGCAGGGATCATTCCCCCACCTCTGCCCCCGCCCCGGCAGCCACTGCTCCTGCAGCTGCCGCCGTACCAGCGAATGGAGACAGCGCCGCACAGGATCGCGAGCACAATAACGTGAGAGTATGGTATACATTGGGATGGTGATCCTGATGTGTTGTAGTTCAGCTTATTCATCGTATAAAAATCGTTATATATCGCTATTCTGATGATTAATTGTAAATTTACAACGTAGTAATTTTCGTAGTAATTTTTTAATTATTATTATCTTGAAATTTAGTGGCGAATGTAAAATTACATAGTTTTGAATCATATTATATACAGTACATTAATTATTTCACAGTATATGTAAGTACTAATTTTATTCTATTTGCAGATGTCGGAGCGCAGCCGGTCCATCTCGTCTGACCTGGGACGTCGATCTCCCGCGTGTAACCGTTCTCCAAGCCCAGAGGTTGCACGTGCATGCGTGTCTCCACGTGCCAAGCGACGCTACCTCGACATCCACCATCACGGTGCTATGAACCCTCGCAAGTGCGTGGCTACCGTGCTGGGAGAACTCGAGGGCATCTCCGAGCGCTACATCCCCGCGAGACATCGCCAACGACTCGGCTTCAGCAACCCCCCAGCACAAAATACGGCCTTTGTTCCTTGTCCTCCATCTTATGTGTTACTGGAGGACCGCAGTTTGCCTGCAGGGGCCACAGCTGTAAGCCCGATGAACCTTTCAGAGGACGAGGAGAGTGTCAAGTTCAGGCCACCCAGTGGTGACAGTTCGCCGGTATCAACAGGACCTCTCTCCGCCTACCACCACGGGGCATCTGCTCTGGGGGTCGCGGAGGCCGCGTGGGCGTGGTCCCTGTGCCAAACTCAGGTAGATGGAGGTCACAGTCCTCCACCATTACATGAAGGTCTTAGCAGCTCCACGCCCTCTGCCCAACAGTCCTCTAAACAAGTGCCAGTTAGAGAGTATCGCTGTCAATATTGTGGAAAGACATTTGGAATGAGTTGGAATTTAAAAACCCACTTAAGAGTTCACACTGGCGAGAAGCCATTTGCGTGCAGACTATGTGTGGCAATGTTCAAACAAAAGGCCCACTTGCTCAAGCATCTGTGCTCCGTTCACCGAGGGGTGATTTCTTCCTCGCCCCACGACGGTCCGGGCGCGAGGTTCAACTGCTGCTTCTGCACGCTCTCGTTCGACAACCTGCAGGAGCTGATACGCCATCTATCGGGACCGCACAACAACCTCCTGCTCAGCAAAAACCTCAACGACTGACGACGCGTCGTTGCGAGAGCGCTCTGAATTAACCCTAACGCCTTATTACTGTAGTGTTTTCAACTTTTCATCGCTAATTGAAATATTATAAATTCATATTTAATTGGAAAATTTTAATAATCCTTTTCCGCAGTCTAAACTCTAAACAGTCTGAACGATATCATCTCTGTCACCTCATCATCTTATCACAGACTGTTCTTGTCACCTTTGATAATTTTTAATAATTGATACCCGCACAAAAATAGTTAATTAAAATAGTTCAATTAACTTGTTGAACTTTTTTTTTTGTAATGAAATGCTTATATTTTCCTGTAATTTTGCTTTTCATCTTTATATTAATGAAAAAATTATACCTTGTTTGTTAAAAAATTGTAATCCAACGCAAATGGAATTATTTTGTTTAGAATCGTGAAATATGTACATAATAGTAATTCATTTTGGGACCAGTTGATAACCAATTGATTTGTTTTATTTCATGAAAATTGGCAAGTAAACAATGAAGTGTTATAATACATAACAAATTTAAACTTCTATATTTTGTTTAAAATTCAGCTATTTAAGAAAGGTGTGTTTATGTTAAAAATAAATAATTTATCAGCTTTATGCTTCATTCATAATTCATAATATATTATAGTCAACATAGAAAACAAAAAACAAAAATCGTATTTATTGTACAACTTCTTCCCAAGAATCACATTTGTATCATAATTAGAAAATTGTTTTATTAAATTGTTGACTCGATATTATACATAATTAAAAAAAAATAATTAACTGAGATATAAACCGCAAAACCCTCATCTAATAAGAAATATAATAAAATAATAAATATATGCTAAAATAGCTTAAATTTTAATTCATCGAAAATAATTAAAACATGATATTATGGACGAAGTCATTATAATATTTTGTAACCATTAATGGCATTATACAATAACATTATCAGATAAATAATAATTATTAACAAATGTAACATTAACACGTACTAAATCAATTATATTTATTGAATAAAATTGCCTTGTTAAAACTATAAATATTTATGGATAAAAACAAACAAATGTTCTCCCCAGCTCACTGAACTGTACATTACACCAATAGTTATGTTGTATTATTTATGCTCTGCTGCACTCTATTGAGTTGCTGCAGCATGACAATGCACTGCATGCAATCAATGCACCCACTCAAATGGTTATATCACTGCCACTGCACGCTCGTCCACAGCCGCTTCCCTAATTAATTATCTCGAGTTCAGTAAGCAGCTGCTTTAGAAGCTTTTATTTTTCAAAACTTGAAACAAGCTTAAATGAGAAATTAGAATGTGAAAATTTTAGTGGCTTAATCAAAAGAAGGGGTAAAAATATGATACTGTGAATTTTTTCAGATTTTTCTTAGACCGGGAACTATTTTTAAAAAATTATTGAAAGTCTATTTTGATGACGTCACGGGCGGCACTCCTTAAGAAAAAGTATAGGGCAGTGCCGCCCGTGACGTCATAAAATAGACTTTCAATAATTTTTTAAAAATAGTTCCCGATCTCAGAAAAATCTGAAAAAATTCACAGTATCATATTTTTACCCCTTTTTTTGATTAAGCCACTAAAAATTTCGCATTTTAATATCTTATTATGTAATTATTCACAGGAAACATTTGCATGAAAATATGTAAAAATATATTTAAATAGTTGACAATTTTTATTTTTTGTAATCATGAGAAAAAATTAGAAACACATTTAATACTTTTCTGAGTCTTATTTAAAAAAATATATATGTACATGAAATATAATATCATGTTGCTAAAATTACATCTTATTAAATTTAAATATTATCTATACAAATGTTGATCACTTTGAAATATTATATCACATAATACAGTATAATGACCTCCCTACTCTTGTGTCCCATCATACATAATATTATATAACAACTTCAGCAGCGGCTGCTTTAGGGCTATAATATACTCAGGATAGACAGTTACATTCCTATATCAAGTGCACACAACCAGACACGTCATTGTGTAAAATCATGTGTAATATTAATAATTTATGTTAAGTTATTAAGTTGTTCTCATCTAAAAACAAAAAACATTCGATTATTTTGTCATTATCACGCTAACATAATGTTTAACAAAACACAATCAAGAATAGTACAAGAGAATTGTAACAATGCACTGGGCCAGTTGTAATTGTAACTTTCTTTGTAAATATTATCTATTTTCACGTAATTTATAATTTTCTTTCTTTATATTATTAGTTTTAATGTTAATTAGCATTAATTTCTTAGTTATAATAGCTACAAAAAAATGAAAAAAAAACAATAAAAAATTTGCTTTTAGTATATAAAAAATGGGTTATTTATAAGTTACATTTATTTTGTAAATAGTTTGGTAGTTTTTTTTTTGTAAATATAGTGTGAATTAATGTGATAGATGTAGTTGTTTTTTTCCTTGCTTTATTATTTTGCGGACTGTTTTGATTAAAACAGACATCAGTGTCTTGACCCACCATTAATTTAAATGTTTGTGTAAGAAGTACTGACAGATGTATCAAGATTCTTTGAGGAACAAAGTTCCTATCTTGTGATAGACTCGTGACTTATATTATTTTATTTAACTTTTACAAAAAAAAAAAAAAAAAAAAAGGTGATGCTCAAGGAATGCCCCTGCCACCACGCCGGGCTCTTACTTGGTGCTTCTGTCAGATTATGTTTGCGACTTGAACCATGTACGACTCGTATATTATCAGGCATGGAACAAAATTCCACACACTGGGCGAGAAAAAAAGTTTATTTATTTCCTATTTTATTTTTGCATATTGAAATTTGCTAAATCCTTTTTTTTTTTTTTTTTTTTTTTTTCACAGGGGTTAACTTTTTGTTTTATGTCATCCTATATAAAGACAGATTAAACGATTATTTATAAAATTAAATTTTAGTTAAAAAAGATGCATTTTTTCTTAATATTTTCAAGTAATAATTTATAATATTATATGTAATTGTCTCCAAATTAAAACCATTGAATTTTTAAATTATTCGATCAAAAAGACAGTATCCCTGAATAAATTCTTATAACTGACTTTCTTTTTTTTAAGTAGTCAATAGAAAATTTTGAAATAGAGAATCTTCATTTTTTCGCCCCTGTAATATTTTCTTGGTCTAAAAAAATGTAAAAATAAATTAATGAGTAATAATAAAATGATCAGCAAATTAGCTGCTGTGAATTTCAGAAAGGTTTGGCGTGTGATCTCGACGTTTAGAGACTTGTGCTACCAAATCACAAGAACGTAGAACTAATTATGCTTTGTAAATATATTTTTTAGTTGTTAGATTGTTTGCTTAATTATTTTAAATTATGCAAATTTATATAAATAAGGGCAACAATACACCTCATACGATCTCATTACATGCAAAAATGCACCGCCCACCAATCCATTGCAATCGTACATTGTTTGTTGTAAGCTGCTGTAATTTTACCCAAGAGTCGAACATTATTATTTTATATTTGTGAGTCATTAATTATAATAATTTCTCGCAAAAAAATTAATATAATATAAATTGTATAGTTCAAACAAATGGGTAAAAATGTACAACGTGTATAATAAATTTGATTTACTGTTAAAAAGAAATGTCGTGTCATAGATTTTATTATAACATTGTATTTGTAAAATTTAGAAACATAGAAATATTTCTATAGAGACAATATTTTTAAAAATGAATTTTAAATTTTTTAGATTACATGTAGTTTATTATAACGTGTAAATTTGTAACAAAAAGAGATGGTTTAAAATTGTTCATCAGAGTGCAACATTTATAGAAGTTATTGTTATCAACATCCAGTTACTTTTTGCATTAAATAAATGTTTTTCTTTACTTCAACACCAGTTAAGTTCACGTAGTTACAAAAAATTAGTGTGTTAATTAAATTTGTAGGAATTTTCCTCCTCCCCCAACACATGCACACCTGGGTCAAAAGTACCTTAAATATAGTTTTACACCTTCAAACAACAAATCATAATCCTTCCTCCTCCCAAAGTCAGCTTCACAATTTCAAAATTATACAAATTTATGTAGATTAATTATGGCCTCCTTGAAAAATCTGTTATTTAAATGCATAATCTTGGACCTCCTTTAAAACTAATATGTACAGGATTTTAACAGTTGAAGTTATTACATTTTTATGCAAAAAGTGTATTTGTAATTATAGGTACCTGATGTTTAAAGGAAAAGTAATTGTTCTCAATAAATAATTTGAAACGATATTGTATTGCATTTTATTGAAACACCACATAAACGTGAGTCTAAACCATTATCCATTGCTACATTTTTTTTTATAAATTTGTTACAATTGCATGTGTGTGCTGATGTTCAAATTGATATAATTTAAGAAAATCATATAAAAAAAAGAACTGACGATTTAACATGCATTGTGGCATAACGTTACCATTGATCTGAGAGTGGAAAAAAAAATATTAATATTCAAATTGTCGTCCTCGATTTGTCAACGTTACTTAATTTTAGAAAAATAGTTTTGATGGTTAAGTAACGGACGTATTTATTTGCTGCTTAAATCGAATCTAGAAAATAATTTTGAGAAACTGCATGGTACTGTACAGCAGAGGGATTTTTTTTTTCGGTGATTTTTTTATTTTTTTTTTTATTTGACACCCCTTTAACTGATTTTTTTTTTTACAAAGCTAATTTTCATTTTCATTATTAACAAAACTGATTCATCCAGTCTATCCCATATAATAATTATAAGTATAAAGTTGTTTTCAATGCTGCCCTGTTGTAATTGCACCAGAAAAAAATTTATTTCCTGGATTCGCACTGTGGAAAACAAATAAATACATGTTACTTAACCAAAACTATTTTTCTAAAATAAATTGACGTTGAAAAATCGAGAAAAGCAATAATGTCAAATGTGTATACGTGTATTATATATAGATTCTCTTCGTAAACATCGATATTAAATTATAAATTTTATTTATTAAAATAATATAAATTGCAGTTACAATTATGTTACCATGATCAGAAGTTTTGCCTTGTGAGCTGATTTGGACTTTGCAAACAGCATAGTATACATTGATCGTTAATCATCACTGCATGGACTCTGCATTTAACATCTATTATTTGTTGCAGTCTGCATGTATTGATATTTATACATATTAATTGCAATGTGTATGATTATGTTATTTTATGGTGTATATTATTAAAATTTGACATTAATTTCACTTTATAATTGAATTAATTATATGTATATAATATGTGTGTATCATATATATAATATATATGTTTTACATCAATAAATTATACATATGGTATCTCATATATATTTTGTATAATTATACATCAATGCATTGATAATCGAAACAAAGGTAAAATAAATTTACATACATGTCATGCATTTTTTTTATGAGAGAGTTACTCTGATTTTTTTACAGATATTTTAAGAATCTGAGAACCGTTTTTAAATAATGATTGAAGGAATTTATAAGCATTATAATAGGCTCTTTCGTTAAATAGGAGCGATTCCTCCAGTCAGTACTTTCAATAATTTTTAGCAGTAGTTCTAGTTGCTAAAAAAAACATGAAATCTGAAATAATCCGAAGTGAGTTATATAATTTTAAACTCGCACTATTACTTTTGCAAATATAATTATATAGAACTATATAATATAATGCGTCCTTTTAAATCACCCCGACCAGCTGCAGTAAGAGTAGGCATGGAATTAGAACTTCTGGGAGGTCTGTTTAGTTGTATTTATGATTAATATGTTAAATATGATTTATTTCGTGGGTTATGGGGTCCATTGTCCGTGTTATAATCCCTGGATTGAACTCAATCGAAGCTGTAGATGGTTTTACAGTTAAGTGAACTGGTACGAATTGTTACTGAGCAAAGTATTAAGGAGCGAGGGAGACGAAAGACCAAGCAGCTGCAATATAAGACGTCCGACTTAACTAGACTGTTTTCTAGGGACGACTTCTCTCACTGGAGCGCTGGAGTCACCCACCTCTGACAATATGGACATATAATGGAACTAAAACAGAGCGCAGGTAAGAGAAGTAGCTGTCTTTAGAGTGGGCACTTTTATTATTTCAAAATGTCCACTTGCAGGCTTGTCAGCCTTGAAACACTTGTGAGATACCCTTGATTCACACATTAGTGTAGCAAAAGTCCACTAGGTTGACGAAGGGGAATGTATTGTATAACTATAAAAGGAGTGAAATTAATTAAGTGGTTATAATAATTAATAAAGCTGTTGTGCAAATTTACACTTCAAAACAAGAAGAGTTACTACTATAGAGACATAGTTAATTATATAGAATATATCAGTTGATGCGCAAATAACGTTTTGCGATATCATCCTAGCAGGTATGCAACCTCCTGTGCACTTGAGTGCTGCGGGCTGATGCAAATTAGGAGCAAGATGTTGCCTGACATGTTATTAGTGTACATATTTAACAAAATTAGCAATCAAGATAATTTAAGTGCCAAAATGAAATGTAAATTATATACACAAAATTCTGTAAATTTAAAAAAATAAATTTGTGTTTGTGCAACTGGAGGGATAAATGAATTAACAGCAGAGTATATAGAAATTCCTGCATGTAATTCAAGTGTTAACCAACATTTTAACTTAAAATTTTTTATAATCGGATTACCTAACCTGTTGTCTGTTTTTTTAATATAAATAAAAAAATAAATAAATTAATTAATAAATTATTTATATAACATTATATATCTTAGCAATGTTAAAGTAAGAGGAAATAACAATGTAATTTAAAATATGAAAATAATAATCAGCTTTAAAGAAACATTTGAATATAAAATCACAAAATGAAATCAAGTTTCCACCTTCTGACATTATATATAAAAACATACAAGAAAATGATAAAATAGTCATTTATGTTTTATGAAAATCATCATAATAAAATTGTCATGCATGATAACTTGTTAGTAAATACAAAAATAAGGATGCTGCTTTAAATCTGCTTTCAATTTCAGAGAGCTAAAGGCTGTTTGATGTTTTAAAAAAAAAATGAAATGTGTTTTTATATAGATGCATGAAATGTTTCCCGGGAGGTTTGTTTAAATCATAGAGAATATAATATATTCTCTATGATTTTACTCTTGCATGCAGGGAAAAATTATTAATATTTCTTTTTCCATCAAATTATTTCTATGTATATCCTCAGCGGGCAATATCAGGCAACCAAAATAGAAGAGAGAAATACTCTTTTTTTATTAAATTATTTTAAAATGTTGATATTACTTTTTGACATTTATTTTAGTTAATCATATTTTAGTTATTTTTAGGAAAATAAACAATCATAACAAAATCCACGAATTAATAAATAAAGTGACTGGATTATAATTAATATTATTCCGAATTGAGAAATATAAAAATACGACTAAAGCTGTCATAAATGATTAAAAAATATAGAATGTAATGTATAAATAAAAACATATTATATATGAATAAGGATTAATATTCTTAGATAGATAAGTACAGTGAGTACAGCAACTTCAAATGATTTTTAGTGAGATAAACTTTTATATATATTATGTACTATCCAATCCAAATTTTTATGTATTTTTTTCTTTTTTGTATTGAATAAAACAATGCACAACGAGTTTTATAATAATGTAAAGAAAACTTTTTCTGATTGTATTTTTTATTATATATACTAAAAGATTGCAATTCTTACACGATCTAAGCATTGGTTGGGTGTTGAGTGCTGCACGCGGTGTCAGAGACAAGAAGAGAGAGAGAGAGACACACACACACACACACATATATACATTGAGAAAAAGACAGGAGGTCAGACAGAGTCTGCATGACAGAAGATAGACCGAGAGAGACAGAGAGACAGGCAAGGCACGGACGAGATTCGATCGCGTTGCTGGTCGTCGGCCGCACGGGTGCAAGGGCCTCTCCTCTTCTGCTGGCTCGGATCGATCCCTCCTCCTCCGCCCCGCCCCTCTCACCACACCATGCAACCAACGTACGTACGTAACTGACATACTCGGGTGAGTGCATTTTGGCCCCTTACATCCGAGAGTCAGTGTGAAACTCGGGCAAACGCGCACGAGCAGCCCCACAAGATAATCCCCTATTTCAAGCTGGCAAAATAACATTGTTCAACAATGATCTTCTATTGCTGGTGTCGCGGTCTCTTTACATTTGCTGTAAACACAAACCGCAACATAGCCACGTTTTATAGCATGACATTAGCCTTTTTTATGCAATGTAATCCTGATTAGTCTAACATTTTATTACACGTAATAATGCAACTTACATTTATTATCTAGGACAACTGCAAGAAACTTGGTGTGGTGTGTTACACATCTATGGAATGGTTTTATTAAATTTAATTTATTGCAAAACTAGAAATGGATTATTTTTTATACTATACAACTTTGAGTATTTATTTTCAGTTTTCATATAAAAGTGTGTAAATATTATAAATATAAATTAATATATATTATATACGTATAATGCATTATGTTAAAGTATACCATAATTTTTACATTTATAAATTTGTAAATCTTTTGAAAATCTTAGTGAACTTTTAATTTCTACCAAGTCCAAGCACTACCATGTCATGTACCACCCAGTGTATACTTTAGTGACTATATAGTCACCCAATTATTTAATATTGCCTGTTTAGAATAAAGTTTTAAATAAGTGGTTACGTTTTCATTCTTTAACAGCATTCGATTCGTGTTAAATTAAAGTATTATATTTGTTTTAAAAAAAATTGAGAAATTTAATATAAAACAGTAATATATATACAGAGTTCAATTAAAAAAATCGATGTTATAAGTGTTATAACATCTGCAGGTATACTTCTTTAACGTGGAAAGCAAGCAGATTTATGAATAATTTCTCTCTTAATTGTATACTTAAAAAGAATAAAAAAAATAATGATAATTTCTGCATGCTTTTAAAGTTAATAAGTTGAAATATAATTTAAGTAATTTTTTTTATGCTAATCATTATTTACAATTTTCTTTATATTTCATACAGAAAGATTTAGATAATTTTCATGTGAACTGCAAAATGAAAAATATATTTTTTCCAATAATCTACATATACTGTACGAGTATGTAAAATTTAAAATTAGAGTCAATATATGCTTATTTTTTTAATCAAATGCATAATTAAATAAAATTGTAAATTAAATTAAATTTTGAGCTCATTGCATTAATTGTTATAATTATTATATATAATAGATATTTAGATCGTACGTCAAAAGATTAGCTTTCACATTAATGTATTCTGTATTCCTCCAATAATTAATGAAGCAAATGAAATAAATATATGTAGTCACCGATAAAACTGCATACCATGCACAATCGATAGATTTATAATTTATTAATTCAATGTACGTGTATTATAGCGATTTTGAATTAAATTAATTCATGTGACTGACGTGTATTGGGTTTCCTTTTTTGCTTAAGTTGTTTAAATTGAATTGAAAGTTAATTACTATATTATTATAGAATTTATACACTAACATAATATAATATATGCATGTAACTATCCTCTAGCAGCAGGTACGGCTAAGAATTAACCGGTGCTCAGTGAGACCATATAATAATGGTGAGACTAACATCATGCAGCACCAGTACCCGGGCACACACAAGTTCCAACTTTCCAAGAACTCCTCTGCACTGTTTGATCAAACACCATGTGATCGGAGTTACCATCAAATTTGAAACACACACAAAAGTATAAAATCACAAAGTAGCAAATTTTAACACAATCAGCTATTTTCCTGCAGTTTCTCTTCTATATAGAATTCGTAACCGGCATCATTTACCTTATAGAATATTATGAAATCAAACAAACACGACGATAGGGTATTATATAGGTAAAGGAGCTAGAAGGAGCTAGATCCTGAGATCAAAGGCAGTTTAGGAAGTGGAGAAACACGGTATGTTTTGATAATTGTTATTACATTTTTTTAAAACCTTCTAGCACCCTTAATGATATACAATTTGACAGTACTCAACAATATTAATATAAACTATAAATATCCAAATATATCGTATTATATGCAATAAAAATTTAATGCAGATTATCATTCTCTGAAATCGATCGACCCTCTAGCTGTCATGGTTTTCATATAATGTTAAATTTCCTAAGTTGAAAAAATTGCAAAAGTCGAAGTGATATTTTTGACTGTTTTAAGGTACGTTACAAAAAGATATGTTACGAATTAACGCTCTCTGTAAATACTATTAAGGGCCGGGCGATCTAAAAAAAAAAAAAAAAAAAAAAAAAAAAAAATGTGAGTTTGCTGAGGTTTACATGTTAATCAAATGCATGGGACTACGTCGATCAGCTTTGTTATCTATACCCTTAAAATAAAGCTAATGACACACCGACGCCTTCTCTCTGACAGACCAGAGCAGCAGTTTCATCCTCATCGCTTGTATTAATTGCTGTTGGCAGCAAAAGTCGTCGATGAGGATAGAAAAAAGGTCCTTTTCAAGAGGAAAGAAAATTATACATCTCATAAATTTTTACATATTATATATGTATATAAATGTAATTAATAAAATATTTTATAAATTAAATTTCATCATCATTTTCATTAGAAATAAAATATAAATTAAATTAATAACGTCAAAACCGACTGTATAGCAAACGGTAAAATATTACTTATAAATTTTATATATACAATTTTTAGCATTTTGTATTATTTTTCTGGGGGCATAGGGCATACATATGACCAAAATGTGTCAATTGCTCCAAAATACAAATCAATTAATCAACTATTATTTTTCTTTATGTATTAATATTTATAATTCTCAATAAATAATTATATAATATCACATTAAATTTAAGACTTAATTGAATTGAGAAATTGAAACAGAGAGAGATTATGCCATGATATAATTTGATATGTAGATATGAAATATAATACATTAATATATAAAAATAAAAAATATTCCGCAACATTGAATAAATATTCAATGACTATATTATTATATAATATATTAGGGTCCTTTTTGTGTGTATTTTCCCCTATATTATTCTATAACTATAAATATAATCATATTATGTGTTGAAACTTGATTTATATCATAACCTATAGCTTATTCTATTTTTATTTCAAAAACGTTTAAATTCAATAAATTGGTATAATATTATAAAGAAATCAGATCAACAAGACGAATTTTATTTATAAAATTTAAACTCATCATGTTATTCGTGCAAGATTACATTGCCAGCAGCGTTTGAATAAGATATTTGATCCTCTGACTCTTGAGATGGCTTCTATATAAGCTGCTGCCATCGATTATGCGTTGTCATATTTTGATGTTATATATACACATCATGCAGCATCAGCAGCAAACTCACTTTGAACGAAAGTCGTCGACGGACGGATTTCTGTTGTTGACAGGTGTTTTATGTCAACGAGAATTTTTTCTCCAGTTTTATCGTGCTAAAAATTACTTAAATTACTATACAGAGTATTTTATAAATTATTTAACATGTTAAAAAAAACAAACAAAAAAAAACATGGAAAGTAAGTATGCAAATATAAGTGCAGCTGCTGTTGATTATGTCAACCTTGCTAAAATAGTAATAAATATAATTATTATAATGTGTATAACAACAACTTTATTATAAAAAATTGAAACTTGTTTTTATTAAAAAACAATAATTTAAGATTTACAGATATATTTGTTTTATGAACTGTATTTTTTATTCAAGTCCGGTGTGTGAAATCAGCAAATAAAAAAAATAAAAAATGTTAAATATAATATTGCAATTATATTATAAAAATTATAACATTAAAAATATTTATTTTCATAGTTTTTAATTATATCATAATTACATAATAACTATAAAAATTCATGATTCCTGCTATACTGTACAATAATATTGACAATATTGTTAATTTAATCGAGTCGAAAACACACGTAAAGTGCCACTCCTCCCCTCCCTGCCTACCGCCAGCAGCACTTCCCACCCTCTTTGCCTCCAGCTGATAGACCCTCTCCTCACGACCGAGTATAGCCGAACTAAACCGAGCCTCTCCCATGTGATGAGCCGAAGGCGAGAAGACAGCAGTTCTGTGTGCATGTGTTTTGTTGCTACGCCAACTGTGATATGGATATCTTCACGACGTTGGCCTTTCCAATTTGTAGACGTGTGTGTATATTAATCATAAATGTATAAAGATTTATATTACGTAAAATCTAGTGTAAAAGTATCAGTAGTTTTCTCAGTAATGCTGTAAAAAGTTAGGTTGTTGTGTCGGGCGCAGGAATACCCCGGCCATCTTAGCTTTGTGGGAGCGATGCTGCTGCGCCTCCGCCATTTGAAACAAACCTTTGACGTGCTGCTGTCTAAAGTCGAGTGCAACTGTAACTATTTAGGCTATTTTCTTACCTTATTAGTGTCTTTTTCAAGTGATAGTTAATTTAAGTGGTTAGTAGAAATGTCAAGGATTGTTATAAAGTGAAAATCAATTGTGTGAGTGGCTCTGGAAATGAGATAGAGTCATGGAGAGTGAGGTAAAGAAACAGAGGACCCATCAGAGGAATCGACGAAGGGAACGAGCCCAACGTATGCAAGCACAACGAGAAAGTAAAGCAGCTTCTGGTCAAAAAGATATTGTTGGGGACAGTGGGGAAGATGAATCTCCAGTTCGTGAAAAACCACAAAGACCACCTAATAGACGGAAAAAATTAAAAGAACCTCTCTATGAAGAGGACATAATAGACGGCTTTGCCATATTGGCATTCAAATCCTATGAAGATCTTGAGGTAAGAAAAATATTTAATATTTATTTTGTATATCTAAAGTTTATTAACATTAATGTTTTATTATTTAGAGTAATTTAATCTAAGCGTGTCAAGTAAAATAAAAATGTAAACAGACGCCGGTCCGGATGACAGATGTGTCTGTAAATGACGTTTCGCCCGTCAAAACAATCGCCGCAAATGCCAGTCAAGAAGCGCGCTCTTTATGTTACTCGATACTGATAACATACTTTGCATATCATTCGCATAATTAATTTTAATTTTTTATACCTATATTAATATTGAATTATTAATTATTTAATGCGTCATTACAATTTTAGTACTTAAAAAGTCATTGAACTTTGAATAGTTGAGGCGTAAGTAGTTTTTTTTTTTTATTTCATCTTGTCGTTTGTAACTACAAAGAAATGAAGTTGAAAGGTAGGCTGCTTGTCAATTATTGCTACAGTACAGCGGCTCTTCATGAATGTAAATGAGTCTCATGTACGTTTGCGCATTAAATACAATGCCGACTTCATCGTTAAATAAGCACTCGCTCTTAGAATATCTTCTACCTACTTATTTGTACATAAATATTTACATAGTTTTATGTTACAAACTCACTACATTTTTTTTCTCTTTCAAACTCCTAACATTTTTTTAGCATAATTTATAGAGCACATTTTGTAACAATTATTATGCATACGGCAGTAAATTTAAAATTTAATTGATTTACCAATCCATTAACTATAGTTAGTTGAAGTAAAATACATGATTATTTAATAAGCTAATAGGAATTCAAAGTATTATATTGCATGTGAATTAAGTAACGAAGGTAGTAGTAGTTTTGCATTCCTTCGCATAATATGTTATACTGTAAATGTATGGTATCAAATTTTAAATATGCAAATTTATTAAATTAAATAACATACATTATTTAGGACCAGAACAATAATGGTACCAAGTTTGGTCTTAATTAAAAGTGTTGTGAAGGACAGTTAAAAAAAAAAAATTCCACTTCACCTTTTATTTTTTACGAGTTTTTAAATACACCTTTCTCGTGGCTGTGTAATTACATGCCGGAACTATTTTCTTTCATGCTGGTGTGTACTGTGTAATGATGTACTCTCTTCTCTCATTCTTTCTCATGTTTTGTCATGTCTACCAAATAATGTTTCCAAAGAATTTCTGAGAAATTAATAATTTTTTAATTTTTCAAACTGTACTGGCTGACATTCAGAATATTTATTTCGTTTCAGCTTTACACAATAGAATTAAATTTAGTGGAATATAATTATATAAACTTCGAGTTATTACTCCTAATGATTTATGCATATCATACTAATTTTAATTAATAAACCTTCAAAAATGCAGGTTTTAGTCTACAATTATATTTTCACACCACATTTTAAAAATATACACTTGATTTTAGCCACCTTTAAAAGCTACAGATCTACACAATTTTATACAACTCACATTATTTTGATTTCCAATTAGACATAAGCAATTTTATACATACGATGATAATTGAGAGACTTAATTTACACTTAATTTGTAATGTAAATTAATTAACCAATTCTGCTAAATCTGTTTGATTGCATTATTGTTCTTGCTTCACTTCTCGATACAAATTAACAAATTATCATTGTGTAATATCGGAAGTCAAAACTTTGATTATCTGAACATTACCATTATTAGTAGTACTGTATTATAGTAGAATTATTTCTATTATAATATTATAATAATTATAATATAATATAATAATATTATATTATAATTATTATAATATTTATATTATTATTACAGCATATTATTATGCTGTAAAGCCAACGATCGAAATAAAAATTTGAATTTGAATTTATAATGTAAATAATTAATATTTGAAATTTAGTCCTAATTTTCACATATTTTGATTAATTGTTGGAAAATATTTGGAGTAGTTATTATAGGTATTTATACACTTATCAAAGGTGAACTGGAAGATTTCGTGTCAAAACCAACATGATTATAAACGTGTGGTTTGTAAGCTTGCTTAGTTGACATGCAGCAGCAACAGCAGCTAGATATGGCAACTTTAGTTTCCTTAGAAATGTGCTGGTGATCGATCTACTGGTCGGTCTCCGCCTCTCCTAGTTCTTGTCTCTACGTTTATTTTGCTGCCTTCACCGTTACCGTATGTACACACAAGTACCCCACTTTGTGGTGTGCATGCATGTGTTGCCGATATATAAATATATACTTTACTTACATATAAGTAAGTAATGTGTCGGCCGCTGCGCGCTATTAATACATCTATATTTCTATAAATATAATCTGAGTGTGTGCTTATACTAATGCCGCCGCCACAGTATGCATTACTACTCAATAAAACGGGCAATAAAATACTATGTATAATAATACACCATGTAGCAGAAAAGCATAAACATTCGTCATTGTACATTAGAGTAATGTGCATTGAAATTGCTACATTCTGTGACTGACCGACCTACCGAGAATACATTTTTTTTTTCTTATCAGCTGATGTAGAGTCGTGTTGCGTTCGCCTGATAACTTTGTATTATTTATCTCTATTATTGAATTTTTTTTTTTTCGTACTAGTATTGCATTCATTTCCGTTATTTGATAATCACCGTTTTTTGTTTCATTAAATTTTTTATTGACTTTTTTTAATTTTAATTAAATGGTATATAAAATGCTATATATTCAGAGGCCGAGCCGACCCCTCTAAATATAGCATTTATCACCTTTCGATAATTGATGTTGTGTTTTTTACGGGTCCATCCTTTTCTTTAAGTACTAAAGTAAATATCGAATAAACGTTTTTTTATAATAAATAAATATTGTTGACTTTAGTTTGAAATTTTGACGCTGCTTTAAATATTAATAATATTATGTCATATTAATTATATCACCATAGTATAATTATATTCAGGTGTTTGAAACAACTACCCGGTAACTAGTTTAATTCTTCTTTTATATAAAATTTATAAATCCTACTAATAATATATTATTATATATTATACAGAAGGCTTGCTAGAAAAAAGGTTTTTGTTAAAATATTATTATTATTTTGTGTGAATCATTTGACATGTTGCAAATATTATCTTTCACGGATGCCGACGCCGCAGGTTTCTTGCCACACCTTAGATATAGGAGGTGCATGTATGTCCTAAGGCTTAACACCCGAGGCAGTTTTGTAACGAATGTCCGTGCACGGTGGGTTTTTAAGTGCAGCAGTCTGTTTCTTATCTAATCGTCCCCTCCTCCTGGGCCGCGGGCTGCACGATAGCCAGTCACTACAACGTGTTACACGTGTAGGCCTAACTTTCGCACCCGCCCACCCGTATTATGAAGATTAATGTCACGCCGTGTATATTATATAAAAAAAAAATGTTACTTTTTTGTGTTCAAGCACATGCCATGTTACATCATTTTTTTTTAATGAATAATAATAAGTAAATGTCACTGCGTATTATATATTAAGGTCTAAATAATTTGTTTATTATAAAATGTAATTAATTTTTTTATATGGTATATTTTGATAGACAGATATAATTTAAAAATATATACTATCAACTATATACTATAATATAATATATTAAGTTTATGTCCAGTTGTATATGCATAGTAATAATTAATTTTTTTTAAAGCTTAGAATGTTCCAAATCAATTAATTTGATATTATATATATATTATATAATAAATAACATTCTATATTACTGTATTGAAATTGAAACCTAAGCTGTTAAATATTTTATGTTAATTTAATTGATTGTAAAATTTAATACAATACGTTACTAATTTTTATAATAGACTAAAGACACACTGTAAATTATACAATACACGCATTATACAATAAATATATTATATACGGTGTTTGCTTGGCTTTGTTGTTGTTTACATTCATCAGTAGGTACTTAGGGGGAACTGGAATCACTTGATTTATTGCTCCTAATTTAACATATTTTTAATTTTTTTTAACAATAATTTATACGTAAGAAATGAATATACATAACTTGAACATATATATTTTTTTTATTTTACCTAGTTTCTTTATCATTATTCTTTGTTGTGCCGTTTCCCCCTCGTATTCAAAAGTCCGCGGGGAAAGCAATGGTCGGTGATTGGCTGATTTTTTTTCAGAATGTTAGGGTCAATATCAGTGCATAAGTGTCGTAAAATGGTCATTATTGACGTGAAATTTGGAGTCGATTTACATTTTATTTAATGATTTATTGTATTTTTCACAGATATCATTGGCAAATATTGCATTTTTTTCCATTTACTTGACATTTCAATCTATCAAATAAAATAATTGTCAAAGGTATCACAATCGTCATATCGCAGAAAATAAATAGTTTTTGGTATGCTACTACCATGTTAAATAGGTGCTTTTTGCCTACATTCACGTGACGTCATGTTTTTGTGACGTATGGTGAAAGACCCGTATACCGTACAATTTTCATGATTATATGATAATTATAATATAATTATACTATACAGAAAGCTTGCGAGCATCATGTATGTGGCATTCTCTTAGCTATATACAACGAATGTTGCGGTGCACTCACTCACTGGACGGATATTGCATGGAGTTAATTGCGTGGCGAGCAAGCGGACGAGTGACATTAACAGCTGACCATCCCTTACCTCGACCTCCCTACTAGTGTGACGTCACTGTAAAGTTTTGTGGCTGCTGATGTACCGAGAGGGCTGCTATACAGTGGAAGCAGCAACCCTCTTCCTCGTCAGTTCACCGCCGTCCCCTCTGCGCGGATCAATGCTTGCCCCCTCTTTCTCTGGCCCCCCTCCTCTCCTCACCGCCCGCCGCCACTCAGACCGATGATCCTTGTGAGCAGTGATTAGCGAGAGAGAGAAGATAAAGAGAGAAGGAGCAAAAGAAAAGAGAGAATTTGTAGAGAGAAAAAAAAATGAAGTGTTGGATGGTGTTATTAGAAAAAAAAAGAGGATTAATAACTAGGAAGAGACGAGACAAGTCACTTGTAATAAGTAGTGATAATTGTTAGTCAAAACTTGAGTTTATAAACAGCCTGTCAAAATGTTTTTATAACAAGTTAAACAGAGTATTATTTTTTTCTCTTACTTTATTTTTATTCCTCTCAATCTCTTTTTCTCTTGCTTGCCAGCAGCTAGCGAAATAGTTTGTTACAACGTTGCTTTGTAGATAAACAATCGTTCTGTTCTACCGCTTGCTATTTTTTTTTTTTTTTTTTTTTTTTATTATTTTCATCGTCTGGTTTTCATGTAAATTTTTTCTCTTACTAGTTTCATAATTACATCCTAAATATTTGTTACTTGTTTTTGTTGTAAAAGCATTTTATTTTCAAATGATAGTTTTTTTACTTGTTCATATAGTCGTAACAAACTATGAACTTTACTGCTAGCATTGTTTATTACATTATCATAAACTAGATGGAATGTGAAACGTTTAATACAACGTTAACTATAACTTTCCTGATTTATATTCCACTTTTATTCGCAAACACAGCAAACTAGGAGGTCGAGACAGATGCTCAACTCTAACAAAGCAAACGCGAGCAGCTATACGAGGCTTATCGCTTAATCTTGTCTGAGGTAGTATTGCCCCCCCTCCCCCCATTTTCCCCCTAATCCTCCGCATTCCTTGCTGCTGGCGTAGGTGACGTATTATATCCTGCATATGACGTAATGCTGGGTCAGATTATGTGGAGATCATCAACTCATCTCTATTAATTCCAATATCTTTTTTTTTTTTGGCTTTGGATTCGTATATAAGGTTAAAGATAATTAAGGTGAAGTCATTTTCTAAAATAAAAAAACAACAGCTCAAGGTGGGTATAACAACAATATCGATTTTGTGCCATGTGGTGATTACGCTCTGTCTCAGTGTACCGAACACCAATCTACAGAGTTGTTAAAAACATTATTTAATGCGATAATTAGAAACTCAGTGTTAAATAATATCCCAATGAATAATTTCAAATAATTTTTCAAAAATTTCCGCACAAAAAATTAAACCAAAAAAGTGACTAACAAGTCGTATTACCAACAATCAATCTCTTATTCTACAAATCACTTATAGGCTCAACACATAAAGAGATATGGGGCAAAGCTCTTTTTCCACACATTGGCTGTGAGATGAGCGATGAGAGAAGAGCTCTGATTTCTGCTCGAGCTGTCGTTCCCAGCAAGATAAAAATATCTGACGGAGGGATGTATAAACTTGATGTAAACGGAGAACATTTTACATTGCTGATGTCAGGAGACGAGGATCTTGTTGGTGTCTGTGTGTAACGCTGCAGGCGTGTGCTGAGAGAATCTATTTAGTACCACTATGCACCTTCGCTTATTTTCTTGTAATTTCATATACATAAAATATATTATTATGTAACTAACTATAGTATCAATAAATAAATTGGAGGAAAGAAATCCTTTTTTTTTTTTTTTTTTTTGCTATTTTAAAAAGAATTAATAATTTTTATTTCTTTTCGGGTCCACAAAAAAATATTACCGTCATTATTATGTGTGGTGTCAACAGACAAAATTGAGTGATTTTGTGCTCTCTTCTTCGTTTATTTATAGCAAAGAATTTAGGCTACCAATCGACATAGATTGAAGTAATAAAATATAAAATAAGTATAGTAATTAAAGTTATACGTTGATCATGTACTACAAATTTGCAAATGTAAAATCTCTGCTTTCAGTATATAAAACAATGCATGGTATCTAAATAAGAAGTAAAGCATTCTTTAATTACTGTAATTAACAGTCCATTATGTTAATTAAGTGCAGTTAATTGTGGATTTTTATTTTATTTTTACCGCATGAAAGATGGTGTTATCAACCCATTTTGTAAGCATTTTGATCTTGTGCAATATGTTACTGATATATTTACCAGCGTTATTTATTTATCTATCGTTCGTGGGTGTTGAATAAGTTAGTGCTTGAACTTTATATATATGAACAGGTGCTTAGTACAACGAAGGACTTAAATTGTGATCAACTGTCGTTGATATTATGTATAATCTCGTTGCTTTTTCACTGCTAATTGCTTTTCTGTGTTGCCATGAAATGAAAATATGTAACGATAGTCAATGCTGATATTACTGTATGTACACATATTGTACAGTACATGACCGACTAAAAAGATAGTTTCCTAGTACTTGTATACTTTATTACGTGTATGGGCTTTATTTACTATTCAGTTATTTATCGAATACAAATACTTCATATTAAATAAGGACCGGCATAGAGGTATCCATTTACATCCAGCGACATTGCAGGTCAAACATTTTCCCACCATATGAGGATAAAAAAAAAATGTATTTGTACTTTTTAGGGAGGTAAGAAGTATTCAAATTCAAATTTTTATTTCGATCATAGGCTGTACAGCATGGATCACGTCAATTATTACATTAAATATGTAACATACTTAATTCTAATTAAAATTAGCCTAAATTTAATAAATTTAAACACATACCCAAACAATATTTAAAATATATATGATCTATATAAATGGGGAATTCTCCTACATTTATTTTAATTTTTTTTCAGATGATCTATGCCTTGAAATTAAATGTCCCAAAACAAAAAAGTTTCAATCTTCAAAATTGGAGACAAGGGAATTTTTTAAAAATCTTCCTTCTTTTGAATTTAGCGCCAAAACGTGACGTAGAAACTGTCTAGCAGGCGAAATTTTCCTGCAATAAATTTATATTTTCGATTATCACTCGTAAAATAAACTGATATTGGAGACAAAACTATTGATACTAGGGTAGAAAAACCCGCTGATTTCGATCGTGTTACTAAAATTTATAGCCAATCACTCCTTGACGCTCAAATTATGATATCAGGCAGTTGTTGTGTGTTAACTAGGGAGTTTCTACGTCACAATTTTCAGGTTTGCGCGCGGGTTGCATACTTTGCCCCTATTCTAATAATCCCTTCAGAGTCCCCAAATTTGAGTTTAAAAAGTTGAAACTTAAGTCAAACTTATTTTTAATATGTACCCTATCATAATATAGTAGTTAAATTAAAATCTGAGTTGTAAGAGAATTCCCCATTAATACAATAATTAAAATTGTGTCCTTTTAAAGATCACATATAAGCACCATAATATATTTAACAAACAACTTTAAAATTCAATTAAAAGTGTATACATCATGACAAGTTAATTGGTTATTTTAACAATTTACTAGTAGTAAATTAGTTATTTAAAAAGCACTTTTGCATAAATTGTCATATATTCACATAATTTATTTCTTCTTTTCACAGTACAATAAGTTTCTTGATGCACTTATTCTTCTTGTATGAATTATTATTCCTTCAACTGTATTATATATTAGCTGTATTTTCCCCAAAAAAATATATGTGCTGGTATACAGTACACTTCAGTGTGAGGTGTATGCATGAATACGGTACGGGTGAGGGGAGAGTAAAATTTAATTCTAAGTATAATTGGAAGCCTGTGCTGTTTCAGTTTTTCATCGTGAATGCTTTGAATGAAGAATTGAAGGAAATCTGTTGTTGCAAATAATGTTTATAGTATTAATTAAATTGCTTACTTATTTTTACTATAAGAAATACATTATAATATATTAAAAAATAAAAGTGCATGCTCTCGATTGAACGACTCAATTGATTTTCTAGCGTTGGACCATCCATCATAAATTCAAGGAAACATGATAATATATTTTAATTTTCTACACATGTATGCAGCATTAACTGTAAGATCAGCCACTTTCTCTAATTGAATGTTATATAATTACGGTATTTAGTTATAACAATTAAATGCTAGTAACTCATGCTGGCAATTAAATTACCTTGTACTACGACTTACATATATACGTAAATGTTATTCATGGATGGCAAGGCATTTTACATAAATATATACATAACTTGCATCTATTCACTCAAGTTTATTATATATACATAAAGTTTTGATATTTCACATCCACGTTTATGAAATATTTGGTCTATTAATTTATACATCGGCCGTCGTCTGTGTTACATATATGTGGTTTAGTTATCGCTAAAATCTCGTTGCTCTTTTCTAAAAACAATATCTCATCTTATAATCCTCGTTTGTAAGAAATGTTACACCGAGCCGTACAAAATAGAATATACATTTTTTACATATTATACCGTACATTACTTTACCATACCGTTTATTTATTTATTTTTGGGAGTATCAGTACAGTATATCACTTGCATGGGATTAGAATTTCAAGTATCGCTCGTAAAGCCTCCACCGCCTCGGTAGCTTGAAGATAAATCTAGTGCTTGAAGATCTTCCGGGAGTCTAGAGGTGCGTGCTTGCCAAACTGTGTATACTCTGGGTAGTATTAGACATAAGATTTCGTGTAATTCCAATCACATTTGTAACGCATATCCTGATTGGAGTAAACACGTGCCGAATACTTACGGAAATACCCGATACAGACTTGCTAAGGTATGATTGAGAGAGTTGTGGCCTAGCCCTCGTCTCGTATGTCGGCCTTGGAACTCTCGGAGCAACAGCCAGCCAGGTAAAATGCGGCGGCGGCGGGGATTCCACCGAGCATTTTTTGTCCACACAACAGATTTTTTTTATATATTTTTATTCTCCTTTCTTCTTCACCCGTAAAGTCTACTCATACTCCTTTTTTTTAAAAAAAAACTTTTACTACTACCACCTCCTCTATTTCTTTGTAGCAAGCAAGAAAGTACTTGAGAATAAGCCAGCAGTTTTATTACCGCATTGATTCTCATCATTAGTAACACTTTGTGTCTTGCTGTGAATTCGTAACCAACAAGATGATTTTTTTTTTTTTTTTTTCATTCGCAAACTCTTCTCTCTGTATAGCTTTTTATTTTCAATGATGGTTCCGGTTCGTAAAATATTACCGGGTAATAATAATAAGTCACGAGTATTTATTTTTCAATTGATTTTTAACCTTTTAATGATGAGTTATAGATAAAAAAAAACTGAAGTTATATAAATTATATATATTGTTACAAAATAATAAATAAATGTTAGTTTTTTTATCATGTTCATTTATTTTTCTTTATTTACTATAAGCTTTTAATTAATTGATACACATTTTTTACATTATATAGGTAATTTATAAACGTGTTTGAAGTTTTTGTTTATTAAGCAAAATAAAATTATAGTATTATATACATACTGGTATTTTTCTTCCTTCAACTTTTGCTTTTGTTTTTTTGCACCATTTAATTTGCGGTGGACGCTTTGATTATTCTTAGAAATTTCATGGTGTAATAATTTTTTAATTAGATATACTACCTTTCCTTTATGGTATTATTAAAAAAAAAGCATTAATAAGTTGATAATAATATGTCGTAAAAAATAGTGAAAATTTAAAATAGAAGCAAAAAAAATGTAACAAGTAAAAGTTATTATTGTTTTTCACGTTAATAGATTAGATTTGTCTTTTTGTTGTTTATATTTTGTTATCTGAATGGAGATAATTTGTTTATCTTGTAAACGACTTGATAATTGATATTTACATTGGTGGCAATATGTGTAATGTCGTTATCTATAGACGATGGAAGCAGCGATATAGCAAAAGAAAATAATAAAAAAAAGTAGGAAGAGGGAAGGAGACGTTATTGAGTTGTATTGGCTTCTCTCTAATGGATACTTTGCTCGATCACTTCACTACTGTTGCCTCCCTCCCTGCTGCCTTCTTATATGCAGCTGCACTAGCTGTGTTCCTCCACCTGCATATAACACAGCGCCGACCTACATTCTTCCCCCCCCCCCCTACCTGGCTGGGTGACGTCACTCACCGATAAAACACGTGTACCCCGCCCCGGGGACCAACAGCAAGCAAACCCTTGTCAACGACACAAGATTGGATTACGTTAGTTTTTTTTTTTTTTATTCCTGTTTTTAAATCACAATTCTATCGACCTTTCCATTTAGATCGTGTGTGTTAGCAGGTAGTTGCTGCTGTATTCAGTATTCATATACTAACCGCAAAGTAACTATCACTCAATTATTACTTTAACAGATATATCTTTAAATTCTAATATAATTATCTTAACCATGCATCTTCATTCTTAGAATTTCTTAATTGAAAAAAATAAATAAATAAATAATAACAATATAAAAAAAAAAGTTGGAAGTATTTTTGTATATCTTGTTCCATCTCAAAATCGCTTGGGATTTTTTTTTATGTTGTAATAAAATTTAAAACAATGTCGCATAGTTTGTCTGTTATCTAGATCTTATCGTATTAAAAATGAAAAAAATGCTAGATTTTTTTTGGCAGTATTTCATTTTTTTTTTCTACACCAGAAATATAGATTTTTTTGTACAATGTATATTTTAAATCCCTACACATTTTTTATTATGTTTTTTATTTAAAATTTGCTAAACAAAATTGTTTATTTTTATAAAAATGTATCATCATTCATGATGTTAATAATGCGTCTGTATTATAAACTGACGAATTTCAACTTCATAACAATAATAATTTATCATCCGTAAAGTGCTACTTTATTAAATTTATATAATAATATTATTTATAATAGTGTAATACAAGAGGAGAGTGCCATAAATATAAACAAATGTCGTGTCCTTGTTTTAATGTTTTTGCCAAGTTGAAGAGACCGGTCACTTTGTTTAGACTTTTAAATCGCGAGCATCAGCAGAACGAGGGGCAAGATTAATGGCCCGCAGGACACGCGTCTCTGATGCTCTTAAGGTCCATTTTCACATCTCTCAAGCCGTGAACACAGTCGAGAGATGGAGCCAAGTGACGTGGTGTCCCCCTGCAGGACATTATACGCTTGCCAAGGTCATACATGGAAACAAATGAATTCTAAATGTAGGACCACTGCATGCAGAGTGAACATAAATATTTACACAATTAATATATCACAAGCTGCAAGCCTCTTCTTTTATTACATAAGATTTTCAAAGGCTTATTTTGCATTTACATTGTTCATCTCCATCACACATAACTTTTATATATGGGCAATGTAAAATGTATACAATATAAAAATACACATGAGTTGCTCCTATATTTTTAAAATTATTGTTCTTATCCGCAAAAAAATAAATAAATAAAATAATAATAAAAACAAAAGCATTGAATAATTTAAAAAAAATGTGGAGGCAAAGAATTTTGCATTTACATTATTTAATATCTACATGCATTACCATGATAATACAGCTTTCATCTATAATAAAATATAATCAATTAATACTTTCGTTATTATTTTATTTGATGATTTAATATAGTATAAACTTGTATAAAATGATTAACATCCATTAGCATAGTTTATTGATTAATGTTGTTAGTATTGAACTCTTTTTATACGCAAAAAAACAACATTGTGGGCGAATCAATATTTATTTACAGAGCTTTCATGTTCCACCCACACTTTCAACCCTGCATGCCCCGTCAAAGGTCACAACACGATCCTAGCGTATTGACCACCAAGGCTCAAATCCTCGGCAGTGAGTGGGACACCTGCCCTCGTGATTGAGAGGCAAATTAGCCCAGCAGGGTGTTGGTCACGTGCTCTTTGCAGCAGGTGCAGACACAAGCCACGTGACCATAACAGCTGACTGACGTGAGGCCTTGTAGGGTGAGCCTGCTGCTGCTGGTGTCACTTGATAACTCTCCATATTATATCTGCTGGCTCCAGCAGGTGACTGACTACATGGCTGACCGGCATGTTATACTATTACCTATTACGTAGATAATATTGGTTTGATTTAATTAATCTTTATGGAATTTCAAAACCTTTACCTTGAGCCACATACCATATTTTGTTTTAAGTAATGAGTTCGATAATTTTAATATTTATTAAATGCCGTTAAAATGAATGGACCAATACACTATCTAATTAACTTTTTTTAAAAGCCTTTATATACTCGAGCGCATGGCACGCATACCTCTTTTAATCCGATTGTTAGTAAAATGAATGCCGTATCTGTGTAATGGAACGTGCACCATTGACTTATCTGAATGCTGATTTATTTTGATAAAATTCATTAAGTGGTTATTTATTTATTTAAAACATCTTTATTGATATAAGGTTAATACGAATTAATATTTGTAAAGCTTGTAAAGAAAATTTATTTATTATGTTTTCAATAGCGTATCATTTCAAAAAAAGCAAAGTTTCTTGTTAACTTCAAAGAGCTATTTTCTTTTTCTTGTTGAAAGCTCACGACGCGGAAAATCTTGAAGCTCAAACAAAAAGTTAAAGCAGCAGTATAGGCGAGGTTTGCGCTTTCCTGTGAGAGTTGTGTAGTGAAAAAAAAAAAAAAAACTAAATAAATCCCCGCTCGCGCGAGAGCTCTGTGGGGATCGAAACGTAGCAACCAAAGTCACAGTTCGTTGATGCTGCTTTGAAGAATATGTTCTATGATCCCAAACTTTTTTTTTTTATATAAATATATACCTATGTATTATATTTTAAAATATAAAGCAGAGAAAGATTCAGTAAAGTCTTTATTAATGTTGACGGCAAAAAGAGCAATATTTTGTCTATAAATATGGCAGTGGCACCAACGTAAAGTGCCTTCCGTCTGCTGTAGTGTCGTGACTGCATGCCATGGCTAACAGAGCTCGGGAGGTAGTTCTAAACACTGATTGGCGTGCTCCGTGGTGCCACCACCTTGCACATTGACTTTGTGTCAGACCAGTGGTGCCGCGGGGAGCCACATATATAAGCATGCGTGTGTTGAAAAATATTGCTCTTGGCGGCCTAGTTAAATCAGCATTCAGAACTTTTAAAAAAAGTCAACGCGGCATGACGATTTGCTTCTGTCCAGAGCGAACTTCAAGTTCGCTCTGTTCTGTCACTAGAGGGTAACACGAATGTGAATCGTTAGTGTATTTTTTAATAAAATCTTTTAATAAATCGAAAGTTTATTACAAAACACGAAATTTGCTTAAGAGGACTTCGAAAAGCATTTTTTATAATTAATACAGTAATTAAAGTATGTGCAGGTGGAATGAACTTCACACTTCTTCCACCTTCCCACTTTTTATTTAAATGCAGGAAATTATAATATTTATAATGTAAATATATGGTATCGTTAAAACTGTTACGTTATCTAATCAAACTAGTTGATTTAATTGTACGAAACAAGAATTAAAATCAATATATAAGTTTTCATGTTGAACACCCTTCGTAGAAGTGAGACGTACGTGATATTTTACTTCCTTGTTTTTAGGGTATAGTAATTGATGTTTCCTCGTACATTACAGTCGAATTAAGTTGTTTAGTAGAAATAAATTGACAAAGGAAATAGCTGTGACGTAATTCGAGTGGATCATTCTAACCCTTGTATGTTTGCACCCCTCCTTTGTTTCCCATGAATTTTCCTGATACTTGAGCTTTCACATTGATGGAAGCATGAACGATCGAATAAGAGAGGAGCATGGTTCATATTATTTGGTTTCTTGTCCCAACAATAAAGTGGAATCTATTCCTCTTGTTATGTTCCGGTAAACGAATCCCGTTGCAAATACATCCATCAATACCTACACATAAATAAAATCGAAAGAGGCGTTTTCCACCCTGTTATAGGAACTAGATTAGGTCTGTGTGGTAGCTCCAGGCAACAGCAGCAGGTATAACAATTATCTTATCTCCGACACGGGGGAGCAATTACTGCAGGGTGGTAGCGCGCGGGTAAAAGCGTTTCCTTGTTCTGCCTTTAGAAACTCGATGGGCTCGCAGATTTCCCCCTTGGACGTGCGTGCATCGTGTGCTCAACGTCAGCTCGTGTCCCGTCCACCTCTCCATCTGTATTAGCATCTCTCTCTCCCCCCCCCTCTCTCTCTCTCATGGTAATAATTAACAAGAGGAGTTAGTAAATACTTTGAATGTCCTAAATGCTTCTATTGTTATAACTAAATTAATTATTTTACTTTACCAGAAAGTAATTAATTGACAAATTATTTAATTAACTCTAAATATGATATAATTATTAATAATTAATATGTAATACTATACTAAAAATGTAAAAATATATAATAAAATTATTATATTAACACAAACTACAATGTTTATTAATAAACATAAATAATTATGAAAGAAACAGTTGAGATAGTATTTTCGTATTTTAAATTTAACATGTTCCTTTAATAATTGTATAAAAATGTGATAGTGTAGAGTGAATGAATTTTAATTAACTGATGAATTGAGATAACATGCTTGCTTTACGTCGGATGGTGCTGTACGTTGTTGTTCTGATGGAATATAGTCCTCGTCGGTCACTGAATGGTCTGTGTGTGATAAGCCGTGGTAATCACTGAGAGGTCACGTTCGAACGGTCGTGGATCACCGCACTGACATCACTATTTTATGTGATTTACAAGAGTGTTTTATTGCTGCCATGCTGGTGCAAAAAGGTCAATTTATAAATATAATAAACCATACAATGTAAATACATTCTATCAACTATGTTAGTCTTATCTTATTCAAGCAGACTTTCATGGCACTGACACTTCTATATTATGTTATATTATACTGTATAACATGCCAGTAATTGTTTGTATTATAATTTAACTTATAATAGCTCTAATATATGAATTAAAATAAAACAAACATTACCTTTTTACTAGTCAGATATATTGTAATTATTATTTAATCGATTAAATTAATGCTCATAATTTGCATGACTAATTTCAAGACACAATGGAGTGTTCTGTAATGAATTTCTGGTTCATATTATATTAACTTATAGTATTTTCATTGTATATACAGTCGTTATGAAATATTTAAATTTATTATATGAATATATGACATAAAATAACTGATAGTTTATGTAACATGTTATTGTTTTTATTGTTTTCTTATAAAGTAAATCCTATAGGTCTGTTCGTAAATACAAGAAAATAATAAATTATTAAATGAACCTTATGTTCCTTGTACAGAAGGTTCATGCATGAATCGATTGTATATTTTTATACGAACTGCAGACCTATGATGTGGACTTCACTTATCGATTTCTCCATATTATTAATTTAATAAAATTGTTATAGTGTGTCTCGCCCTATTATCTAGTAAATGATAGACAAAATTATTATGCTGGGTGAATAATTACATTTTCATAGCAATTTTTCTTTATTATATATACAATAGTGTACAACTCAGGACTGCCCTTGCTCTAATAATTGAATATAAGGCGTTGTCTCCAGTCTAAATCCATCAGGGAGATATGATTAACTGGAACTCTTTAACGATAGATATGTATTGTATGAGATTGGGTGCTGTTCTTGCCTCTCTGTATAAATTGCAAATTTATATACAGTATCTTTTTCCTTCTGAACTACATCTAGAGTTCTAGAGTAACTCAGGCAGCGGTCCGATAATCTCCAGATGTATATACAGTCTATATAAAAATAGGGAATTACATCCGTTATGCTGTAGAATCCATAGATAAACGTCCAAAAAGCTCCCAACAAGAGTAGAGTGGCTTATAGCGGCGGTCTTATTGTATCCTCATGGTCTGCATGATCCTCTCGTATATGCGACGATAACCTCTTCCGCGTGATAACATTTTGACCACCGCTTCTTTAGTTACGTCATAATATACACTAGAAAATACAGTATAATATATGTTTGGTTGAAAAATTAATAGTAAAATTATACCATATTTGGAGGACGGAGGTCCGACAAATGGACAACCTATGTATGAAAATTTTTTATTGCAGAAATGAATAGAGGGTCACCAAATTATGCTACTCTGAATTTTTTCAGATTTTTTTGAAACCCAGAACTATTTTTAAATAATTATTGAAAGTGCGGCCACGCCCCCTGGAGGCGTCTCAATAGGCGTCTCGGTCCTATCCTTTTTATTATGGATTCAGAGGTGCCAACGTAACTTACAGAACTTTCATAAATTATTTAAAAATTGTTCTGGGTCTCAAAAAAAAGCTGAAATAATTCAGAATAGCATAATTTAATTTGGTACCCTCTATTCATTTCTGATGCAATAAAAGATTTTCATGTAGGTTGTCCATTAATTTAGATATTAAGTTTTCAGTTTTCTTATATAAATAATTACTGTAATAACTAAAGCATTAAATTTACATTGATGTGTTGAGTCAGCTGGTATTATCACGGTCGAGAGTCATTATATTTAATGGTTTTAATTTAATATTCTTTATAATATACCTCTTGGTTTGTAAATTGTATATTAACATGTTGTTAATATGTCATGTGCACTCAATGTACACACAAAGCCTTTGAAGTGCTCGCACAAATTATTGTGGATCACTAACACCAACAGTATAATAATATACAGAGACAGCACGCGTGCAGGCATGCATGGTGCTCGGTGACGCGAAGCCCTTTTATAGTAACGATAATCCTGATGGATACTGCATTTATAACAATTTGATCCTCCGTGTTTTACTATATATTATATATACTACTTCTCTCTCATTACAATTCACCGTGTGGCATTTAAATTGTTGTTATACAGTCTGGCGCGCTGCCAGCACATCTGAGAGGCTCTATATATATAATGTAACACACTGCAGCAGCATTTAGTGTGTCGTCACTCGCTTGATGAGATGTCGCTGGTTTTGTGTCGTACCAAACCGCTTGTGTGTATATTATACATCATTATCATTTCACACTGATTTTCTATTGTGTTAAATGGTAGTATAATATACTTTATGCATCATCATTATATATGGGTTGTTTTATAAAACAAAAACAAACTATACAATACTTTTTTTTTTACTGTTTGTTTTATAATTTATTTGTTTTCGCTAAGCCAACACTTTTTTTTTATACAAATGCGGCATCTGTCTTTGTCTTTTTCTCTCTGTACATAAATGCTCTGTCCCTTGCATTAATTTAACTTCAATAATTTGATTGTTAATTGTGCATAATTATGTAATTTTATGTACCGCGTGTACACTTGAATTTATTTTTATCTGCGTGCAGCAGCTTTACTTCCTGCTTTTTGAAGTTTATGAATTAAATTAAATTTACTTTGTATGTATGTGAATTGCTTTAAAAGCGATGACAGATTAATTATGCCATGAAAATTGAGAAAAATAATTACTGTTTTAAATTTAATGATGCTTTAGATTTAAAAATGCCTTGAGCTTAATTGAGAGTGATTAAATACATAATTATTTACGGTTAACGATTTTAAAGAGCGCTATTTGTTATTTTGTTATATATATGAGAGTTAATAATTTAATTGCATTGTTTGTAGCACAGCAATATTAGTTATTTAAGTAATATAAATAAAATTAATAGCTAAATAATACTTTTAAAGTTATATTCTTTTCATCACATCATTGATCGTATTAAAGTGATTCTTGAAACAATTTAGATCACTCACAAATTATTATTTTTAATCACATTAATGGCTGTCAACTCAATGAGTTTGTTTTTATTTTAGCCAATTTGCTTGACTGTTAATTTTTTTTTATCATGCAAGTTTATCTTATTATTTAATTGATATGTTTATAAGGAACATCATTGTAGTCACTTTAAAGAGTCTTTTGTTCTTGTTTTGTGTGATTTGTAAAAAGGGCAACCCAACAATATGAGAGCAGTGAGTGCTCTTGCGCAACACAAGAATTTAAAACAATAGGGAATTTCTTGAACAAAGGGCGGACGACTGACAGTACTACACAGCATAGAGAGCTACTGCAGCTACAGTAGAATAGTGGTGATGGTAGTAGAGAGCTTTGTCTTAATTGGCTCAGCTGCTGCTACGGTCAATGCTAAACTAAGCAAGACGAGCCTCTCTGTGTCTACAAAGAAAAACAAATTGCTGAGATAGAGTAGTCCTCTTTACCATATATGGCAAGTACAGCGGCATAAGGATTGACAAGCAATCTGGTTGGCACTAATAGCCTCCAATCTCTCTGTATAGTGTTATTATTGGCTGTGTAAATATGTTATTGAGCTGTTGAACTCGAACCATTTGCCTGCGGTTTGCTTGCAAACATTGGGTTGGATAAAAGGGGGGTCTGCAGGTATTATTTGATCGTTCGGTTATCTCCGTGTGAACTCGTAACATTATTATTATTATATTATATATATACATGTTTTATATATTATAGTTCTTCTATAGTATATATTAATGCATTCTGGTTGGCGTGTCTTTAATATATTATTATTATATATAGAGAGGTGGCAATAGAATGCATGCAAGCGAGACAGTAGATTTTGTGGCACGGACGAGATCACTCGATGTTATATTACATAATAGTGTGGAGAAGGAAGAATCATTCTATCCCATGAAGCCAGCTAAAGCCAAGAGTAAATTCACGCTTCTGTGAAGCGGCAAGCTAAAGTAAATCTCTATATCAACTGCTGCTTGCCTTATTCTCCCTTGCTCCTCTCTGTAGTGAAGATTACTACAGCGGACTTAAGTGGTATTTAACATTTACTAGAACGAACGTATGCTCCCAAGAATTTGTTTCATTTGATACTTCATTATACATTAATAAGTACGTGTTTCTACACATTACCATTTGCAAGTTTATCTTATCAGTGTCCAGCAGATCTTTACGGTATATGCGTCCTTATAACAAGCAACCGGATGACATAACCTTGGTACACGAAAGCTTTATCTGAACGTCTGCCTCCTCCTCCTACTTCTTCTCAGTTTACAATACAAACTGTGATGTCATCATTTGAGCACTCACTTAATTCACTTGTGTGCAGAAAAAAAAAAAAAAAAAAATCAAGAGAGGAGATATTATTATATTTTAATATTTGAGCAGATATTAACTTGAGAACTTTATTTATAAATTACATTCGTAGGGTTTTTATTATTATTTATGAATTTATTATTAATATAGCTCTGTACCTTTTTAACTTCGACCTTTTAACAACGTTATAAATTATCAACTTATTGAATAAACTTTTTACTAACAATTATTTTCTATAATAATTATATTAAACAATACTTTATTTATATGACGGTATTATGTATTATAGTAACAATAGTAATTAACGTATTAAAGTTTTTAAAGTATTTAAAGTTCTACGACAAAGTGATAAATGTATAATCAAAATAATTTTCACACCTGTCATTACAATACACCTATGTTTGCATGATTATCGTGATATATTTATATAAGCGTGGATAGATTCAAAGTGTTTCTATATTAAACTATATCTATATGATATAATGATAATATATTAATATGCAATAATATATTCAAACTGAAACTTCCATTATAAATATAATTAACTTGGTTCAAGAAATAATAAAATTAATAAGATTTTTTTTTAGATCATGCCATTGATTTTCATAATTTCATTGATTTTTTTTTTCATTCGTAAATATAATTATCTATATAAAGATTACAAAGAAATAATTTTGTCTTATTAATTTAAAATTATCATTAAAATTAAATTTTATATATTATTATGTGCATATAATAATTTTAAACTTGTACCGTGTTTCCCCGCCAAAAGAAAGGAAAAAAAAAACTGTCAGAAAATTTAAAAGTCTTCCGAGGTGGGACTCGAACCCACATCTCTCTGCTTACGTATATATATATATATATATAATATATATAGTATATACATATACATATAAAATATTTTAAGTATATATAATATATAGACAAATAAGAAATAATGCAACAATAAAGTTATATGATTGTAATCATAGTTTCTTAATATTTATTATATATTTCTCTCTAAACATAATATTAGATTCATGTAATGATATGGTTATATTAAAGGCATACAGGCCTCAAATTACAAATTAGATAGTCACCAAGTGGGCTTAGAGTATATAATCAACATTCGCATCATTTTTTTCCACGCGTGATGCATCCGTGCGAAGTCGCAGTTCAAAGTAAGAAATTTAGTCCTTGATGACGTCATGAAGTCCTTGATGACGTAACAACTCAATGCTAATCGGTGCTAGCTGTGAGTTGTGACGTCAGCAAGGACTTTCTTTGTAGCGCGACTTCGCACAGTCGCACCGCGCGCATGTAAAAATAATACGAATGTTTATTATAAACTCGAGCAACACTTAATGTCTGTCTAATTTGTGAGTTGAGGCATGTATCCCTTTAAGAAGAAACGAAGCCTCTATCAGCACAAAATTAATGCGCATGTCGAGTTGAACAAAAAAAAAAAAAAAAAAGTGAGATTAAAAGATAATTAAATGTGAAAACGAACATAATTTTCTGATAAATATCTAGCTACATTAATGATCTGTAAACACATTTTAATTGACCTATTTTATGTAATTATTTACTAAGCTATTGCAGGTGTTAATTAGATTACACTGAATCTAGTGTTTTATTGTTATTGTATTATTATAACTTGTTTGTTCCGCTTCATTATTACAAACAGCTCTATACTTGATATTTGTATATATACATCAAATATATTATACATTTTATTCATTAATTGCTTATTGAAGCGCCAGCTCATTTATAACAAAAACAGCTGGGGAATATAATATATAAAGCAGCAGCCTCCCCTTTTGATGTTTCTGTATATTCGTCATCGCAAGGGGACCGAGAGCAGGGGAGATCGACACCGCACGTCGCGTGTTGCATGTTACCATCGCCTTTGTGTTAATAAAACACGGAGCAGCAAAATTTCGTCTCTTTTAAAATATTATTTCCGTTTATTTTATCCTCTCCTTTTAACGTGGTTTAACACCGACTGGTTCAAGCTTTTTATTTATTTTCATTACAACATATAAAATGAATATTAAATGTAAATAAGAGATATATAATTATTTTCTCACTCCTAATGAGTCCTAATCATTATTTACACGAATCTGTTTTTGCTTGTTGATAAAATTATATTAATTTTACATACGTATTATATGAATGTTATATCATGTATATATTAATATGTATACACAGTGTATATATAACTGTATAGCAATTCCCTATATTAACTCTATATAATATTTAATAATTCATGAGTGAGTTCTGTTGCTTTATATTTATATAATCAATATTGATCTATAATATCAAAGTTTAAAATAAATAATTATTTATACACCGGATCTACTATCATTTATCATGTTTTATATAAATATATACGATAAAATATCACTATTATTTAAAGCAATTTATATATAATATGTATAACATATTTCATTTAATAAACAATTTTTCATTTTTCATTTTGAATGATTTGATTATTTGTACAAAATGAAATCTGTTTTATGTGTAGGTATATTATATATATGGTAGTTTTGGGAACATATTGTTTGTGGTAAATAGTATCGTTATGTATGTATAGCTACGTAGATATATATGTGTCTCCTCCATTGTCGGTGTGTTGTATTGATTTAGCTTGCAATGTCGACAGCATGTATAGGGAGGGGAGACCGAGTTTAGCCAGTGATCGAACTGAACAAAAAACAAAGCACCGAGCTCCCTTTGCACAAAAGCTAGCTCGTTCTCTTGTAGAGAAAAAAAAATACTGCACTGTATATATATATAAAACAAATGTAAATATAAATTTTTTTCTGTATGCGGCTTTAGTAAAAAAATAAAATACATTTCATACCACGACAAAGAGCTAAATTTAGTTACAGTACATACTGTACATGCATGGGGTAACACAAACTGGTAGTCTTTTGCTCGTTTTATAATAACAGTTATTTGTTTTACAAAATTTTGTATGTAATGTGTACATTATATGTACATAAAAATAAATTCGTACTAAATCTCTTAACACATTCACTAAAATTTTACCAATCTTAATTTTAAAGGTATATTTTTTAGAATTAATGATTTGACAATTTAAAACTATGCCAAATAACTATATAAATTGATTGTAATTAAGAATACTCAAGCTCTGAAAATATGTTAGTATTCAGTTTGTACAAATACTACAAAATGAATGTGCGGAACTATAATACTTCTCAGTTAATTATGTTATTACTTAGCAATATGACTGACGTGTGCGCTCTTTTTTGTTCCAGAATGCGGTGAAGAAACACTCTGAGAAGCACCACCAGGCGCGGCACAACAACAATCACCACCTGAACCATGAGGAGGAGCTCGATGCCCAGGCGCAGCACCCTGCGGCCCGAGGCACCAAGCCGGGCAAGCACCCTCTTCATCAGCATAACTCGGAGGTGCTCCTCAAGCCTGCACCTGTGGTGGCTGGTGGACCTCAACAGCAGCAGCAGTGCCAACCAAACAGTAACTTCAACACCAATAACCACGTGCACCACCTACACCACGCGGGTCACCTTCTGAACAACCATCATAGCAATGGCCTGCACGTAGCCCTGCACGCCACGCCCACCAACGGCGTCCAGGTGAGATTACGCCCTGTTAACTTGATATTGTTACTTATACAAGACACGATCAGTTCATTGATATCTGTTTAATAAGTCAGGAAGTTAGCTGTCGGCCGCTAGTTTGTATTAAATGTACATGTATTACATGTAATTAAATTTATACTGCCGAGAAGCAAAATCTGCTGTTATAGATATTATAGATTGCTATATATAGAACTTCATAATGCACAGTATTAAAAAAAAAAAAAAAAAAAGAACTCGGCAGTTTCACAGAAGCCATGTTTTGCTTTGATTGGATAGCTTTTAACCTAATATACAGTATAGTAAGAGATTTTTTTTTCTATTGGACATATAGATATGATATTTTTTTAATAGAAGAAATATTACTTTGAAGTATAAATATATAGAAAATTCATTGAACCATGCCATCACATCATATATTATACTCACGGCAACCAAGTTTGTATGGCACTGGGAAAGTAATGTTCTGTAAAGAGACACAATTCCTTGGTATAGTTTGCATTTTGACAAGGCCACAACGTACTCGACGCCTTCTGCTTGTCGGGCATGACGACGCCCGAGCTTCCTCAGACGTGTCAGCAGTCATAGGAAACCCCGCGGTGAACGTGGGGAGACGATGATCTCTGTGTCATCATATATCCGCACGTCATCGGAAAGTCGTCGCTTGTGCCAAATTAATAACATCGTATACGAAGCCATGATAAAATAATAATATTAAAATATTTCGGTGTACAAGGAAATAAATGTCTATACTCCATACAAAATGCAGAAGATATATCTGGGGCCCCTCAGAATCTGGGGGGATGTTTAGAAATGTAACATTGCCCTCATGCGTGGAAACTGCATGCAGGGAAAGTTGGTGAGATTGATAGCTGAATGAAAAGAAACGTTTTGCCCCTCAGGGAAAATAAATCAATATGAAGAAATATTTTCCTTGCGTCTCGATACCAAGTTCTCGATGTTATATAGACTAATTTTTATTTATTATTATTTTCAACATTTTTGCATATGTGCAATATAACGTTTTTCGTATGTTGATCTTGAAAATTATTTATAATTACTATAAGAAGCAGTGTAAGTGTTGATAAACATCGTATTGTTAGTAAAAAAAAATAATAATTAACCTTTTAACCCTTTCCGCATTTGATTAGCATTGTAAAATAGTCAAAATACTCAAAATAGGAATGCAATCAAATTTAATTTTTTTTTTTTTGCTGCAATTTTCTGTTGAATTTTACCTATTATATGTGATACGAATCTAAATTAAATTGTTAGGACTTCAATGGAATTGTAAATTTCAATGTAAAACAAATAATTCACTTCATTGTAGATAGTACACATAATTTATTGCTGTATAATAAAAGTATTTAATCAACATTTATTCCATGCTTGCGTTTATAAATGGTATTAAACTATTAAAGCAATTTTTTTTATCTCTTTACTGTATCGTAAAAAGCTTTAACCCTCTTATATTTTCTTTTTCACAAGTAAAAGAGATGAGAGTTAATACGATTTGAAAGCAATCATGTGAGCAGTAAGTAAATTTTATTAAAGGTGCTCAGTTCTAATTACGAGAGCTCATCATTTGAGTCGATGAAAGACAAGCAACCCTCTCCTCTCATGTCTATAATATAACCCTCTTATCCCCGCGCGAATAAAGCGACGAGCAAGACCGTTTCATTATTCACGACGGCCCTATAAACTTTGCTTCGTTGGTAATTGAGGCTTCGGAGTCATTAGCACTGAGATCAATTCATCCCGCTTGCTACAGCGTGGGCTTGCCGCCGCTATAGATGCAAATTTCCGAGCATCAGCCACCGCTAACGAACGAACGAACGAACCAAACCGACCGACAGATGGGCTAATAAGAACAATGTATGGATAACACGTACAGTACGAATGTCCCTGGAGACTGTCCGTTGTATCATCGATTGTTGTCGCCAGAGGGCAGGGTGGAGCGGTGAACTGTGTGGTTAGGGTTGAGACCGCTAGGTGTCTCGCAAGTTGTGTGGTCCTCTCTACTTCATCCCCGTGTTATGAATAGGTCAAGGTAATTTTTAAGGGTTCCAACTCTATGAAAATTGGATGCAGGGTTATTATAGTTTATTATATTATCATTAATTACAACAAAATAATTGATGGTTGGAGGGGGTTGTAAAAATGCCGTTGCTGACTTCTGTTGTGTGATAGGGCTGTTACCCGCCCCCTCTTCTACACGACTCCGGAGGCGGTACGAGTGGTGGATCTCCGGGCTCGGGGGCCGAACGCCTCAACGGACCCTCCGGAGGGCCATGCAGGGAGCTGTTGGTGCCACTACGAGACGGATCGCGGGACGACCGCCTCAGTGACGTGAGTTTTTGCTCCCTCTTTCTCAACCCTTACTCCGTGTTATGCAATATGTATGTACATGCTGATTTACATGCATGAATTTGTTTAGTAAAATTTATAATTTCCAAGAACGATGTATAGAATGGAAAATTACTCACCACTTTATTTAAATATAAAGCTAAATATTTTGTAAATATTAAATCTACATTTATTCCTTCTCATATTTATTTTAAGCGAATTATATTCATGTGTGGAAATTACAAAGTTTATGTAATTAAAATAATGTGTTTAATTTTCCAGGCGAGCAGTCATTCGAGCTCAGGACGAGGATATATCGTAAGTACCTTTTATAACATAATAATAATTAAATTTACAACAGTGTAATACTTCTTCTTTTATGTATAAATGAAGTAGTATACTGTAAACCTATCTCGGTATTTTACAATGTAATTAGTAATAAACATGGATTATACTCCAATGTTATTTAATTTAACAACTATACGATTAACTCCTCTCTTGCATGATGTCTCTCTCTTGCTAGGTAAATTTTGTTGTATTGGATTTAGAGTGAGATCTCTTCTTCTATATAAAGGTGGCTCTTGAGAGATCAAGTTGAGAGGAGTAAGTTGGGGGTAGTGTAAACACTGACAAGCAGACACACAGACTACTACTGCGGTGGTGGAAACACTACTTCTTCTCCGTTCGTGGTGGTGGGCGGGCGGCAAGCCATATAATCACAGCAGCGGTCGCCTAGGAAACACCCCCTTGACTCCCTCCCACCCAGAAACCACCACACCCTGGGTGGGGGGTTAAGTTAACGCGTTGTTGCCTCTACCGTCCTTCTCTTATCCCCCCCTCTCCTCCCAACGTTCAGCCCTTACGACACGCAAGCCAACCAACAGTTTAGGAGTGTCGCTGCTATCAAACCTTTACCCACCCAACCACCCACTCGCTCGCCGCAACGGTACGATGATAGTTTCCCGATAATAGAATAGCCTGTTTATAGCTCATATATATCTTTCTCTCTTCCTCCTCCTTCTCCCTTCATTCCCCCTCTCTGTACCTAATAAACTGTTCAGAGGTAGAACGTAAATAAGCTCGATGTACCATGTAAGCACATCAATTTGCGTGTGGCAATCAACCTACTAAATTATCACTGCCGCATGTCAATTAGTTTCTTGTGTATAACCAAGTTTATTACTATAACCGATGCCAGCCAGCTTCGATACAATTATCTGTGGTGGTGAAAATGTTTAATATTTTATAAGTGGAAGTTATGGTGATATTCATCATCATGAAAATATGGAAATTAATTCGAAAATGAAAATGGATTTATATTTATTTTTAAAAGAATATTTACAACTCCTGTGAAATTACACAACTAACTTTTTTTTTTTCTTTTTTTTTATCAGCTGCATGATAGTTATATTAAAGGGTAGGATAAGTAATCTAATTCAAATAATCGAAGTTGGGATTAAAACATTCATAATACGGTTGTTAAATTTATTATATATGCATAAATTATATTATATTTTATGTAAATGTATACCTTATTTGAATGTCATTACAACTTTATAAATTATGACGAGTCAAGTTATTAAAATAAGTTCCTAGTTTATGTCACTATATATATATAAAAAAATGGAGAAATTGAAAAAGAAAATTGTATATATATGCGTAGTTGTGTCGTAAAATGGTTGATATGCTGCTATAAACGCTGCAAGCAAACCTCCCCCCGCCTTACACCACCCCCAGCCCGCAGCAGCAGCAGCGCACGACCGACCACATAAAACTTTAAAGCCGGTGATTATGCTGTTTGTTAGGTCTTTTATGGCTTTCTATTTTGCACTCATGCATATTTCATGCCCTAGCTCTTGTGCTGTTGCAAGCAGCTATAGCAAGGCATAGATCTGTGAAGAGCCCACAGCTACATGCATACAACCACCCAACTCTTGTCTTCCTCGTTCCGTTTTATGTGATGAGAAGTGTATACTTCTTTACGGCTCTTTGACTTTACTCCATTTCTATTATTATTATGTATTTTTTTTACAAGGATCTTTATTTTTTAATGCTTTTTTTTTGTCCTCTTTTATAATATTTTCTTAGTTCTTCTTTTTTTTTTCTTTCTTTTTACAAGTACATGTTAGGTACACAGTTTTATACACGTTCTCATCTTTACTTAGTTTCATAATGAATTTAAAACACGTGTTTTTTTTATGAAATAAGAGGTGGATAAGGCATAAACTACTTATTCATGATGGTTACTAATACTACTGCAGATAATATACTGCAAAAAAAAAAAAAAAAAAGAAAAAAGAAAAAGCAATGGCTGTCGTCTCCCTCTTTCCTCCCCTCTTTCATAGACCCATATCATCCGACGTGACGTGAAGCACGTCACTAGAAAACATGATTGGATTAATCATTTTACACAACACTGGTTCGAGATTTAAGGCTTTTGCGTTGACAAGTGAGTAATAAAATACATTTTTTTACTATAAAAATAATATTGTCATTAGTTACTTTTTTTTCCTGGTGTTTAAATATTGTAATTATGCTGACTTTTTTATTCAGTATAAATTTTAGTATATATTACGTCTTTTTTTTAATGAATGTGGCATTTAGCTTTTTTTTTATATGAGTTAATATTATGTGGTATTAAAATAATTTAGTTTCGCTTACAAGATAATTATATGTTATATAGCTGCAGATTTAATCTGTTATTAAAATCTTGCTGTTACATTCTTTAATTGGATATATATTTTTTTTTAAATTATAGTAATTTTATAAGCTTATTATAAAGTCAAATGTATATTTTTTTTTTCTTCCATGTATTATATATCTTTGTATGCAAATTTTTAGAACTGCGATAAATCTAAAGGGTATAAAGAAACCGAACACACAAAAAAGCCACAGCTTGTTGTGTGTTTTTTTTCTTCGTTTTTTTTTTTATTTATGTATGTGCAGAAGTCTGTGATGGTTAAAGAAAAAAATATTTAAACTATGAAGGATGTTTAGAAACTTTTCAACGTCATTGTATAAATATGATCCGCAGAAGAATTTTATTTTCCACTTGGTTACATCTTTTGTATCTAATCACTTCTCTACATGAAGGACTTTTTTTATTAATATAGTGAATACAACATAAAGTAGAATTAGTACAACATATCATTTTACTTTTGTGAGGGGTTTCATTTTAATGATAAAAAAAAGTGTCGTTTACTCTTGCAATAAGATTTTGTTATATTCTTTGTAACAAACAAATAGATGATATATAAAAAAAAAAATCTGCTTTCTTTTCATTCTGTCGTCGAGTGTTTGTAATGGTGTGCGCCTGCAACTTAAATATTATGGTATACACTAGACGAGAAAAGACAGCCTAGGGTAGAATGTTTTTATACATATGTTCATTTTATATTCTTACACTCTTCGGTTGTTGAACAGAGGAAAAAAATAATAATAATGAGAGGGAAAGAAAGATAACTGTCAGATGCAAAAAAGTTTTCAGCTCTCCTTACGATTTTTACATGCTATTAGAGTGTAATTTTTTTGACTCCGATAGTATGGAAGATGAGGCACATGATGAAGATACAGTCCTGTTCAGAACACATGCACAATTACACTCCACCTCTCTCTTCATACCGCATAGCACGGGTGTCATTGTCATAGTCAATAGTCGTAACTTGCTGCCAAGCTATTCCATCAAGGTAAATACAAAATGAGTGCTGGATAATGTAATCAATTTCCTCAATGACGTCATAGATTTGCGGTTGATCATATAATATATTATAGTTGTTGGCTTATTCCCCCCTTCTGTCAACAAGAAAAGAAAAGCAGATTCGTATTTTTTTATCCATTCTGTCTGGAAGAGCATTTTTTTATTACTTGGAGCTCGAGCTATTGTCCCACTCTTGTACACTTTTTCCCTCTTTTTCTCCTGCTCTTTAGTCATTTTATATCTTATAGCTACGCGCTCGTTCGCTTGCTTGGATTTTTTTTTATGTCATTCAATCTTTATCACAAACTTACTTTATTTCTTCTTCTTTCTCTTGCTACAAATATTATGTTGTTTTTTGTTCCTTTTTTTTTTTTTTTTTTTTTTTTTACTTCGATTCCACTTTCCTTCTTTTTTGAGATATAAACTTTGTTTGTAAATGATAAAGATGTCCATTTTTGATTCAATAAAACATAACTTTTATACTCCCCTCATTTTTTTTCTTCCTTTCTTCCATCATGAAAATAAATTTATTGGAAAAATGGCTCTCCGTACCAATTTGATATCTAAAAGCAATAAATTTTACCCCCTTTACCCGTTTGTTCTGGAGACCTGAAGAAACTCTCTCTCTCTCTCTCTCTCTCTCTCTCTCTCTCTCTCTCTCTCTCTCTCTCTCTCTCTCTCTCTCTCTCTCTCTCTCTCTCTCTCTCTCTCTCTCTCTCTCTCTCTCTCTCTCGATTTTCTTTTATAACATTATGAATTCTCCCTTCAATTAAAGCTTAATAATAATTCAATAATGATATTACTTAACAAAAACAAGCTTTCAATTAATGTTTTTTTTATGATTCCCTTCAAAGCTATTCAAAACTAATTTGCGATAGTCAGCAGTTATAGCTGGTATCGCAGTAGAAGTTATACAAGATATATTATTATACTACCCGTGATGGAGTTTAAAGAGGGTGCTTCTGATTTTATGATCAATGCTCGTAACTCAGCTAGTGCTGTAACGCGAGAGCAAGCAGTCAATAAAACCTCATCGTTATATGAACGCAGTTAAATTTGTAAATTATTAACAATTATAATCCAATCATCGTTTTGTGATTTATTTTATAGTTATAAATATGAAATGTTTATCTTCGTCTCTGTGGGGTGATTTTGTTGATCTTGTCTTATTTCTTTTCTTGTTTTGATTATGTTGACGGTATACTCTGAGCACTTTTAAAAACAAACATATCATTTGTGTAAACATGTAATTTTATATAGCTGTATATTATATAGATTTTTTTAATTAATTTATTTATTATGTAATATTGTTACACATTTTGTGTTTCTCTCAGCATAACTTAATAATAATAATAATAATGAGCCACGAGTCTCTTATTTTAAGAATCAAATGAACTAAACTGTTAAAAAATATTCATATTTTTATATATAAGTATATGTTTTATCCTTAATTTTAATTCACAGTTAGACTGTAAAGTTGTAGGAGGAAAAGTTTTGTATCTCCTGTTGTTGGAAAATATGAATGTACAACAACGTAATAATATAATCGCAATCCAGAAATGTTTGCCGTGGGACATTCTATTCTTACTTATTCTTTCTTACTTCTCTCTCTATATTCGCCGAGCGAACAGCAAAAATATCTTCATAATTCCAATATCTCGGAGCTGTATATCTGATACACGCAAAGTCGTACAACCAAATGGTGACATCAAACTGTCATGAGATATATTATCACATCCTGATATTTCTATATTTTTGAAGTTCAATCTCGAGGTCTCATCAGGCAATATTTACTATGTGTAAATTAAGATATATCATGTTAAATATGAGTACACAATAATATAGGTATAATTTTTTTTTATACGTGACGTCACTACACTGAGTTGAGATTTGTCATGTAAGATTTTTTCTCTCCTCAAGTGAATGTTGGTGGCGTGGGGAAGGGGGGAGGAATCTCCTCCGTCGTCACCCAACCCCGCCCACACTCCTACCAATGATGGATCGCTGGAGAAAACGGAATCCAACCCCCTCCCTCAACCCTCTTGCTACTTCGACGTGAACGACAAAAAAAAGAAAAAACAAAAAAAAAAAACAAACAAACAGAAAAAGTATAATATAAAAGGGAAAAAAAAAAAAAAAAAACTCCGCAGACAAAATCTACACAGCAGATTCCTCCATGGTAGTTTTGATATGAAAAATGTGGCTAACTTTGCAACAAAACATCATACATAAATAAAGAAAATAAATCTATGGCTACATTTATGTATGAGTTATGTACATATAACGTTGAAATATTTTTATGTAACAAACTTTTATATATTCAAATCGTATGAAACATGAATTACTCCATCTTAATTCTTTATGTCAAATATACAATTGAAGATAAAGGGATATTATTTTTTATTCTATACACATCTAAATTTTGATACAATCTACTGCCATGAAAAAAGTCTTGTTAATTTTAAAGAGATTTTAAAATAGATATTTTTTTTTTTACCTTCTATAAAATTATTATTACTGATGGTAATAGAAGTTTTTAATATTGCTGAAGATATTAAGTACGTCCCTTAAGGGTACATGAGTAATTCGCTTGCTGCTCACCGGGGGCAGCACCAGCGGCAACGTTCTCTTCGTTAGTGTCTCATCTAGATTCTGTGAGCATCCGTGGCGGTGTCACGTCTCGCGCTGGTCCCGTAGGGAGGCGCCGCAAATCTCTATAACGCCAGGCAGACACTGTGCTGTTGCAAGCACTCATTGTTTTCACAAATGTAACGTTGGGGGCAGAGGGGAAACAAATCTGCTATATTTGTTTGTGTAAGTCGTCAGTCATACTGATTTTTAATTATTGATAATTTTAATTTTACATACCCTAATTAAAATAGTCGTTAGGAAGGTATAATATAATACATATTAATAAAGTCTGAATTAACACTTTTCTTTAGAAAATTAATTATTTAATGTACTTTCTTTAAAAAAAAAACACTTTTTTTATTAAAATATTTCAGTGTTAAATTACTATGTCATTTTAGACAAATTAAAAAGTATAACCTGTAAAAAATACTTAGAAAAAACACTTAAAATAATTTTTATTTGTTTAAAATTAGTTGTTATATGGTCATGCTATATAGTATGAGAGGGGGGGGTAGAGAGGAGTTCTGTTTAAAAAAGGCTTATATTTATACACAACTTATCCTGGCTGACCCCCCTCTCTCTTATGTGAGGCTGTTTGAATAATGCATGACGCTGCCAGGAGGACGACGAAGCAGGCAGGCGGTCCATACAAGCGATGTGTGTGGTGGCGTGAGTTGCTTATAGAAAAGGATATAATAAAGTTGAGAAGGTTTAGTTTATCTGAAATATTATTATTATTATTATTATACACGCATGTGTATATTTGGTGCAATGTAATATATTTACGCAGTGGTGACGTTTTTAAGCAAATAGTTTTGTAAAAATAAAAAGAAGGGTAGGTTATAATAAAAAAGAAAGATGAGAAGGAAGATTTATGTATAGAAAAAAAAAATAGATAAGAGGGAGTGAAGGAGCGAAAATGTCGCCGCGGTTGAGAGGGTTTATCCCTTGGTAATCTCTTTTCTACTCTTATGCATCGTGAGTTAGCTGGTTGGTTGGTTCTACTCCCTACTCGTGTTTACAACGCCTGGACAATACCCCTGCACGTCGTATCAGATAATCTCCCTACGTTGCTAGCTCGCCTGACCTCGACGTGTCACATAATTACTGTTTGAGCAGCGCATGACACGAAGCTACTTATCAGTATCACTCATGTGCTCTCGATCATCATGATCAGCTGATAACAATTACATTTTTATTTCACTTTGATTTACTACCCTTGATTATTTTTAACGTCTTAGTTTAAATATTTTTTGTTCATTAATTATGCCCCGCCCCTCTTCATGGTTCTCTCAATCTCTATTTGTTCTTCTCATCAAGTCATGCAGAGTTATAAAAAAATATCAAGTATGAATATAGAACAATCTTGTCTGATATAATAAATATGCTAATTTATTTAAAACAGGATTTTAATTAAATTGTTTTATTTTATTTTTAATAATATGCCGTACCAACTTTTATTTTATTATTATTTTTTTAAATATATATTTTTTTATATTCTTATAATCATTTTAACTTTATAGCATTATGCTAATCATAATTTTCATGTTAAGTACATCGTAAACAAATGTATCATAATATATTAAGTCTTATTTATTATTATTTTTTTTTTGCTACCGTGTAATATTTTTTTCTTGTTGAAGCATGTAATAATAACTTGAATATGATTAGTAAACTCTTTTCTTTGTTATGCTGTAGTAATGACGAAGTATAAAGTTCTTCTCATACATTGAAAGTTATAAAAAAAGATTGTGTGTAAATTTATTTATGTAGATGGTAAAAAAAAAAAGCGTCATTTTTTTTTTGTCGCCTGCCGTAGTTTTGTTTATGCAACCAGCACGACGCGGCGAGCTGACAAGTTGCCCACCTCCCAGGGTGTGAGTGTTGCATTAACCGCCACGACGGCTTAGCAACTGCGCAAGTCCGGCCTATGTCCACCTAGCAAGTGCCGGCGACTGTTTTTTGTTTTTAACTCCCCCCTTCTTTGCCAGTCCAATCCCTTTCTCGTCCACTTTTTTTTTTTTTTTACTCTTGGCCTCTTTAGTCGTATTTATTTAGCGTGCAATGTAATGTATTATCCTCACTCCACTACTTACAATATGTGCTTTTTTTTTTGTTTTTTTTTTCTTCCGCTGTTCTGCTGCTGCTGCTGCTATGTTGCCACACTTGTTATAATACACACAAGGTTGCCAAATATTAATAGATAATAATCTTCTGACCATACGTGTTTCAATTTTCTATTGTCGTCATATATAAGAACCTTGAAATAAGCAAAATGATATGTGACTTCAGCTTGCTTTTTTTTTCTTGTACGTACTACTCGTTTTAGTTTATGAGGAATGTTGTTTGGCTCTTGACTAAACCTTGTAATAGTGGTCTTGTAATGTAAAGGATATTATATGAAACATTGAAAGATAACACGTTTATCGTAAGTTATTTTTTTTTAAAACATTAATATTTTTTATCGACTGATTTTTAGCGTGGCAAATAGCATGAGAAAGCTGGTAGTAATGGTAGCATTGCGGCGGTAAGAGAGAAGGTTAGCTCAATATTAACCACGAAAATTGATAGTAATAGCTTTTTGATTTTTTTTTATATAACATGACTGGGGATTTCTTTTGTAACGCTAACCTTTTGCGGTCATATACAGACGATCGAGTCTTTTATTATAGTGATCGTTTTAATTTATTTTCTTTTACCACCCTTTTTTTTTTTTAATAAAAAAAGTTATATTATTTTTAAAATTGATACTTCTTTTTATCAATTTACTTATTTTGTAACGGTGTTTAGTTTATCTTGATATTTTTAATGTGATATTGTGTAATTTGTTTGTGCATCTTTTCAATATATATTTTTTTCCGCAATATCCGGATTTGAACGTCCTGCGGATGCCACAACATAAAGAATATAAAAAAATTGGTGATATTTCAATCGATTTTATCGTGTTTGTTTGCTTTTCTGATAATGTGATACGTGGCTGACGATTGTTGTGATAAATGCATTTGATGTTACCTTGTTGTGAAAATGACGGTATTCTTGTAGGGAGACGTGCTGTTGTAAGTGAATTGTTAGCGTTGTCGAGTGTGTCGCTCAGGTGACGTAATGGAAGTCATTGTTGCTGAAGAGTTTATCCACTTTATTCTCCACCATTCACGCTATCTTGTGTTGGTGAAAGAAAACTTGTGTATCAAGCTTGTTTTGTGTTCTTTTATTTTTATTTTCTTCCCTCGTTTTTTCTTTATTTTCCTCTGCTCGCTCTCTCTCTCTCTCTCTCTCTCTCTCTCTCTCTCTCTCTCTCTCTCTCTCTCTCTCTCTCTCTCTCTCGTCCCCTTTTAGCTTGCTCTTGATAACATCCCAACTATGGCTTTAACCGCGCCGTGCGTTGTTGTTTTTTTCATTCTTTTTTAGAAGATTGAGCTTGTCTCCCTACAACAGAATTTCTCCCAAGGGGGTTGTATGTGCGAGTGAGAGAGATGAGGTATTTACGACTCATCCTTTTCTTTTTACTCTCTCTCTCTCTCTCTCTCTCTCTCTCCTCGTGTTCTTTCTCTGGAGAGCTCCATTACGGTGTAATGACTCCCCCCCCCCCCAAACAATCCTCCTCCTCCCCCCTCGCCACGGCAGCCACCACAGTTTCTGCAACAGAACCACGCTTCTCCTCGTAGAATTGTGTCTCACCCCAAACTATCGAGCTTAACAGGAAACTTTGTCTTTTTTTGTCATCCACTGAGAGAATGAGCTGCAGCAATCGATGTTTAAACACAATAGTACAGCAACCACTGCAAACATGATTGTAGAAACGATTTTCTTTCTTTTTTGCTAAAGGCATTTTTGTTGCTTGCTTCTTTTTTAGTATTACTTCTGAGTAAAAGTTTATTTATGTAATTAAGTTAATGGATTATACATTTATATTATTATATATATTTGTATTTCTAAATTTCAGCTTGAAGCAAATGCTAATATTGATGTTAAAACTTTTCAGCTTTTCAACTAAATTTTAAATTATAAAAATATTGATGTATAAATTTACTGTAAAATATTCCTTTCGTTGAAAAGTAGTACACATTAAATATTAATTTGAGTACGGAAACTTGGAATCGAATCAAGTAAATTATCTATAAGTGAATTATAAATTATGAAAAATTTAATAATCCTTTAATATTAAATAGGATAAATGGTTTGTTTCTTGGATTTTAGATTAACTTATAGCTGTATTCTATAATAACAATTTATTATCAAGAAATTTCATTAGCTGTTTGCTTATTTAATATAAGGTCACAATCATTATACGTATTGTATACTGTCATATATAGGCCCGAGGTCATAGTTCAAATGTTATTGTATGGGATCTTCGTCTTATTTAAAAATTCTATATATAATTATATTTATATGTGATCTTAAATGATAGCGTGAGAGTATGAATTAATTATAAACCGAACAAATTAACAAATTAATACATGGTTCAGTTTAATACTATGATACAATTGAATGTAATAAAGTAATTGATGATACTCTAAGCTTTGATGTTAATGACTCGAGTAATTGGAATGTTAGATGCGTCATAATTATTTAGTGAAGAGAGAAGAAGCTCTTATAATATATATATATATATAGCAAAGAGTAGGGTGGGTGGTGGTGGCAGCAGCGAAATCCTGATTATACCGCCGCGGGAACGCTGTTAGCTCTTGTATCCTCCTCCCCCACCCTCTCATCATGCCAAGCTAATTGAGCTGCAGGGATTACAAGTGACGTCATATACACAGTTATTAATTTCTTATTAACATCGGAGAAGCACTTCGCCGCCGACGCCACCGTCTGTATATCTTAATATCCCTCCTCCTTGCTTTTCTATGTATAGCTCAATCTCTTTTAAAACTTATCTTCAACCCTTTTTAACCCTCCCCCTCCTTGATATACCAGCTTTTTCCCCCTATGTCCTCATGGTACGCGCTTCATAAGTATCCGGTACGTGTTGATGTATTTAAACGTGTAGAAAAAAATATAATTTTTACTGTAATAAGGAATGCTGATGTACTTGTTATGATACATATTTTAAGCTTATGCAAATTATAGGCTTCGATAATGTTTAACGTTTATTATATAAAGCTGTGTTTTGCACGTTGTTATAATACACAAATGTTCACGTTTATAATTTTTCATGCTTGCTTTTTAAATAGGACTATATTTTGTATATTTAAAAATTACGATCAAATTTTTTGCTATTTATTTATTTATTTTTAAATATAAATATAGTAAGGTAATATTTATTTTGTTTGAATAATAATTTGAAGTGTACTTTTTTTTTTCATCATGGTTGAAATTATGTGTGCTTGAAATGATGTGATTCTGTTTCATTTAATTTGCTAATTTAGAATATTTAATTTTGTTCCTGTTCTGATTTGACTGTTAATTTGGAACATAATGAGGGTCATTCACAAAAAAATTTTGCGTGTATTTTAGCCTGGAAATTTTTACTACCAAAACTTGATATCGTATTCAAATTTCGGTGTACTATTGAGTATAAATTAACTGGTGCTAAAATCTTCTATTTATAGTCTAAAATCTGTGCTAAATTCTTTTGAATATCCCCCATAATATTTCTTGATGTTGTTAATGTATATATTGTCTTTTTCTTTCAATGTTTTACGCTTGTGCAACAGAATCGCATGCACACGACACAAAATTGTAAGCCAAAATATTTTATTAATGGGAGAGGGATTATTTTGCAAACATATTACAGTAAAGTATACTCTCGAATATTAAAGTGTCACCACACAGTATAAACATTACGGAATTTGCTGGCCCATGGCGTCGCTGCTGTCTTGAAAGAAAATAGTGAAATTTAGTATTTAATAAATATGTAAGTGCTTATTAAATCGTGCCACATTAATATTAAAAAAAAAAAAAAAAAAAAATATCTGGATAGAAATGAGAAATCTCCACGTATCACCTCAAATCATCAAAACCTAAAACGTAGAGTATTTAAAATAAAATATATTATTTCATGCAATTCAATACAACGCTGATCTTTTAACCAAAATATTTAGCTTATTTTATGGGGTCTATTATATATACACTATTGTGAATGCGGACATTACATATTTTATATGCATGAGCTTTTATGACAATTACTCAAAGTTTGACAAAGACTTTAAGTTGTGTATGTGTGTGAATGTGGTTAACATCACTATCAAGGCGTCAGACGTATATTACAATGTGACGCTTTGATGGCGGCGTTTCCGTGGTCCACATGGCTTGTTACCGTCTGCTGGGCCGTATATATAGTGTGTCATGTTTTGATGTTGTGCTGCTCCTCCTAGCCGTCGCTAACTCTGTGTTTTCTGCTTTGCAGTGTGATAGCGAGAGCGACGACGACAAGGTAAGTGCTGTCTCCTTACCCGACCCTCTCTATAAGAACCATCCCCCACCCATTGTCCTCTCTTGTTGTATATATATAGCAGCAGTCTTATTTCAATCGACAGTCACGCCCCCGCGACACACGTCGTCGTTCCTTCTTTAACTTTCGTCACTTACGTGTCGTGTCTCGGGAGTTTTTCCTTTATTAATTATTACACCTTTTTTTTATTTGGGGGGGGGGGTCCAATCCAATGAGACCTTCTTTACTAAATTTTTGTTTTTTGTATTCCATGAAACACGATTTAAAAAAAAAAAAATATATATAATATATTATTATATTATGACAAATTTAATACTTACTAAATTTGTTAGTTCATCCCCCCCCCCCCCCCGGCACATTCATGGAAATAACAAAACTGACGCACTTTCATTTCCGATTTCCGTTTTATTTTTTTCTAGTCTATTTCCGGTCAAGTCAACTAGATAACATATAAAATAATTATCATACTGTTCATTATAAAATCTATTTATGTTCTCGCTGTGTGTTTTATAAAATAGTCTTATACTGTATAAAATTATAGTAAAGTAATTATATTTTTATAATGGGAGTTTATTATACTCTGATACACGTGTGAATATAAATACTATATAGTGATCGAGGTAAGCATTAATTATTTTACTGCAATGTCTCACTATTCTGACAATATAAAAAAAAAACATTTGAGCTGTAGTTGTTTTATTGGCAATAGTTTGATTAGTAGTTGATACTATATAACGTTCAGTGTTCTACCACCACCGCTGCTGCTGCCGCCGGGCTAATGTATCGGATTACCGATCTCTTTGTGATGCTGTTCTATCTCTAAGTAATGAGATTGATCGTGTGTTGTGACAGCAGCAGCCTCGGTACAGGGCTGCATGCATGCCAGCAACGATATATATGTATATGGATTAAATTCATTCTGTGGCGCTTATCTCATTTGATCTTGTCAGTAATCCTCGTTTAAACCAGCCACCCGCCTAGGGCATATTTATACTGTATAATATATACATATGGTTATATCATGTATATAACTTTATACGTATATTTGTGTGTGTGTGTTTTATAGGTTTAGTGTATGTGTATTTAATTATTTACCATTGAAAAGAGACAAGGAGGGGAAGAGAGAAAGAGAGTAAAAAAAAAACAAATAAAAAAGATTGATTGTTATATACGTGTATTATGTATAGTTGGGTGTGGATTTCAGCATATATATTTGTTTGTCATGACATTGTTCCAAGTATATTTTACAAACTATTGATCGATGTTTAATATAAATGTATTTTTAGAATCGAATTTCTACCATCATATAATAATATATAAATTATAATATTATAATAAAATATCGTGTATGCCTGTTTTCTCATGGTTATAATAATGTATATATAAAGTCGTTACACATTCAAGAGTGAACGTTGTTGAAACACGAGTCTTTCTACCCACTTATTACCTCTTGTTCATCGTTTATGTTAGAATGGGTTATAATATTATTAAATTTGTCGAGAAGCGTGCTCCGTCTGACAAGTCAAAGGATCCACACTTTCGACACAATTCATGCAGAGTATCAAACTTTTGAGTTACAATTATCACTGTGTATGCGTGGAAGTATAAGTAAATAGATTTTCATAATTTTAAATTAAAATGTTATATATAAATATGACATGTAATTCATGCAACAATAACTTCAATGTTACAAAAAAAAGGGGGAATGGAGTAATTTTCTTTCTGTATTATATTATGTTAAAAAAGACGTTTATAATTTTGACAAGACATTTTGGTGCTAATTACTCTTCCCCCATAAAATGAAATGACAACTTTTTGTTATAAAATTTAAATAACTTAAAAAAAAACATTTAATAATCTGTGACATTTTCATTTCTCTATCAACATTTACACATTTTTTTTATTTAACTCTAAAAGAGAATGTCATACGAGATTATTATTTTTTGTGTGTTAACTTACATAACAAAAAGGTGGTATAACTGCGTGACTGCACTTGAAAGAAAATCTTTCCTTCAATGCTAATTTTAAAATTTAATTAACCATTTAAAATTCCTATCCTTTTTGTTTTTTTCTTCTCTCTCTCTGTCTATTGAATTAAATTATACAGGTCTTAAATCTAGACTGCAAAAAATAAAATTATATAGTAGAAGATTCATCATTTATGCTCCACTGCGTTACTTTACTAGCTACTGGTGCTTCAATTAACCCTCCTATTGTTAAGGCTATTAGGTTAAAGCTTGCTTGCCGTTAGTGCCTCCTCATTCTCCGTCGCCCGGTCGGTCGGTCGTGTCGTTTTTACGTGTGTTCCACGAAGGAGCGTTGTCTGGCTTGGGGAAGGAAGCAAAACCTGATGCTGGTCTCCGGCTCGTTCGTTCGCCGCCCGGGCCCGACGTCGTTCACAACCCTAGTTCCGCGTGCCTTGCATGGCAAGCAGGCCGGCCGCTCTGCTTGCTGCATGCCAAGCAGTCTAGCCACCGCGACCATCGCCCCTTTCCTCCGCCTCACACCCCAGTCGACCCCTAATACTAACCCCGCTGTACCTTCCTACCCCTGTGATCGCTTCCACGTCAATTGCGTAAAACTTGTTACCAACTGTGAATATATAGAAACCTACATTGGGTTAGTATCTGCGGTGAATTCGAAAGCATTATAGAATTACTTTTCCGTATATATATTTTTTTAGCGTGATATTAATGTTTGATATTTTTTTTCATTTGACATGATAAGTTTATAAGGAAGCAAAGGAAAAGATTTTAAAGAGGGAAGAAGGAAGAAAAAAAATGTATACAGTGCTACATAAATTTATCTTATTCACCGTTGGTTCTGAAATATATAGAAAGAAAGTTTGTTATAAAATCGAAAAGCTCGTTTCCTTTGCCGTCGTTTTCTTCTTCTCCCGCCGACTGGCTGCTCGAAGAGGAAGCAAAAGAGAGTTTTTTTGGGGGAGCAAGCGGCTTTTCTGCTCACTCTCCGGAGTCTGAGCCACAGCAAAGCCGGGGATTCTGCGTGATCCTCCTTCTGCCTGCTTGCGTGCTTCCTCTCGGGCTGTGAAACGTTGCAGGGTTTTGTTTAGCTACCTATATAGCATCTTCAGAGTCATCTCGTGGTCGTCTTGAGAAAACTTAACCTCCCACTTTGCGCTCAACTTAAACCTCCTCCTCCTCCTTTCTTCTGTAGCTCTCTCAAGCGGCAGCGGCCTCCTCTGCAATTTTCTTTCTTTTGCTCTTCTCCGATCGACCCGTTGTTGGTGCTCCCTCTGATGTGAGCGCCGCGCTGGATAACGCTCGCCGCGCGGTAGGCAGCAGCAGGAATAGTGGTGTTGCTACCTCGTAGCGTTTGCCAGTCACGTGCGAAGTCCCCCTTGATGTTTTGGTCGCGGCCCCGCCCCCTTGTCATGCGCCCCATGAGGTCATGGGTCCTGTAACGTCACTTATGATTTGTCCTATAAATTTATCTCTCTTATGTTTATATTATAATAATAAAAATGTTATATGTGCGGTGGAGATTATTTTATATTAAATTGTCAAGACAAACGGTGTCGGCAACAACTTTGCATGCATGCAACCTGGCACCCACACAGGCCCACCCTTACAGCTGGTTCACAATGCTTTCGAGCTATCGCAACTCGCATATATAATGTATATACTTCGTCTGAAGTTACATAGTTATATATAGGTAACTTAGATAACGCAGAAAATATATTATTATAACAGCCGTGTACCTGCTGAGAAAGAAACTATAATCGTTTTTCATTTTAATGCTCTTGCGTGTACTTAGCTGATAATCCTATAACTTTAGACACACCCCACTTACTTTAAAATTTTACGAATAAGTGATTATATAAATTTGTGTATAATCATGATTGTTTAAAAAGCTTAACTTTATACTTTATTATTTTTATATTAAAATGCTGGAGATTATAATTTTATTTTTATTTTCATAAGTTATTTTAATCTGAAATTCTAAGTGCAAAACTAAACCTAAAATAAACTATACAATTAATGCAAGTCCTAAAATTAAACTCGATGTCTATATGTCACATATTATATATTAATTATGCTTGTAATTTAATTAAATAAAAACGCCTTCACAGTTAAATTACTGTCATCTTCGTCAAAGAAGTTTGAAATTGAACGTATTCGTTTCTTTATATGTCAACTAGTTAATTATTTTAACAAGTTGGCACTTTAATGAAGTGTCAAAGAGGCGCGAGACGGTGGATTAGTAAAGTTGGCTGCTCCCGCGATATGGCATGCAGCAGCAGAGGGTGGACTTGGCTCGGGACGCCACTTTAACTGCTCCTGCATGCCTGATGCCATTTGAGCCCCTCGTGTAAAAGTTATGCTTGATGTCAGCCATGCTTGTCCCTTTACGACTGGCAAAGCGTCGTCCTTTCTGCCAACTTGACGGCCTGCTGCTGCCGGAGTGTATATAATAGTTTAGTACAAGACCACCAGGCAAACAAAATTATATAGGATGACATCACTTGACTTAATAACAATTTAAAGCAAATTAAACTACGTGAAGCGTATACAACTTAACAGTCTTTAATTATGTAACTTTGCAATACTACTTATAAACATTACATGTTAATAATAATTAAAGTTATTAAATAAATTAAAACACCACTTAATGTTTTTGAAATTATCTACAATGTATATATAATATAAGATCTTCTTATTTTTATAGTTTTGTGTTTCTTTTAATGTTAAGTGACTACCAAATGAATTGTTGACTTTATATTCGCCAAGTTAGTATTGTTGCTTATCATGCAGTGTTATATATAATACATATGCGGTACTTTTCATCTGTGTGCAAACTTGATGGTTGGTGTGTGGGAAAAGGGTTTTGTCTGCCGCTGACCCTTGGCCGAACCATTTGGGACGCAAAGACCTTACATCCTGCTGGCTTATATTTATTTATGATGTAGGCCGGCTGGCTTCTTGTATGACCTACCTACTGTGTGTAATTGCCGAGGAACGTAGCTGCATGATGCTGGCTCTCTCGAGACGTGTCCTTCCCCTGCTCATGGCTTTTATAGCGTTCCTTCTCCGAACCCATATATTCCTAGCTTGCTTGCTTGACGATGCTTGCTGCAGCAGTGCTGGAACTAAACGTACGCGCACAACCGTCAAATTGCATCGGAAGTTGCCTGCTGGCTCTCGCACTCATGGCGTGCATGCAAGGGCTAGTGTCGGATATGGAAGACCTCCCTCGAGCTAACCTTTTGACCTCTAACCTAGCTTTATTTGGTCAAGCAGTCTCTTGAGCCAAACCGTATCTAAAATATAGTTTTAGTTTATATATAAAAGTACAGCTCGATTTACGCATATCATCTTTTTTCCTAGACTTATATTTCATGTTTCTATAATATATATATCTTTTTGCGATCGGTTATAAAAAATTGAATGTCGTAAAATAAAAGGTCAAAAGAGAGAAAATCGTTTTTTCCTAAACAAGTATTTCATAAACTTTATGTTGTCGTCGTTTTATGTTCGTACAAAAAAAAAAAAAAAAAAAAAAAAAAAAAAAAAAAAAAAAAAAAAAAAAATGGAGAGAGAAGAGATAAACATATGGATAGATTTACAATTTTATAAACAACGCCAATAAAAAAAAAGCAGCATCTCTAGCAAAGTAAAAAGTTAATCGAATACAAAATAAAATAAATGTTTTATTTATGTTGTAAAACTATTAACACATTAAGATGATTTTTATCGATATATACGGAACATAAATTATATTGAAAAGAAAAATAATGATCTGGCTGCTAAAAAGCTTTTTCTATTTAACCTTCATAATTATCATTATTTTAACAAAATGTTTTTTTTTATGTTTATATTATAATTAAAATAATATGATATGTAAATTTATATTATATACCTTAGCTGTTTAATAATGTAGGTGTTCAAGCTTAATTTAATTTATCTTAAACTTTAGCTTGTTATTAGTAAAGCTATTTTTTTTCTCTTTGCTCGAAAGAACAACTTTTTAAAAGTTGGAAACTTGAAACGAACATAAAAAGTTAATCAGTTATGTTAATATCATTTTTAAAGCGATAAAGAGACGAGAGTTAAAAACACTACGAAAGAAGGAACCCGACTTTTTTCTTTTCTTCTTCGCTCGCTTGTCTGCAAGAAGATATTTAGGTTTGCTCTCTCCATTATGGAGTGTAATAAGAACGCATAAGCCTGTAATGAGAAGAGTATAGAGAAGAAGAGGTCGCTGGTTTTATACTGAGGCAGTAAATGCTGCAGCAGGCCGGCTGGCTGCCATGCTCCTCTTTTATATATATCTGCTCCTCACTGCTAGCTGCTGGCACTGCCGCCCGTGAGAATTAACGAGCTCAGAGACAGTTTAATATTTTAGTACGTGATAAAAAATTATTTTTTTATAAGAGAAAAAAAATATATATATAAATATAACAACTTTTTTTTTTAACATAAACAAAACCGGTGTAAAATGTCACGTGATATCATTAATTTTTTTTTTCAAAGTATTTTTCTCCTATACTTTAATGTAATTTGTTATTTTTTTTATACTGCATGTATATAAACGGAAAGACATAATATAAAAAATGTTAACGTTTACACCTTTTATATTAAATGAGAATATATATTTTACAAAGTGCTTAATTTCTTTCTCTTTTTTTTTATATCTCTATTCGTTGAACTTGTTTCTGATGTATCAACATGAAAAGGTTTTATTTTGTTGCCGTTTTTGTTGAATGGTCTCCTCGGCAACGTCTGAGCGGCTTACGAGGTGTAGTGAAGAGGCTGCTGCAAGCATGGTGCTGGTGTGCTCTTCTCTCGCCACTCACCCACCCGCAAGGGCTTGCTAGCCAGAGGTACTTACCGTGAGCCGCCGCCACCGACTTTACACGACACTAAAACAAGGTGCTCACCCTCGCGTCTATAGTAGTACATTTTCTCTGCAAGTGACGTCACCTACTGATATGACGTAATGTTCTTGTAGCGGGAATTTCGAACAGATTTCAAAAGCGTGTATTTAATATAATCGAAATTCAATAATCGAAATATAATCTCTTGTTTCTGTGATGATGATGAGTGATACGCTATTATTTTAACTGCTTTTGAAATAAATTATTGGATATTGTATATTAATTATGAGGGAACCATGTTGCTAGTTTGTAACATGAAATTTTGTAGGATGTTAAATTAATTGATGGCAATAAATAATAATCTATTATATTGACGAAATTAACTGCAAAAAAAGTTAAAAAAGGAATCTAGGATTTTATACAGATAGGATTAAAACTGAAGTCTCGAAACTTTGCTTTTAATTTGTATTTTATTATTATTATTATTTAAGTTGTAAAAAAATTAACAAGCCACTTCGAACTTGCGTGCTATACTGTAGTGTATAAATAATGTGTAATATGCTTTTCAACATTGTTTTAAAGTAATAATAAAATTGAAATGCACCCTTAAGATGCAAGCTGCCTTACAGGCGTGCTCAAACAGTTGCATATATATTTTTATTGCAGGCGCACGCCATTTTCATTATACCTGCTTATAGAAGCAAAATTCACTATTATTTTATGTACGTACAATACCTGCTGCGATGTATTTTCGATCAATCACTAATTAGTTTATTACATTATTACTTACCTTTGAGTTACCTTAAAGGCCTTCTGAACCTTTTCACAGTATTAAGTACACGGTTAGCTTTGCTTTAGTATGATTCGGCTGCATAATTTTTTTTTTGTTTCAGCAGCACAAATATCAGAGATAATAGCCGATGAAAAGGAACCTGTGACGTCACTCACGCTCATTCAGCGGCGACAATATAGGGAAATCCCTGCAAAAGATAGGTTCACTCCCGCTGCAACCACGGTCACAATTTGACTTCTGTAATTTTGAAACTTTTGACGTCACAGGTGCTTCTTCATCGGCTATTATCTCTGATATTTGTGCTACTGAAACCAAAAAAATTATGCAGCCGAATCACACTGAAGCAAAGCTAACCGTGCACTTAATACTGTGAAAAGGTTCAGAAGGCCTTTAATGCATGTTTATTCGTATACAATTATAGTTTTGTTTATAGCACTTCTAGGTAAACAAAATTAAAGTCATGTATGATAGATTATAATTATTACACCTGGGAACAGCTCGAACGTTGTCTTTGTTCCCTCAGTCCGCTGTCAGACTTTTTTTTATACGATGGCTTTCTCGGCACCTCCCCACGAATCAGCATTTCTTTATGTGCTCCAACAAAATATGCCCTCGACGTGCATCTCTGTAAGTGCCCGTTTTACGTAGCATATTAAAAAGTGGTTAAATTTCATGGAGATTTAAACACCAGCAAGCACATTTGTGCATGACGGGTAATTGTCGACCGTTTACTTGTGATGGTGGCGACTCTTGAGTGCATACATACGGAGAATATAATATAGTCTGCTGTGATGACACAGCAACATTACACAACTAGTAGTACTGAGAGTATATGTATACATACACAAGTACTTTCAACTCCACTCTGCCCCTTGATAATGATGCTGCTGCATACATGTATACAAAGATAATATTTATGGGTCTATTAAACTTAGATATGTAAACACAGATTTAATTTATAAACTTTCAGCATTTATTATTATTTTTTTTAGTGCTATAATAACTACTCTTGCATTTTATAATATAAATTACAAACTCTTTTGCTTATATGCTTCATAATTAATTTATTTTTATTACTGGTTTTCTTGATATAAATTTATGTTTTTAAATTTAATTAGAATGTTGAATTCGTTTGTGAGAAAAAAATAAAAAGTTTAGATGACATGTTAAATATTATAAAGTTTAATTAATTATTTTTGTAATTGCTTTTTTAGTTTCATATAATTGTTAATTAAAAGTCATGCAGCTTATCTCTTTTAAGTTTTTTTATTTGTATCTATACACCATAATCTATAGCATATAATATATAATAGCATCATTGCTGCACACATATAACATTAATATTTATAGTATTTATAATATGGTATACACATATAAAGCTATAACTTTAATAATCATTCAATATTTATGTTTTTTTATTTATTTTACTTTTTATTTTGCATGATATAATTTTTATTCATGTATATTTTATATTTATTTTCGTCCACTGTATTGACGAATCGAGTAGTGACAAATATTATAATATGATATTGACCTCGACACCTTCCGTTTGCGTAATACGTCAATATTAATATCCTGAAGATTTTGTAGATATACTTTTTTTTTCAACACAACTATCGCAGGAAAAAATATATTTGCTATGTGACAGCGGGAAATAATGCCACCACAACAGTATTTTCCCCTGTCTCTTTTCCATGCTGTTTTCTCAAGCTTAGATTTTCTGGTCTAAGGTGCCGCTGAAAGTACCTCACCAGTTTAGGGCGTGTATTTTTTTATGGTGATGTGTTCCCCCCGCGGCGGCGCGTGCCTATACTACACACATAGACTGAGAGCGAGTGTCTTGTCGCGCTGTGTCGAGGCTCGCGAGCCAGCACATGGAGCCGCAGCCTCCGCGCCTGCCGCCACCACCGCGCCACCGAGCAGCTCGCTAGTGCTAGCTCCTCGCGTTTTCAGTCAGTGTTGCGAGCGCCGTCAAGGCAGAGCGAGTGCCGCAGTGCAGTGCACGGCCCGCGCGAGCTCTATGCATGCACGATCCTACTGAACAGAGCACCTAACACCGCGGCAAGTGCAGCATGTTGTTGTGAAGTGCTCTCCCCTGACCCCCTGTATTACAACTACGTGCTGTTTGCCCCAGATAAATTGCTAAGTGTACTTCTACCCAAGATTCCTTTTCGTCTTGAGTGTCGTTTTTTTTTCTCATTTAAAAATTTAATTATGAAGTTGATATTAATGAGTAAAAAAAATACTGTGATGTAATGAGAGTCTTGAAACTTAAGATATGTGGTGTGATGTGTTTTATTGAGTTAGCACATTGCGGTTGACGCTGCCATATCAAGTGTATTTTTCTGAGCTGAGGAGACCAGTGGAGTGTCTTGCGCGTGAAAGCGTTTTCAAGTTGACGAGGAGAAGAAGGTGAAGGAAGGCGCCGGAAAAAGGACGCCATGTCGGAATCTTGTCCTTCTACTGCTGCTAGTAGCGCGCCCTGGCCCCGCGGACGCCTTCCGATCAATAACTTTTTTTCTGGGCGCCTCGTACCACCGCCAGCGCGCTTCTGCTAGTGCTATAGCGAGCCGAGTGAGAGAACGACGAACGGTGGCGACGCAAAACCACCGGCGCGACGAGCAAACTCTTCTACGTGCCTCTACATTGACGATTAAAAACTCAGGATTTTCATAGGAAAGTGTTAATTTTAGTTGAGGGGTCTTACTGAATCCCTTGGACTTTTCTGAATGAATCAGTAAAGGTAGTGGATAAGATTCGCCCCTTCGAGCCCAGTGGGGCCAGTACGATTGAGCGCGACGAGGCAGCAGGTGCAACGATAGTCGCTGAGAGCAGGGCCTCGTCCCCGCCCCCGAGCCATGTGCACGGCAGCTCGGGCCGCGAGGAGGGCGAGGGGGAGGAGTCGGAGGCGCCGTCCTCGCCCTCCGATACACCACTGAAGGTAAAAAAAAAACACTAGCCCCTTGCAAGCAGGCAACTGTTTCAGCAACCCTGAGCTGCAGGTTGCATAACTTCCCCCTTACACCGGGTATCGGAATGGCGGCTGCTAAATAATACGCAAGAATGAACATTATTTTTACTTTTAATATATTCGTAATCTTCAGCCAATTTATGAACTGGCCCATGTTTTATACTGTCGCCATCAAAACGTAAAAAGTAAAGTTATTACAAACTGTATACAATTATTTCTTCTTGAATTCCAAGTCGCAACTTTAAATCTTGTTGCCAGATCCTATAAGTTATTTTTCAACTAAACTTTTCTATTTTTTTTTTAACTGCGGTATTTAAGTTGTAAACGTGGTAAATTAACGAAGAATTGCTGGCAGTGAATTCCGCTTGTAGAATTTTAAGTGTGTATTTTTTTGTTGGTGAACATTGAGCTAGGCGGTACGTGGCGTCTGATGCGGGCGCCAAGAATGCACGGGCAAACACGGCGACGGCAGGCGAGCAAGCTAGCAAGCGCGTGTCAGCAAACAAACAAACGAGCGGCCAAATAAACAGCCGCGAGAGCAAATGACGCGCGCCCCGGTGACAAAAGCACGTCCCGGCATACGAGGTGCTAGAGCTACACTGCCCCCCTACGCTAACTCGACACGCCATGATGCAGCAACACTGCTGCAGGCTGGCCTCGGCGCTTAACAAACAAATATTATTATAGCTCATAATAAGCATCATTAACCAATTAAATTTCCTAAAATAGAAAATTAGTGGTATGTTATCCTCTGATCTTTTATACAATATTATTTGTTTTTTAAGTTATAATTAATTAGGTACTTAAAGAATCTTCAACCAACGTCTTAATGACTCATTCATTAGTTTAACTTCGTGTTGAAAAAAATACTTTTTTTATGCTTCTTTTTTTGCTGTCTTCTATCGATTTGTCTGCTGTAAAAAAGTAGTGAGCGGCACTGACAAAACAAACATTTCTCTGTGTTTTACACGGTATCTCAGCACGTGGTTGTTCCCGCAGCCTCCTCGCTGTGAGAACACGTGGGCGGAACGAGGCTCCATGGAAGGCTGGCCGGGTGGGTAACCCGGAACATGGCAATCCATTTTAGTCAAAAACTGCAACTTAATTAAGTTTCAACATGATCTGAAAGCAAACTTAATTATTTCAGTCTTGACTGAATAATTTGTTTCACCATAACCGAATAACATTGCATGTTATTATAATTTTCAATTTGAATCAGCTGTTAATGGACCACGCCCACTGTGACGTCACACACGGAGGTTACCTCTTGCTTGGTCCTCTTGTCTAGCAGCAGCAGCTCGCTAGCGTGGGAAGCAGTGTGGAGGCTGCTGTTGCTGACTCGCGAGAGCTCCTCCGCAGTTATTTCTGTGCGCGCGCGGGGCGGGGGAGCGGGGCCGGTTTATTCGGGCCGAGCCAAAAGGAATGCTGTCCCGGTAGCCAAGCCAGCCTAGGCGGGCCAGACAGTACAAGGTGGAGTAGTAGGGTTAGTTGCTGGTGGCGCTATCCCTGCTCCAAAATTTTAGAGGGAGGATTTTGGGAAGGCAACAGGTGCAGTCCCACCCCCCTCAAACCTATAGGGGCAAGGCTAGATTGTCATTCATGCATGGTCCATGGGTTCAAATCTTGTTGTTTTGCTTTTAAGATGTTTATAAAAAACAACAACATATTTTGAAATGAAATTGCAAATAAAATTATCTCTAACATTTTCTGATAATACTAATTTTTTATGAAATTTCGGCTTGTTACGACCGTGATGGAAAATCAAGAGTAATTATGTAATTAATCTACTTTATCCCGTTCATGTATTTAACTATAATTGTGGGTGTCATTTGCTTTAAGTCAGCATATCTTACAGTATAGTATTAATGTTGACGTTAAGGTAGATATAACGTCGATCAGCTGTTCGACGTAGTCCCCTTTGATTAATATGTAAACCTTGGCAAATTCACAAAAATTCTGAAAATTTTTTGAGAGGCAGATTTTAGTGCCTAAAAGCCATACAAAAAATTTCAAAACAATTTAAACAAGCTGATTTTTTTTTTTAATTTTTTAGTTTGTCAGGTTTGTCTCTCCATGCTGGGAAAACCCTATGCTGAAAAAAAAAAAAAAAATAAGAAGAAGAAGAAGAAGAAAAATCGTCTCTTTAAATTGTTTTGAAATTTGTTGTATGGCTTTTAAGCACTAAAATCTGCCTCTAAAAAAATCAGAATTTTTGTGAATTTGCTAAGGTTTACATGTCAATCAAAGGGGACTACGTCGAACAGCTAATAGATGCTATTTCTACCTTTAATTGTAGACTTTTCTTTCATGACTCTGGAATTAAATAGAAAAGAGTATAATATGTACAAACTGTTGACGTTACACTAACTATAATATTATAATGACAATCACAATAATAATAAAATACATACTATAAGAGCATATAAGTGGAAGAGTACTGTACTAATATAGTGTATGCTACTTAACTACAATATCCTTATCCTTATTAGTTTCTTTTGAGTTTCTCACCTTTTTTCAAAGTTTTGTATCTTGTTCGAAGGAAAATAACAAAATATATTAAATAAAAAAATATATATAATATATTATATTTATTTTCTTTAATCAAAAGATTATAAAAAATATTTTTATCATAAATATATGTTCAATTATTATGCGAAACATCCCATCAGATTTTCAACCTTCACATGCATGAATATGTTATATTTGTAAGAACATTAAAACATTTTTTTTAACTTTGTCTTAACCTTACTTCAACATTTTTACTGTAATTGCAGTAATTAGCTTTCAACTTAAAATAATTGTTTTTTATTGCGCCAAGATTTAAAAAAAAAAACTCATTCTATATAATGAGGAATTTATTCCCAGTTGTAAAGACATAATTATTTATTTTTACATTTTCCACGTCTACAGAGAGCTCTTTGAAATAAAATCTGAAGAAATTATTATTCAATTACGTTAGCATCATCAATAACAAAAAGTTGTTTAAAATGAATTTTAATTTTACATTTTTCTTTTGAATAAATATAAAAGTTTTTTTATAGACCTGAAATAAAAATAGTTTATTTTCTACTTATACCGTTCATAAAGCATTTTAAGTTATAACTCTTTAGTTATAGCTGACAACATTTCATATATTTTTTTTTGCATATAAATATATTTTATTATTATTAATTCTAAGATAAGAAACTAAAGATCGTTTTTATACCTTGATAAAGAATAGAGAAAATGGATAAAAAAAAAAGGAGGGAGGGTTATTAATCTTAGCATTCTTTCTACTCATATAAAAAAAAACAATAACAATGTAAGTGGCGTGCTTGGCTAATCTGTAGTTCTCTCACGAGAATCTCCCCCCCCCTCTCTCTCTCTCCCTCTCTCTCTCTCCCTCTCTCTCTCTCTCTCTCTCTCTCTCTCTCTCTCTCTCTCTCTCTCTCTCTCTCTCTCTCTCTCTCTCTCTCTCTCGGTCTCTCTCTCTCGGTCTCTCTCTCTCTCTCTCTCTCTCTCTCTCTCTCTCTCTCTCTCTCTCTCGGTCTCTCTCTCTCTCTCTCTCTCTCTCTCTCTCTCGTTCTCTCTCTCTCTCTCTCTCTCTCTCTCTCTCTCTCTCTCTCTCGATTCTCAATGTAAAGTTACACCCGTCAAGGGAGGGAGGGAGGGGGGAGGGCTAATAGCATGCTGTGTTGTAGTAGTTAACTTTTTTGTGGTCTCTTGATACCCCCCTTCGGCCGTTTCTTTTGACTTAAAGGTCTCACCATGTTATTAAGTCGCGAGAACAACACTAGCGACATCTGATGTCGGACGTAGATAATGTGGTGGAGAAGATATAATAAATGACTTCTTCTCCCACCATATCAAGCGGGCGGTGGCGGCAAGCACTTTTATTAGCCCATATCGTGTTTATGTCTTTACATCATGTGTGTGCCAACTGCGTGTCTCGCCAAATTAACATAGTATTTTTTTTTTCTCACTGTTATTATTATTAAAAAAAAATAATGATAAAAAATGTAAGTAAATTTGTCATCAGAAATAAATTTTCATTTTTAACTACTATAAAAAATAAATCAAAGCACAAAAGAAAAGTATAATGTATCCAACTTTATCCAAGACGTTTAATATGCGCCATTTTTATCGACTTTTTACTTTGTAAGTATTTTACATTTAAAATTTTATAGACCATTAAAGAAAATATTTTCTGCTTTTAATGTCTTATTTGCTATCTGAATTCGTGTTGTGACCTAACAGTCAAGAATTTACGTGTATATTCAGAATCTTGCTGGCTGGAATATTGCCACATATAATGATGTTTTATTTACCATGTAATCAAAGTTTACAACAATTTGATTTTTTTTTAATTCTTTATCTTTAAACTCTTGATCATAACATCAAGGGGCATTCACAAAGTCTTAAAAATGTGGCCTTAAGGCTTTGTGAATGCCCCTTATTAAGTTTTGTCTTATTAATTTGAGTATTAATTGTGGATACATTCGAGCAATTAAAAAGCGTCCACCCTGCCTCTGTCCAGGCGCGGATCCAGAAAAAAATTTCGGGGGGAGGGCTGCCTTCATAAGGCCAATGTTTAAAAAAAAATGGAGTGGGGGAAATGCCTATATTGCCCATGTTAAATCCAAAACTTCGGGGGGGGGGCTGTAGCCCCCCCCCCCCCTAGATCCGCGCCTGCCTCTGTCATCTCGCCGTGAGGTTTGGCAACTGGGTTAACATGGCCCCTGCTGCATATATAACCCGCTTCATTTGGTTGATGAACTATTTGCCTAAACTCAAGGCGAGATGGTCGTGGTGTATATTCAAGCCATTTATAATTGTTTGGTTTAGTTAAAAAATATATTCATTACTGTATAAAACACTTAAATATTTGAATGCGTACAATTTATTTATCAATAGCAAAACGATTAGGAACAATGTACCAGTGAAACACCGTCAGTATTGTCTTAATTAACAGAGATTCATTACTTATAATATATTAAATATATATTTAATTGAAATAACAGTATATAGCTTGAACCTCTGCATGTAAAGATTTGTTTCTTTCTTTCATACATGCCATTGAAAATAAATTATATCCGAATTCTATCGCTGCATGTTGCCAGAACGTTTATCTTTTCTGTAAAATTGTTTTGATGCGATGTGACAACTGGTCCTGTTGAACTAAGGCAGTAAGAATTTGACTTACATCAAATCAAACAATTTGACGAATATTTTCTGTCATATTAACATCCAATTTTTTTTCAGTTTTTTTTTTGTTTTTTTTCTTGCATTTAAGTCCAGATCCAGATTCCTTTTTAACTATATAACGTTCTTCTTCCGGAACAACCTCTATTAACATTGTTGCGCTGCAGCCTAAACATTAAGAGTCCCGTCGTCTGCATGCATGTTTATATTTGTAATCTCAGATTAATGCATTTTGTGTCTTGCCCGTAACGTTGTAACTTTCCCGGGGGTGAATTTGTCATTCATTTCAGACACATGTCAATAACATTGTCACAATGACTGCCTTGGGAGTTGGTAAATATATAAACGCAGACAGATTTATTGAAAAGGTTGTAGCGACAAAAGCCATGTTAAAACATTTTAATTTTTTTTTTTTCTTTTATCGAGTCTTCGTCTTAATTTGCTCTTGAACAAACTTTTCTCTTCTACTTTTTTCTTTCTTTTTAAAACCATTCCAATTATAATGTTCTTTTATGCATTAAATCCATAGCTTCACGATGGATTATTAAAGTAGGGGGAAAAAAAAAAGAAATCGTATAAAAGTTTATTAAAATTTCACAGATATAATAAGACTGATATTTTAAACTTTATATAATATTATACCTTTCTTTCTTTTATTATTATTATAATAATGTCAATTTGAATCTCATGGTGTAAAATGAGAATTTAATATCATTTACCATATAATAAATTACAAAAACCTCTTTCCTACTCGTCGTATATTTGTTTTGCCTTTTTCTTTTTTTTTATCTTATTTTTTATTTTCCTTACTCGTTTTTGTTATCTCGTTACTAGCGTGTACATTACATGTCTGGTAGCGCCAATGCAGCACAAGCAACAACATGTTATATTATGTTTTTATGTAATATATAATATGTGATATAAAAAATAATATATACATTACGAAAGATGGAACTTAAGATTATATTTACACAAACCAATAATAACGATGTGTATTGTATACTAGACTTATAATAAAATGCTATAACAAGCCAAAGAACATACACAAGACATATGGCGAGTTCCAAGTCTAAAACACTAAAGTATCTTCCGACGGTGATGGAGTGCTCTTCTTTTTTTTACGGGAAATGAAATTTGTTTGATAAAAAATTGTTATAAATGGCATTTGGCTTGCTCAAGTCATAGAACACTATTTTTTGTCACATGCAACCTTGGTGTAAATCGTTTTTTTTTTTTTTTTTTATGTTAGGTCTTATTTTAAACAACGCGTTCAACATAACTTTGATTTTTAAAGAACCTATAAGGGGGCATCCACAAAGCACTTTAATCCCCACTTTAGCCTCAAATTTTATCCCTAGTGCTAAGCATGGTGCTAAACCAGGGGCTAAACATTGCATGTTAAGCTCCTAGTTTAGCACCATGTTTAGTACCAGGGATAAAAATCGAAGCTAAAGTGGGAGTTAAAGTGCTTTGTGAATGCCCCCCAAATATGTGATATAGAAAAAATTATATATATTTCTATTATATAGAGATTTACTTAGCTTTTTTTGAAAAATTCTATAGCTTGCTTTTTTCTTATGTGGTGCACACTTTTCTTTTATTAGTCTTGCTTCTCTGATGGAGAGTCACGTCTTGAAAAATCTCTGAAAATTATAATATATAATGCATAATATTATAAAAGGAAATGACGATATCAAATTATTATGTGAGTAATAGGAATGATTTTGCTACAGCTGCCAGTTTGATGGTGATTCAATTACTGAGCTGAATAATAATCTGATTCACGTCGTTATCTAAATTATCACTCAAGGAACGTTATCGCCACTCGCTCTTCTCTGAAGCGGAGTTTGCTTGACGACGAACAAGTTATTTCTGTCCGTCTCTCACTCTTTGTCACATTTAACATCTTTGTGTTACGTAATGGATTATTGTTTTATGTTAAAGAAGAAGGAATGTTAATGAGACTTTCTCTGACTTCTATAGTGTAGCATCTTAACACATAATAAATTTATATTTAATAAACCATATTATATATATACATATATACATTGCACTTAATATATATAATGTGTAGGAATATAACATGATATATTGATGTATATTGCACTACCAGTATAAAGCGTCATAGCGTCATGCATAATTAATTTTCTGTTACCAGTGGTTAGAGGTTAATGTGAGAACATGATGTTTAAATTCATGACGTCATAATAACGTTATTTAGTGAGAAGTACAAATTATCTACAGCATTTAATCTTCATTTAAATAACCCTACTAATATACCTCTGTTATACGAGTATATGTAAGCTGCATGGTTGAAAACTCCGTATAGTTAATGATTGAAAAGCTTCATCTCCTTCGTTTCGTAGAAATAAATTAAAACTCGTATATTATTTTTACTGTACATATAAAAATAATCAAATGAAAAAGTATATAATGGATTGTTAAATTACTGTTCTGATAATTAAAAAAAAAAGTAATGAAACATAAATTTTTAATGTAATGCTGCTTTTATTTTAAAAATATTAGTCGAGTTTTTTTTTTTCTGTAAACTGAATGATTCTAACAATCCCTTTGCCAATTAACAAATTTAATAAAAGTTGTTTGATCATTATAGTTTGTAAACTTCAAAAAATATTTACCTAAAACACTCGACAGCTTGTACATGTAAAACAACACGGTAACGACTCTGTATCACTCTGTAATGACTGTTTTATTCATAATTATATAATATTATATAATATTTAATTAGTTTATAATTAAATCATACATTATTTAAAATAAAATCAATATTTGGCTAAGCTTGTAAATATGTAAGCTTATACAAAGAGTCATGTAATATTGATTATCGACTTTTTTTATGTATAAAAGTTTATATATTATGAGAGTTATTACAAGTTTTATGTATCCTTTGAAGTTATATACATCACCGATATGAAGTATTAAAAAATATATATATGTATATAAAAAATAAACAACAAATCACATACTTTTTTTTTAATGCCTGACATCAAAGCCGCGTGCGCGAAAGGAAAGGATAAACGAGTGTGGGGGTAGATAAAATTTAAAATAAAAAAAAAGCGAGGGCGCATAAACAAGGTTGTGAGTGAACGGGGGAGAGAGATTGATCGCGCCTCATCTCCTTGCTCACAGCAGTTTAATAAAACATGGAGCTCCCAGCGGCCGGCCCGGGCTAATGAAAACTAATGAAGCGGCAGTCAACGTCACGCAAAAAAGAAGAAAAAAAAATCCAGCTCAGTTCTCTCTACCATATTTATTTTTTTTTCTCTATCTCTGTCTCCCTCGCTTCTCTCGTTCAGTAACAAGGGAATAATAATATTATCCTCGTACATCCTTCCTGGCTATCACGCCACCACTAGGAATACACCAGAGAGACTACCAGCAATACGTCGATATATAAAAAAAAATATATATATACAAATGTAATAAAATTTAAATAACGTTTTAATCAATTCATATAAATGTGACATGTTTTTTTGTTTGTGTGCGTGTTTAGATGTAATACATGATGATTGTTCGTTATGAATATTTTATCTCAGGGGGGGGGGGGGGGGGAAATCATGTTTGATCACAAGATTAAAAAAAATATATCTTTATTTTAAAAATTAATATCGCATCATCAAAATTTAATATCATATACATCTAAAACAAAATTTTTTAAATTAAAATTATTAAGATTATATAGTTTGTTATATAAATGATGTTAATAAAATATAATTATATCATGATATCTTATTTAATTTGAGCTATTTTCATGTGATTTGTGTATGTAATTGTATAGCGTGATGTGTTGCTGTTAATCTGAGGGATCGGTTTCGCTACCATTAAGAACACCTATCATTATCAACGTAGAGAGAAACGTCGTCGTTGCTTGCATGCGTTTGAGACAAGGCCTCCCTCTCTCTTTTTCTTATTTTCCGTGTCTCCCTCACCCGCTCGTTCGCGCCTTAGGCGCTTCACAAAGTCTTTCGTCCGCGAACTTGCAAGTAAAAAAAGAAAAGAGAAAAAAAAAATGGAAGTGGGAAGCTATAAAAACGCGCATAAAATGTTTTAAAATGAGAAGAGAGAGGGTGGTGGCTGCTTGGTTGACTTTAGAAATGGGGAAGGAGCTTTTGTACCGTGATAAACGTTAAAATTGCGCCCCAACTTCTCCCATCACATACATAACAGCAATACGATGAACGTCTTCTCACCCCCCCCCCCTCAACTTCAATACTTCATTTCCATTGAAAGTTGTCGTTCTCCTCGTCGTCTTTGTGTATTTTTATGACATAAAATGATAGCTTGTATGAAATCAATCGAGTGGTAATAACAATATTTTATTTATGCTTCAATAGAACCAAACTACATGGTAAGCAAGGCAGTAATGTATGCTATTATTTCATGGTATAAAATCTATATAGATGCTGCTTGCTTGGCTCATTCGTTCGTTGTCTATATACTTTTCATGAATTAAATAAAATTTTATTTTATGATTTTATTTCATGTCTTTTACTACCATACTTTGTTAAAATAATATCATGCAGACTGTTAGTTTACATTTTATTTATTTTTGTCATATTGGCTTTAGAGATTACGATTATTTCTTTGTGGTATCCATGATCATATTATATATTTTTTTCTTGTATAACGAGCTGAAAATCCTTCTATGACAAGAACACAAAATAAATGAAGCTTTTAAGTACATGAATCTTCTTTGTTGACGTCGATTAAGCTTTTTCGATTAACTCTTTAATCGTTAAAATTATAGCGTTGTAAATTCCAACAACCAACAATAAAAAAATAAAAACTTTATGCGTCCAATGTTTTTTTATGTTTTCAAAGTACATAGTATAGTTGGTAATAACGCTAAAAGAATAGCTACATTAATTCAGCTTGGCTGACATAAATTTTTATTCTCCGTTGGGACCATCTCGCGAAAATCGTATAATCCGTTTAAATGTGGCTGGATCGCGTCTTCTTCTCCCCCGCTGGTCTAGAGAGCGATTGCTGCAGGGGTAGGGGGATGAGGTCCGTCGTGGTGCGCCCATAAAGCGAGCGCCGTCATCCCGACACATGGGCTGTAATGCGTCGCCATCCTAACTGCGACAATAATAGCCGCCGGGGATTCCTCCCCCCCTCACCCCAACTCGCCAAGCGACGCATTATGAGAAATCGGATGTAATTCTACCCTTATGTCATCTCTTTGCAAGACTGAGAGATTTTATGAAAATCCTCTTAGGAGCCATTCCTTTTTAACTACATTATTATTTTGTTTGATAATGATGTTACAGTTTCTTCTCGAGACGCTTCTACAGTTAAATCCCCCTTTCTTATTGTTTTAGCCAGCACTGTTTTTATGACGTGATTTTGATGATTTTTTTTTTTGTTTGTGTGTTGCAGGCGTCCGATGCTGGCTCCGACCTCTTCACTGCTTCTCGGAAACGTAAGTTACACCTTTATACATCTCAGATGACAGTAGTTGTTCAGTTGACCGGGGTAAGGTGATCTCACCGGTGTTGTGTGTACTTGTGTGTGTGCAGGCGAGCTGCCGGCCAGCCCGCGTCGCACTTCCAGCACCGCTCAGCAGCAACAGGCCCTCTCGTCAGGCCCCGCGACTTTGCCAGGGACTCTGCCCCCGCCACCTCCACCGCCTCCACCCTCGTTGCCTGGGGTCATCTCATTGCGAGTGCCACACCGACCCTCGCGGCGACCCCTGGCTGGGCAACAGCCTGCCTCGGCGCGTGCCTCGCCCGACTCACCGCCCCCTCGACTCCTCTCCTCTGCGTCTCCACCTCCTTCGGCTGCTGCAGCGGCTGCGGCGGCAGCAGCAGCAGCGGATACGGTTAACTCTGGAGGTCCGCTTGCCACAGCAGCTGTGGTGGCCCCCAGTTCCGCACCTCCACCCTACCCACCACTTTATGCTCCATACTCGTCGGCCACAGTGCCTGGAACGGCGCCTTCACCCTACCTGGCGCCATCATCACCAGGTGCTAACGCAGCGATCCACCGCAATGAGGTAAACGTCCATCCAGATTCACACCGCTTTACTTAAGAATCCAATTAGTGCCATTTTAATTAATTAAGAGCTGTGCTAATGCGTCGGAGAGTTCCATGCCGCGCGAGTTACATGGATGAGCAAGGGCTAATTCGTTTGTTGGAGGGGAGGGAGTTAGGGAAGGGATTAAGTGAGAATTGAGCGACCGCGAGCTGTACCCACCAAGCGAGTGGAAATACTGACAAACACTTAACCAGGATTGCTGCCTGTTTGTCCCCGCGCTCTAATTGGTGCAGCTTTCTGCCACGTATGGCGCTTTTACCCGCTTTTGCTTGCTCACTCAAAGGAGTTAATTATGCATGTAGCAACGAGCAGCAGCACTGGCAGCAGCAGCCTCCCCGTCGTCGCTCCCTCGTCGTTTATTGCTGTTGCGTGCTACTAACTGCTAGGCCACGGCATTAGCGCCCTCCCAGCCCTCACTCGCTCGCTACCCTGCTCGACCGCCGCACATCACAGCGAGCGAGTAAGCAGGTCGGCTCTGTATGACTGCAGCCAGTGTGCCTTGTGACTGCAATAGCAGCATCACAGAGTAATGAGAGTGGAGTCGTGTGAAAACTTTTTTTTTTTTAACATACGATAAATATACTTCAACACGGAAAAACACTAACGACTCACGCTTTGTGAAGTTTTGTTTTAAAGAAATGTCGTACATTTAATTTACGCTTTTACACTTTAAAAAAATACAGAAATATAAAAACATTAAAAATATCATAAAGCAGCTACCAGACTAAACATAAAAATGAAGTATTTTTTTTTTATATGTTCATTGTGATTTTTTTATAATAATTATTTTAAACATGCTACTGGTGATTTAAAATACACATTCAAAAGAATGCAGTGTGCTTTTTTTTTCTCTATAGTTTTTATACTAGTAATCGTCTCTATTTTTTTTTTTTTTAATTGTAATTACTAAAAATGTAGGATATAGCAAGCAATGTTTCCGTCACCATATTTGTTAAACTGATAAGTAATATTGCAGTACATCGGGCCGTAGTTGGTGTTTAGCACTAAAAAAAAAAAAAAAAAACGACGTAATTCTTCTTCTTTTCGATAGGAATACGAAATCCCATTTTTATTTATAGCAATGAACTTATATCACGTTGCCTGACCCGACGATGTATAGAGGTCAAAGACCAAAGTGACATTGAGGATAAACATCTGGTCTGTGTTATCAATAAAGAACTCTATCCCTACAATTTTTTCACTGCTGGACTGTATTTCATATTTTACATTATATAATCCAGCCATTTATTAGTACTCAAATATTAGTAAAATATACACGTGTATAATGCCGATACAAAATATTTCAGTATGATAAAATTTTGAATATATAATCTGCAGCTTTGTTAGTCAAAACATCTTGTGTTTATGCAACAATTTCTACATGCACATATGATTAATTTTGCTACTGTTACGTGGTCACCCGTTATGGACATACATATTTTGATACACCGTTGTGTGCATGGGTGTAGCCATGGGGAGACATGGAGATGAACAGATGCGTTTATATATAATTAATACATTAAAAAAAAGTGCTTGAAGTTAAGTTTCGTACCCTGAAAAGTAAATATTATCCTTTGATAGACTTTTGCCATTTATTTGTAGTATTGTTTTTGTTTTTTTTTAATTGCAAATTGATCTCCATCAAATTTCTATTTAATTCAATATTAATCTAATCTTCAGTTTTTATCAATTTTTCTGTTGTTTTTTTATTTATATTTTCTTTCTCATTTTTTGGATCAAGTACTTAATTCTTAGTTTGCTCAGTTGCATTTTAAATGATATGGCGCTTATCTTTACTTTCTCATTATTTTTATATTTTTTTTTTAATAAGAAGGTTCACATTCACATTAAAAATGTTGTATCTATGGAGATCTAAAAAGAGCAGACAACTAATTTTATAACGTAGGGTTAAATAATTTAATTATTGTTAACAATTTAACAGACAGATACATGACCTGGACACCCTTATTATTGCCACCATAACCTTACCCTGTGATGTGTTCTGTTGTTGCAGCGTCTGAGCAAGTCTCCGTGCTCGGTGGTGGCCGGCAAGCCCCCCAGTCTTGGTCACCAGCCTGGTGTGCCCCCTCCCCACATGTCGCCCCTGCAGCCACTGCCCCCACAGGCGGGCTCCACCCCCTCGCTTTGGACTCCCGTGGTACCCCCCTCGTCCGGCGTGGCAGTGACTACCCCAGCACCGCCTCAGGCTCCCCCCTGCAATACCTCAGCAAGCCACCGCGACACAGTGAGCTCTGCCCTCGTGGGACGACCGCACTCTCCAAGAGGCCACAGTCCAACCCGGGAGAGAGATTCTTACAGGTCCGTACCACTTGTGTGACGTCACTTGAAATGAAAAAAGTCGAGGGAAATTTATCACATTATGTGTCTTATCAGCAATAAAATCAATAATTGCATTAGAAAAATTAAGTTCAAGAGAAATCAAAACCAAGGAAATATAGGCACCTGAGGTATTTTCAACCAAAACTTGGTCTAGATTAAATAATTTTCCCTATAGAGAACTTGGCTCTATATCAAATGCCAAAGACAGAGTATTGATTTGACAGAAACAGCTGTTAATGATTATCCTACAAACATAAATTAATTACTCTTAACAAAAAAGAAAATGTTTGAAATATTTTAAAATGTCTTGGTCTTGGAATACTCCAGGTATTCCAGCAACTTTTAATTCCATTAAGAGTAAGGTAACGCCACCAATGTTAAAAAAAATCCCTCTCACAAAAATTCTGAAAAAAATTTAAAATGTTCTCCTCTACACCCCCTATCAGTAGCTAAAATATCAGGTATACAAATACGATCTATTTTTTGAGTTATGAATTTTTAAAGTTGACCAATTTAACATGGGAGTTTCATTTCTCCATGTTAAAGTAGTCAACTTTAAAAATTTATAACTCAAAAACTAGATCGTATTTGTGTACCTGATATTTTAGGTACTGATAGGGGGTATAGAGGAGAACATTTTAAAATTTTTTCAGAATTTTTGTGAGAGGGATTTTTTTTAACATTGGTGGCGTTACCTTACCCTTAAGGTCCAAGTTAATCTGGACTATACTGTGAGACGATATCAGTTAATCTAACCAATGACTAATGCTGGTTAAAATATTTCTTTATATTATGATTTTTTATTAAACTTGGCTAAACTTACTAAGGTATAGCAGCCATGGTGTATTATAAATGTTTTATTACAATTCAAACGTACTTTTACATCACATGAATTAAAAAGGAAAAGAAAAGTTTCTCATGTTTTAAATATAATATAGTTTTATATTGATATTCATATGATGCAACCAGATGATGTAAAAGAATGTTTGAAAATAAAATATATTCCTTCTCAAATATTTTTATGTTGTCTGATGATGGTTTCCCCTGCAGCAGCAACGTGAGCAGCCTGAGCAGAGGAAGCTCGACCACTCCAGCGACGTGTCCTGCCCCGTCCTCTCCGTTTGGAGTCCTTCCCCCGGGTGTACCGGGCTCGACGGCCAGCTGCTCACCTGCCGTCAGCGTCTCTGCCACGTCCCTCCCCGGCACCACAGCAGGGGGCCTACTCAGCTTCAGCTCCAAGTCTCCCGTGGTGTCTGCAAGTGTGGGGGCTCCCCCATGGGCAGGCATGACCCTCAACCCTCCTCCCCCCGTCTCCTCAGCTTCTGCTGCTCCCTCTGGTCCTCAGCTACCTACCTCTTCACCCTCAGTAAGCTCTGCGCCATCTCTCTCTTCCTCTGTGCACTCTGGTCCATTTGCCCCTCCTACCTCAGTAGCTCCCTCTCTCTTTCCTCCACCTGTCTCAGCAGGAAACAACACAGTACCACCTCCAACGTCCTCAGCATCTTCAGCTCCAACAGCCCCTCCAAACCCAAACCCTTTCTCTGCAGAGTCTCTGTTTGGGTCAAGCCAGGCTGCTGACATGCTGCGTCGAGAGCTGGACAACCGGTTTCTGGCGTCAAGTCAAGAGAGGGGGGCACTGGGACCACCACCTTTCTTGCGAGCTGAGATGCATCATCATCAGCACCAACACACCCATGTGCACCAACATACAACACCAATGCTACCACCAGGCTGTTCAGCCCTCCTGCCGCCTCCAAACATGGTGAGTAGTCTGTTAAATACTGATTTTCTTTTTTTTTTTTTTTTTTTTTTTTTAAAAGGGGGGTTGGAGGAGTTGTTCAGTGCTGAAGCAAAATTATTGCCAGCTAATAAATACAAACAATAATAATACAAAAATTATAAAAATAAATTCAGACCATTTTAAAATTTATATTCCATGAGTCTTTGTTGGTGATAAATTTGATACAATTTTTTTTTTTTTTTTTTTTTTTTTTTTTTTTTTTTTTTTTTTTGCAAGATTAGTAGATTAGTACACTGGTTAAGATATAAAGGGTAATGAAAATGTTTTTCTGACACGTGGATATTTTTACTGTGCAACTTTCTGAGTAGTTGTCACAATGTCTGACTCCCGTTGTGTGCTCCGCAGTACAAGGACATGCCGAAGCTGGCAGACAGTCCGTTCTACCGGCAGACCAGCCTTGCCCTGTCTGCAGGCTACCCTGCCTTCACCCCCGGGCTGCTGCATCATGGTCTGGGTACCTCCACCCCCTTCAACCCCCCAGCACACCTTACCCCCTTCGCGCCCAAGGTGAGTTCTTACCTCATCAGGCAGGTGACAGGCGGGTACGCAAGTAACAACTAACTCTGGCAGCCTCTCAAAACATTATCATGGGTAGTCATCATCAAGTAATGCTGCATGATTCAAGATTAGTCAAATTGGGGGACATTCACAAAGCACTTTAACCCCCACTTTAGCCCCGATTTTTAACCCTGGTGGTAAACATGGTACTAAACCAGGGGCTAACCATGTTAAGCTCATAGTTTAGCACCAGGGTTAAAAATCAGGGCTAAATTGGGGGTTAAAGTGCTTTGTGAATGTCCCCCTATGTCATATATTTAAAATTTATTCAAGGAAGCTTATTTGCTAACTAACAAGTTGCTGCTACAGAGAGGTCTCAATAGAATCTACAGATTATTAGTTTGTGTTGTAAGTAGTGAAATTATTGACGGTTTTGGATAATTAATTTCATAAGTTTAATATATCATGTAGTCATGTACTGTACTTTTAAAGAATTAAAACGGAATAGAAAATATAATGTAACAAAAATAATAAATTTATATTATCTTAGATAATTTCGTTATTTAACTTGTGTGTGTTTAAAATTGCTATTGGGTGATATAATACTTAACAAAATGCTAATATAATTATTAATTAAATGTTTAATTTGCTTCAAACATAAATAATAAAAAAAAGGATATAATAATATGTTTATTACACATTTGGTGGTATTTGTTGCTAATTGTGGTGCATATAAGGGTGATATAAATGGAATTGTGAGTGTTTATAATAATATTTTTATTTGTTTTTTTGATGTTGAGTGTGTCAGTCTGCACTCCCTCTTTGCTTTAATGGCTTGCTCACCATTTTATTTATCCATTTGAAACCAAAGCAGCAGCTGCAGTTTTAACCAAATTACCGCTGGGCTGTGCATGGAACTAACCTGCTGTACCCTTTGTCTTTTTGTTTGCAGATGAGTGATCCTTCAAAACCCAAGCCAGTGGTAGGTGTCTCTCTAGACCTAGTCCTATTTGTTGTTATTGTTGTTAACCCTCCCCAGCCCAGCAGTTTAGCTAGCTAGCATTCCCTGCTTGCCTCTGGAGATGAAGCAGACCTCTCGCTCAATGTGTGTACATGGCGTGATTGGTTGGTGTGCTAGGCGGCAGCGACAGCTATCTAGCAAGTGCTCAGCTACTAGTCCAGTAATATTTAGTGCTTGGGGGGACTAGACTTTTTTGTCAGCCACTAAATTGTGCCACAATAGTAAATTACCTAATTCATTCACCAATTAATTGGTTTGTTGTTACTTAATTCATTCACCAATTAATTGGTTTCTTGTTTTTCAATCATTGATTTATGTCAATGGATGGCTAGACAGGGCACTTGATAGAGAGATAAAAACAAGTTGTGTTTTTTTCTTCACTTTTCAAATGTGAATTTTTATTTGTTTTGTTACTTTCCAGAAACTTAATTGTAAGGTAAAATATAGCTTTAAATGAATCAGCCTCAAATCAGAAATTAGCTAGTCGCCAAGAATTGTTACAGTTGATAGTCAATCTTCGCATAATTTTTATTTGTGAACTTTGCAAAGCATCACCATGAACTAATAAATGATAAAAATGGTTACATTGATTATGAATTCCTTAACAACTCTTGGTGGCTGCTTGATTTGTAATTTGAGGCCCAGATTCCTTAAAACAGCTTTTATCTAGTAGAGAGGTCTGAGAATATAAGTGATGTATAGTATGTTTTCATGCCGAGGCTTTGCGTGCATCGAGCGTAAGGTCTCAAATTGCAATAAAAAGTTACGGCATTTGGCAACACTATATTCTGAGGTTTCATACTACTTAAGGAAAGGGAGAAACAAAAAAGTGTAGTAATTCAACAATGAAATTGAAAATTTTAGCAAGATAAATTGTGTAAAAAAAAAAAAGAAATCTCCATACCGGTACAATTTATTTGACAGCTTCAAAGCAAATATTTCATCTCAAAACTGATAAGTACATAAGTTTTAACAACTAAGCAATTTTTGTGGGTGTGTATTTTTGTAAGTAACTCCAATTCTATTGACTCTTATTTATGTTTAAATTAATTTAAATTTACTGGTAAATATTAATTAAAGAAGCATAGGGCTCAATATATCCAAATATTTGTTCAAATCATTAATAATTCACCCAATAATTTTTATGTGTTTTTAATTAAACAGTATTAAATAAGTTATTTTAATTGTTAATTAATCATTTAGTTAATTAGGAAATTGATACTAATGATCAATTCTGTTTTATTCACTGTTGAGTTGAAAAGAGCCTTGTTTGATGATATTTTATGTGGCTACAGAAAACTGGTCGGTGGAATGCAATGCACGTGCGTATTGCCTGGGAAATCCACTACCATCAGCAGAGCAAGGCTGTGGAGGCGAAAGCAGCAGCTGCGGCCGCAGTGGCTGCCGGCAAAGTATCGTCTTCTGAGATGCTGAGGCCCCCGTCCGGCCCCCACCACCTGTTCGGCGGTCTGCCTCCGCCCAGCCCCAGCCAGTCGTCCACTGCCTTCTCGGCCCTGCCTCCAGGCCACGGGCCCCCTCCCCCACACCACCACCGAGCACCTTCCTTCGTTGAGCCTCCCCCTCCCCCGCCCCACTCCAGCTTCCTCTCGTCCCATCTGCCCCCCTTCGGCAGATTCCCTGGTTTTGCACCACCAGGAAGCTCTCCCTATGCTGGCCTCACGTCCCTGGGTGCTCCTGGAGTGTTCCCCGGCCGAGACATGAACATGGGACCTCTAAGCTCACCAGTACACGACCAGTGGAACAGGTAATAATCTTGAAAAAACGCCCGTTCGTTGAGCCAATTTAGTTCGTTTTTCATACTTTAATCACTCCCAAGTATTCTCAGGTCGAACGTATAGAGAAATATAACAGTTGAAACTGTCTTGTTTTCACGTAAGTCCATTAAGTTGTCAATTTCAGTCAGTTTCCATATTATTATATGCTTGGCTGTGTGGGAAATGCTATTTAGTGGAGTGTTTGGCAGTTAATTGCATCCTATGTTGTATCACTTAAATTCACTTTTTACAAAGTTACCTTATATTGATACCAAAAGAACAGAGCTTTACAGTGGCATAGCCAGGATTTCATTTTTTTTACTGCAGAAATTGAAAAGTTTTTTTTTTTTTTTTTTTTTTCAGCAAATTTAGGCTGTAAAAAAATTGTCTTGTTATTCTTTGTATTGATATAAACATGATCTACCTACCAGCCAGACTGACCATTATTGTTCTTTACAGGCTGCATCGGACACCACCAGGCTTCCCACCCCCACGGAAGTCCATGGAGTATAGGAAAGTCTGAATTAGAGAGAAGAGAAATGGAGGAGCGAGAAAGACTTAGGAAAGAAAGAGAACGTGCTGAACTAGAAAGGGAGAGAGCAGAGCGAGAATTGAGAGAGAAGGAGAGAGCTGCGGCACAAGCAGCCGCTGAATTAGCCAAGAGAAAGTCCCAGCAGGAGGCTGCTGAACGAGAGAGGAGGGATCGTGAGAGGCGAGAGCAGCGTGAGAGGGAAAAGCAGATGCGGGAGAGACAGCAACAACACCACCAACAGCAGCAACAACACCAACAGCAACAACAACAGCAGCAAATGCAGCAAATGCACCACCACAGCAGTCATCACCACCGCAGCAGTAGTGCCACACCGCCTGACCGTAAGCCTCCCCTCTCAATGCCCTCGAGAGACCGCTCGCCTCACAGGACGTCCGGGCCTCCAATGGAGAACGGAGAGGTGAAAGTGAAAGAAGAGCGTAGGGAGGACGACAAGTCTGCCGCGGCCGCTGCTGCTGCTGCTGCAACCGCTGCCATGATGGAGAGAGATCGATATATGTACATGGCCAGACAAGCCCATGCAAACAGCCTCCCTCGATCCGTGGGTCTCCCGTCTCCTGGGGGTCCAGGTCTACCCCCACCATCACCTCATCATTTCCCTCCCTCGCCCTGGGATCCATACCATCCACATCACAGGTTCGATCCTCTGATGCGCTTTAATCCCCTATCAGCGGCAGCAGCTCATGCAGCAGCTGCAGCTGCAATGTATCGAGAAAGGGAGGAAGCTATGGTGGGACCTCCCACTCCCCACAATATCTTCTCACCCCACGCACCTTCTCTCCTTGGAGGGGGAGGAGACAGGGGGAGTGTGAGTGGTAAAGGCATGCCCCAGAGTCACAAACTGGCCACTCCGCCTCCCCATCCCCTGTTCTCACCCCTACCTCCGCCTAGCCTGCTAGGGGGCAGCAGTGCAGGAGGGCCAGGCACCAAGATGGTGGGGCCACCTTCACAGCCTGGGCCAGTCCCTCACAAACTGACAACACCCCCCTCGAGACTAGATATGGACTTGCACAAAAAGGAAGAGTCTCAGTCAAGATAGTGAGATGTGTCGTCTAAAATTTCTAACCGCTCCCGCTCTCTCTACCCCAATCTTTTTTTTTTTATTATTTATTGTGTGCATGCCGAACGATTCCGCAGAAGCAGCAACAGTGTGTAATTTATATCTGAAGTGTATCTGTGATGAAACGTTGAGCTTGTAAATTTGTGTTTAATAATTTGAGTGTGAAAGTATAAATACGATCGATCGGTGTGTAAGTAAAAACAAATGAAGTTTTGATGGCCCGAACAAAAAGAGAATTAAAAATATAAATATATTATATATAGCGTAAAACATTTATGATGAGTAATCGTTTCATAAAAAAATCTATAATTATTATGTGGTCTGTGTCTGTGTGTGTGTAAAAAAAATAATAATAATAATACAAAAAAACAAACAAACATGATTAAATTTTTATATTAATATATTGAGATTTAAGCACATTAAATATCAAGCATCATTTTTTTTTTTTTTTTTTTTAAGTAAGCTTGTAAAAATTATAATATTTTTTTTATAGCTTTTTTATTTTATAAATTGAAACAAAGTGCAATTTTTTGTTCCTAGTATTTACTTTATATTTTTTATCTGATTTATGCTTGGTTAAAGAAAAATGAGGAGTCTTATTTTCTGATAATCTTTTGTAGAAACTTTTTATTACATTTATTTTGCTATTGTTGTACTCCATCATTCTTGGGTGATTTATTGGCAAGTGTGTTGTTATTTTGATGCTTGCTTATTAATGTGCTGGATTTCAGTCAGGAGAGGGGGGTCTCTCAATGTCAACATTATTTTTGTTTTATTATAAGGTATAAATATTTGTTATTTTTCTTTGGTTAGTTGGAAGCCAAACAAACAAATAAACAAGAAACTTAAGACGATTTAGCATATTTCTTTGTTTTCCAACAATGGTGGCTGTGTCTCCTATTGAAAATAGAAGGAGGAAAAAAAAAAAAAAAAAAATGAATCTGATGTAAGCAACAGAAAAATTGTTACTTGCAAAATAAAAATGCCTTGTTATTTAGGCCCATCTTGATACTCATTTTTTAATTTTTAGTAAAATGAATTAACAACAGTGGCTCCTCTATCATCATATCACTTCAAATAATGATATCGAACCAGTAAGGTTTATGTTATTAATATTTAGTGATTGTTTTATTATTTTTTATTACTAATTAACAATAATTTTAATTGTTTTGTTTTTTTTTATGAAGAGGAGCCTAATTGAGGAGATTATTTAATTAATAAATTGTGTTCGTTGCCAGTAACTGGTTTTGTGTTGGCTGTTTGATTGGTGCCGAGCTTTGCTCTCTAAGCCTGGCTGCATGCCTGCCCGGTAGCACCACACACACTGGCACCAGTCCTTCACTCCTCACTTTGGCATTCAACACCGAACACCAACACTAAAAGCTGTCGCTAATTTAGACGGCTATCAAAAACAATAGAGCATCATCTTTGGTCCAATACGCTTTTTTTATACACCAAGCCAAATGTAGTCTTAAAGTAAAAATATTATTGTCTTATTTTTTATATATCATAGAAATATTTTTAATAATTATAAATGTTCTTAAAAAAACAAAATAATAACTCCAAAATTAAATTTTAAAGCAATAACTACTTAAACAAAAATTAAATTTTTTTAATAAGTTGACTGAACAGGATTGATGTGTTTTTAGTATAATATTTGCATGTTAGTGTAATTATAATTAAATATTATTTCTTTTCTTATGAACCAAAAATAATGTGTAGTTGTGTGTAAATTTGTTACATATACTGCAAACAATCGTAGCGATTTGAACCAAAGAAGTTACTGATGTATGCTATCAAAGTGTTGAATGCCAAATTTAGAAGAAAATATCTGAGTATTTTTACAATTTCTGTCATTAAATAATTTAAAAGGAAACAAAAAATGGAAATATATGAAAATATCATCTAAAAAAAACAGCTTGTAATATAAACCACATAGTTCTTTCAATGTGACCATCCTTGTAAACTTTTCCTATTTGCATATTTCAAAAAAGAGAAAAAAATAAAAACATTATTAATTAAGTAAATGACCAAGCTGCCCCTGACGTAGATGGGCGTGAACTCGCCCCCGAGTGTTTGGCTCGAGAGAGAGATGTACGCTGCACGGCCACGCCTCCTCCCTCCCCCCCACGGGGGTAGGTATGGGGCGCGGACGAAATGTACTGTAATATAGTGTTTCTAACAAAATATAGCGGAACAGAAACCTGTTTCAAGTAAACTAAAATGTTTTTTATTTCCTATACAAATCCAATCAGCATTTTTTTATGTGTTGAAATAGATATTCAAATAGTCAATAATTTTGAAAGCGTTACTTATATTATAATTTTTACAAAATTATCCAGTGACTTTTGAATAGTTTCCTTGTTTACAGTAATGTTGTAGGATATGTAGAGTGTTTATTTTATGCCTGATGACTGCATGGACTTAATTAAGCAAAACTGATACACTTACCATTTTTAAACATATATAATTATGTTTTAAAAGATAGATACAAAATTTGCTTATCCCACTCACACTTGAACCAAAGAATATAACTAAAGTATCATTTCTATTTTATTTTATTATCAGTGCCTGATTTAAAAAAAGACATTAATAATTCTAAACATTTTTGTAAATTTCGAAAATAATAATTTAAAATTGCATGATTATAAATATTTTACATCGGAGGTTCTTTATAGTAAAATTTAAATTGGTGAGTGTCTGTCCTCTAATATCATATAGTACGTGGCACATAAAAATAAGACCATGGTAATTTTAATGCTTGTAGTTTTTATATAAACTTCATTGAAGCTTATGTTTACATAAAAATGCAGGAAAATTCTGCAATATATAATAATATGCTTTTTAAGTTTTTTTTTTTTCAACGTTTAATTTATAATTTCAGTTGGTTAAAAAATAATTACTAGAGAGCTCTTTTGTATTAAATATATGATCTTTGATTATAATACTCACAGACATGGATAAATTATACGTGTAATTACTTCATGCTTACAGAGATAAATAATTATCTATTAAAATAATATATATAGTACATATTATTAATAATATATTTATATATATGTAGCAATTAAAGTATGTATATATTTATGTACCAAACAATTTCATTTTGGATTACAAAAATTTATTCATGAAAAAATATAAAGATTCGGGCGTATTTATAGTTATATATTTATTGAGTATTAATATTGTATATAATAATATAGAATTATTGTAACAATAAAATGCCATGTCACATGTATATAATACGTAATGATCCATGGCATGCACTACATTTTAAAATTGGTATTAATTAATTAAATTATTAATAGTTAGTAAAGTATAATATAATATAATTTAATATAATATAATATATATATATATAATTTTCAGAAACTAATAATCGTACATTTTTGCTTGATACCTTAAAATAAACGCTTGTTCATTAGCTATATGCAGCAATGCTTTTATTTTTTTTTTAATTTCTAATCAAATTGAATTTTAATTACAGTTTTAATTTTGAGAATTAAAAAATAAAATTGAAATTCAATTTCATTATAATTTAAAAAAATAAAAGCATTTGTGCATATAGCTAATGAACTAGCGTTTATTTTAAGGTATCAAGCAAAGATGTACGATTATTTGTTTCTGAAAAAAGTGACATCAAAAATAACATGGGGAAGCATAGGAATTTAAATACGAAAAGGTGATGCAGAGTCTTAAGGGTAAGGTAACGCCACCAATGTTAAAAAAAATCCCTCGCACAAAAATTCTGAAAAAAATTTAAAATGTTCTCCTCTACGCCCCCTATCAGTAGGTAAAATATCAGGTATACAAATACGATCTAGTTTTTGAGTTATGAATTTTTAAAGTTGGCTAATTTAACATGGAGAAATGGAATTCCCATGTTAAATTAGTCAACTTTAAAAATTAATAACTCAAAAACTAGATCGTATTTGTATACCTGATATTTTAGCTACTAATAGGCGCCAGGGACCGCAGGTGTATCCCCGGGGCGTCCCAGGGATACCCCTCAAACATCCCTCCGGAGTGCCCCAAGGTGTATCCCCTATTTCCATGCACAAAAGGGTACCCCTTGGGGACATTCCAGGGATACACCCTGAAGTCATTGCAGGGATACATAGGGTTATATAGCAAATATGCTTATAATTACCAATTAAAAAATGTTTTTATCAATTATAATGATGTTATCAAAGAGAAAGAATAGCAAAAAAAAAATTAAAAAACTGGCATAGGTGAGACTCGAACTCGGGACCATCAGATTTGAAGTCTGGTGTCTTTATAACCACTAGGACACATGTCTTCATACTAAAATGTAGAAAACTTAACTTTATAAACTATAAATTATGAAATCGACTTGTATATTTTTGATACTTTAGGATATTTTACAATCTATGGTTTCTTTTATAAATTTTAATAATAATAATGAGAAACTTCCAATACGGCACATAAATAATGTTTATCTTCAAATTTTAACAATTTTTTATTTTTTAATTTTTTAGAAAAAAACTACGTCTCATGAATGACCCCCAGGTGCACTTACGGGACATTCTGTTAACTAATTAAAATTATTCAAAATTGTGATTAAAAATTCAATCAGCTACATACTTAAGCAAAGAAAATTGTTATTTTACAATTTTCGACAATACCCCCCGTGTGTCCCACAGAGACACCTGCGAGACATTCATCGATAGTTATCAAATTAATCAAAATCTTCTCGAGATGAAGCTAAACGTTTTAAAATACTATAATTTAACCAATTAAAACCAATATTAAAAAAACAGTAACGTCCTAGGAGTGCACCTGCGGGGCATACATGGGATACCCCTGGTGTATCCCTGCGAGACACTCAAAGGACGTTTGATCCAAAAGTTCAATATAATTGCGTTATTTTCTTGTGTCCCTTCTACACTACAAGTTAAGCAATTCCTAAAAATTTTAAATTTTAAAAAGCATTAAATTAATATAATATAGACCACGGGACATTCGCGGGGCATTGCAAGGACGTTCCGCTGTGTCCCGGGGATACCCATGCGGTCCCTGGGCCCGGGGGGGGGGGGGGGGGGGGGGGGGGGAGGTGTAGAGGAGAACATTTTAAATTTTTTTCAGAATTTTTGTGTGAGGGAATTTTTTTAACATTGGTGGCGTTACCTTACCCTTAATTGTTTACTGACTGCAATCAATTAATATATACAATACATACCTCAGGACCCCTCGAACCACCGTCTCGTTTGTTGGCGCTGCAGCTCCAAAAAATATAAGAGATGAAAATTTGCAATTTTGGGGACGATCGAGGGAAAGAAGAGCACCTTGTCTATTAATTATATCCCGAAAATTTGAGTTCACCGGCCACGTCTTTAATATAGACTGCCGTGCAACGCCTAGAAACAGAGCAAGGGCAAATTTAAGTTCGTTGTGTCTCGAGCTGTACTGTACATCATGAAGTATTATATCATAATTATATATTTATTATACGTATAACATTTTAATAAATTTGTATGAAGCAGTACAACTTTTCTTCTAGCCTCGTTAATTTATACTATACATACTAAGTCTATATACATAGACACACAAGTACGTGTGCGGAGAGTAATGGAGTATTGACCTATTTTTTTTTTATTGCAGAAATGGATAGAGGGTGCAAAGTTATGCTACCCTGATTTTTTTCAGATTTTTTAGAGCCCGGGAACTATTTTTAAAAAATTATTGAAATTTATTTTTGTGACGTCACGAGACGCCGCTCCTTAAGCAAAAGATAGGAATTGTCGCCGCGTGACGTCACAAAAAGGACTTTCAATAATTTTTTAAAAATACTTCCCGGGTTCTAAAAAATCTGAAAAAAATCAGGGTAGCATAACTTTGCCCAATAATCTATCCATTTCTGCAATAAAAAAAATTGAGGACAATACTCCATTATAGTACAGGTACATACCTTAATTAATCGTGTATATATATATATATATATATATATATATATATTTCGTGACTAAAAATATATAAACATGGCATATTATACTCGTCACTTTTTATACGCACTCATCAAGTATACTTCATTAACAATCATTTATATCTTGTATATTATATATATAGTACAACAGATATAATATTTTTAATTAATTCCAATGTGCTTTTACCGTCATATTTTTATTGAAGATCATATATAATATACACATATATAATTTTATTGATTCGAATAATAATTAATATATTGTATAATGCATGATATTATGTGAACTGTAAAATATTATAGATGACGAGAATGTATACAATTGCAGTAAAACAATACCACAAAAAAAAAATTAAATAAATTTTTTATAGCTTTAGACTAAATAACCAATAAGCTGGAGTATGGCATATATAAAACTGTTTTATTAAAGAGAAACTATTATATATTAAAACATATACTATTATGGTACACACACAAGAGATCAAAGGTCAGATTTATAGCCATGTACACATAATAATAACTCGTATAATAAGCATTGTTACGAGAAAATTCTTCATAAATTTCATAATCATGCAGCTAGAACTAAGAAAACTTGAGCTATAAATTTAAAGTAAAAAGTACAAAAATAAAATAACAATGAAAAGATTTGTAGATTAAGCATATGTAGACACATGCAATTAAGCATACAAAAATTATGAAACTTTGTGGAAATGAGAGCGAGATTTCACGGAAATTGTTGAGACGATAACTTTACTCGGAGTCTGCAAGAACAAAGGTCTCTGGTCATGCAGATATTAGATTATAAACATGAGTTTATTAATTGTACGAGCTGCCGAGCATCCAGTAGGCGGTAGCAAACTCGTAGCTGGCATGCGTCTGCGTTTTCCTGCAGATTACGTGGAATCTGGGTTAAGGGACGACGAGCCACTTATATCTTATAGCCTGTATATTAAGGCTCGAGATTCTCACCCGTTATTCTTTTGTCACTTTCATGAGGGAAGAGTGTCAACTACTTATGTACATATTAAATAGCAGATTCAAAGGTAATTTACATGTTTCTTCTTGTAATTAAATTTCTCTACATAAAATTGTACCGGAAATAATTACATTAAAACTTCATAGTATAAAATTGCAGTTTTAATTCATATTTAAATAATTAATGGAATTGATATTATAGTAAAGAAATCGAATTTGTACATTGAATTCAGTCATTGCATTTAACAATAATATTAGTCCATTTATTTTGATCATTCAATTATTAATGTATCGTCATCATAATATGAAATATGATAATATAATCATTTAATCATATATATATATATATATATATATATATATATATATATATATATATATATATATACGAAAAACACATCAAACTATATAATATATACAAGGAGTAACACCACATATACAGTATATAAACACGTATACACACGTACTGTATAATTATAATATAATAATATATTATGCCTTAATTATGTAAAATAGAAATCTATAATAATACTCACAATATAGTACGTGACAGAGCATTATATTATAGTCTCTTGTATTGTTATTACCCTCATGACAAATGTATAATAATATTTGAGGCAATTACCTGGTGGGACTGTTGGGCGAGAGTGTGAAGGTGACGGCCGGCTAGCAGGACGGATGAAAAGAGCCGACATCGCGCCCAGTCACCAATAAACGCGAGCTGAATATTCCCCGTGCAAATCAGTTCTCAAAAATGACATGTCTTTTGTATTGTTCGAAACGAATACTCAATTTTACATGACGTTCAGTCTGCGTTTTTTGAGTTTTTTTTTTTTTTTTCCCTGTAAAAAAATAACAAGAACTTCGTATTTAATTACACGTCTTAAAATTATAACTTGCATGGAGATATAATATAGGTAGATTATAGCTATGCTAAGTAAAAAATAAAATAAAATGATCTATAGATTTAATAACTGATCTGTAACTTTTTGTATATTATATTAATCATCATTTTGAATATAATCTAACTTATTTGAAAACTAAAGAAAAAAAGAGATTAGAGAGAGAGAGAGAGAAACATTTTTCAACTTGGCAATTTGTACGTCAAAATCCACGTAAGTTATTCAAAGTAAGATTTAAAATTTACTATGAAAAATTGAGGAAGGATCTTTGAAGTGTGCGCATTTTTCGTGTTAAATAATTCCCAAAGTCTGCGTTCCATCCGGAGAGCATTTGCACTCTCTTTGCCGGCAGGCAGGTACATCGAGTCACCGTTCTGGGAAATAAGGAGGAAACACTCCTGGTCTTGCAAACAACACGCCCCTATCTGCCAGTTACAAGCCATGGAAAAAATTAGCACTAACATTAAATTTCTTCTTTAAAATTTATAAGCTACATATTTTGTCACTGTTGTCCCCCACGGTGTAAAGAGCAAATCGTATTAACATTTTTGCACAGCTGCAGTAATCCAAGAAATTCAAGTGAGGGTGCGTGAATATTTACAATAAAATACAACGGGAAAGTTACAGAACTGCTATATTTATACATAATTTAATAATTTGAACAGAATAAATACAATTAAGTCAGTTAACGCTTACTTAATTAATTCTTACTCTTGGTTTCTATATAATACAGTAATATATAGCTCCTTTTTGAAACGAGAAGTTAAAAATGTAATAATGAACGAGTTTATCCAATGATTAATTTTTTTTTTTAAATAATGATTAGTGATAAATTATTTATACATTATGTGCACATGTACTGTGTGCAGTTGTTGCTTTTTTTCAGTGTAAGCAGCTAGGTCCAGTTTTTACAAAGAACCTTGGAGTGTCAAAAAATTATTCGTACTTTTTACAGGAGGGGGGGGGGGATGATATGATCGAGTACTATCCAACTAATTACGTTAAAAAAATTACATCGAATCATACAAGTATAATTTACGCAGCAATATTTTTTTATATAACCTTTAAAAGCAGAACAACGAGTTAATTCGAGCATGCATGGAACTCTGCGTGTGGTAATGAGTAGAAGCAATAATGTAATTGATTTTTATGGTAAGTATTTATTTGCTGAAGAAGAGCAAAATTAAACATAATAAATATACTTGCGTGACATGGCTTTCAATATTTTTATATGATATATAATATAATATATTCTTTTTTACATTATACAAATGCAATGACAACGAGCTTGAATTACTCTTTATGATACTTTAAACTTAAGTTTATTTTTCTTCTTTACTTCATGTTAAAACGTAAAACATGCATTACTTTTTTTTCTTTTTATAAAATATATTTCCTTTTTTTTTTTTACATTTATTCTTTTTGTATGATAAAATCTCAGATCAAGAGCTATAAGTCTATAAATTTTTAATATCTACATCGTAAGTAAGAATAAAGCTTTGTGCAACATCGGTAAGATCATGGTATGTTTGTCTGAGCTGCTGCTGCTGCTGGATTTGTATATAAAATAAAGAAGTTGCAACCGGGAGGGAGGGGCAAAGAGAGAGAGAGAGAGTGGTTGCCAACTCGCTTCTCGGCGTTTGTTTGGGCTGACTCGTGAATAATGAGCTCCGTAAGCTTCGCGATAAGACACTAGCACCAGCCATATAGCAGCCTGTTTGCTGTGTTGAACCAAAGCATACAATTTAAGAGTATAAAATATAAACTTTACATTTTATTTTCCATACTTGAAATTATTAAAAAAAAAAAATCAAATTTTTTTCTCTCTTAGTTTCTCAAAATTATTTCAGGTACTATATAGGAAGGAAGATGCAAGATAATTATTATTATAAGCAGCAATGAAAGTGTAATTATCGTTATTTATTCTCTCTGTACTATACAGAAATTCATTGCTAAATTTATTTAATTATACTCGTAATTATCAACGGAAATGATTTAGCACAAAAAATAAACTTGTTTTGTATATATACAAGTTATTCCGTGATTCCAAGTATAAATTTGAAAAGAGAAAAAGAAACAAAGTGCCTCAACTTTTTCAAGTGATGAGTTCTGTACTTCGAAACTTTATTGCAGCCTGCGTCATTAATTATTTAATAATTAATTTAACTCACTTAACGCTGGGAACTTATTCTCTGTCTTTTTCAAGGGAGGAGAGAAAGACAGAGAGAGAGAGAGAGAGAGAGAGAGAGAGAGAGAGAGAGAGAGAGAGAGAGAGAGAGAGAGAGAGAGAGAGAGAGAGAGAGAGAGAGAGAGAGAGAGAGAGAGAGAGAGAGAAGCACTTTCAATTATTGCAAGTGTAAAACGACTTAAAATTTAAGTGCTTTAACATTAATAAATTTTCTCTGGTTATACGAAAATAATTATGAAGTTGAAATTTTACATGGATATTTATTATACAAAAATCACCCATCTGTTAAAGAAAAACTTTATGTTATATATATATACTAACATAATAATATAACGTGCACCACTGGCGATAGTGCAAGTCTTTAATTGCAGCTGGTACTCAGGCTCTCTGCTTTTCTTATTAAATGGAGTATGTCCGATGTCGTTATTATTATATTTTATTATTTTTTGTAATTGTGAGCACGGGTTGGTGTTAAATATTCTGTAAAAAATTATAACATACAACGGATTATAGTTTATATATTCACTATCATAACATGCTCTAAAAAATCATAGTAAAAGTCTATTATAATTTAATCATAGTTTATAATTCAAGTTTCAACTAACAATGAGTCCAGCTAATTTTATATGAATGTTTATTGCAGACTATTGTGAAGGCGAGGAATTTCCGCTCCTCGTATAGTAGGCAAGCGTCACTTAACTCGCAGTGAAGTCGGCAAGTGTCCACTTGTCAGCGTGTTCACATCTCTGATGTTGCATTAAATGACCAGCATGTGTATTTATATTAAGCATTAATTTTGATGAACGTTGAAAACCACACGCAAGTTCACCTCACCTTGCCTGATTCACTAGAGCTGCAGCTTTAATAGATAGATTTGCATTTTGGGGGGGGGGGGGGGAGGGGGTAACACGGGACGTAACCCTGAAGTTTAAGTTCAGCACACCTGCGTATAGAATGCGTAGCAGAGTCCCCACAAACAGAGCAGTGTCTCAAGGTACTCAAAACTTTGCTAAAGCAAAATTTAAATGCAGAAAGCTATATTATATAATATTAATTATCCAATTAATTTTCCATATATAAAATTACGTGCCTCTAATTTTTGAACGTATATCGAATTTCGAAAACGAAAAGTCAAATTTCAATTTTTTATTAATAATGATTTAGAAAATTGTAAAAGTTGACTGCTTATAAAAAATAGAGGCTATATACGGGAGTCTGCTACGGTACGTAGTATATAAAATATTTTGCACTCCTACATCAATGATAGTTATTAATTAATACAACTAAAAAAAGTATGTATACATAATTATACAAATATTAAATTCACCTCTCTCTCTCTCCCTCTCTTTAAAATATGCAAATAAGAAAAAAAGTATATATAGTCTTGCATAACATTTTAAATATATATTTTTTTATGTGATAGAAATAATTTGCATAATATAAAATTATAAGATAATAAATATATTTCATGTGCAAAACTATTAAATTTGATGTTATATAGTTTTGCTCCCCGTGGCTATATAGTACCGTGTCATTATTACTCCAACACAGCACCACCGCATCAGCCGCCGCAGTGAAGAAGGAGGCGCGGTTAGATCTTTATGTACATAGCATGGTGTGGTGTAATATAGACGAGCTAGCTGGTATGCACAGCAGCAGGGGTGCCGACGAGTAGTAACCACATGAGCAGTAACGCGTCGTAGTGCACGTACGGAGAATGTGTTAGGAGCTGCTGCTTACCTGTGAGCAACCAAGAAATTTAAACAAAAACTTGTCTGTGCTCTCTTCTCAACATACTATTAATCACTGACACAATCACGTATATTGCATTTATACCCATATATTGTAGTGTGCTAGACGAAGTGATGAAAAAATTTCAAACAAACATCCCTTTCATTAAATTTTTTACGTCTATCTTGCTTATATCAACCCCATGAACATTTTTTTTTTATTTTGAATTTTTTATCTCAAATATTTCTTTATTTTATTTTTTATGTTATGTTGTTAAGTTTTTTTTTTCTACACGTTCAAGTAGAAAAATTATTCATAGATATAGACTTTTTTTTTTTTTTGCATGTCTAGACTTATGGTCCCCCGTATATATTTTATCTTTTTCATGTAGACGCGCGGTGTCAAACTATATTATAGTATTGAGTGCGGCGAGCATTTATTTTGTGAATGACTATAAGCCTATATATAATAGTTTTTTTTTTCTTATCTGTACCAAACTCTCTGCAGAGTAATAGGAATTCTAAAATTTTTCTTTTTAGTTTTTGGTCTTTACTATATAAACCAATCAATATCCTAACAACAATGGTTGAAATATATTTTACAATCTATTTATTTCATGCATGTTTATAACAGTAATATTCTAAGATGGTTTTTAACAATAAAAATGTATGTACAGCTCTATAGAATATACAAGTACTTATATGTAATATTTGAAATGACATTTTAAGTGGGAAGTGTGATGGTTTATGATTGTCTGGCTCGTGTATTACGGCTTTCAAGTGCTCACTTAAGCTCACTCTACTTCAGAAAAATGCTTGGATTGCTGCCGGGATATTATTAAGCCTCGTCTTCGTCTGCTGGTATATTGTGTACATGACTGCACGATTATCGTCATCTTATGTGAGAGCTTATGTGCATGAGTTATATCATCAAAAAATTTATGGTTAAACGACTTTGGTGGCATTACTTCTCATGCAGTCTCATGAAGTCGGTGGTAAAAAGAGAACGTATGAATAGAGATGATGGAGAGAGAGAGAGAGAGAGAGAGAGAGAGAGAGAGAGAGAGAGAGAGAGAGAAATCAGGTATTTGAAAGGGTTTAAATTTAAACCTTGTTTGTTTCTTCTTTTTCTTATGTAAGATGACATAAATGCAATCTCATTAATACTTCAGTTGATTCTTTAATTAAAGGAGGTTGTTATATAAAAAAAAAAAAAATGATACATAATATTTCTAAAATTACGTATGTAACTTTTTCATCACGTGAGTAAAACTGGTTGCATGTTAATGTCTTTGAAATTAAATCAGGAAATGTTATTTACATATTATATTAAATGATGAGAGACACCATGATATATAATAACAAAATGTTACTACTATATACATTATTTATAATTGTCCCTATTGTTTATCATGGAATTTTAAGTTACATATTTATTACACATAACACTTAACTAAAAAAAGGAAAAAGAAAATTAAATTTTATATCCTTAAAAAAATATTTGAACTTATAAAATTTAGCATAATTATATGATTTGATATAAAAAGATATCTCATTTAATTGAGTTCATAAATTTAAAATAATGTTCAATATTGAATTTAATAACCTTATTTAAATTTTATAGTGCAATTATTTAAAAGCATGGTCTTAAAAAAAACCGTATGATACTCGTACGAACTAAAACTGTTTTTATTCTTTTCTTTCTTCAATGCAAATTACAGGCCTGGGAAAATTCTCGGTTCACTGGACGCAGTGATTTAATTGCCGTTTTATCTTAACACGTTATCTCCTTTTCTGAATGCAATTACCGAATTTTCTAATTAAAACATGGCATTGCTCAAGGATGTAAATTTTAAAACATATTTTACGTTTTTTTTTTATTTTTTTTAGACTTTGATCTTTAAAAAAAAAATCTTACTCTCAAATTGTTTTTTTCTCTTTTGTTCTTTTTCATTTCTCACTTTTAAAAAAAAATCTAGCTATTCTTATCCAGACTGTATTGTATTATTGTGGTTTGAATGTCATATTAATTAATATCCCCTCGTGTCTGCTGTAATAAAATGCCAATACATTAATCATTAATGTAGGCAGGGTGATGAGCTCCATTCACGCAAGCTTTGACGGTAACCATTGTAAGATATTAACAACCATTGACTATGAATGGAGGTGGAAAATATCATACATTTTTTTTATTATATAATAATTGTTTTCATAACGAAAAGAAATTCGATTCGCTCTACGTTGAACCCAATTGTTCAATTACACCTGAAAAAAATAAATTAACAATAGATTTTTTTAAATATATAACACAGGGGTATAAAAACGCAAACAATAGCTTGATAATACACATAAAAAAAGTTAATTAAAATATTTTTTATATATAAATGAGAAGAGACTTAAATGTATCACGCATGCGCATTTTCTACATGATCGTAATAATGTGTGTCTTGTCATTTTACATAAGAAGATTTTGTGACCCCCCCCCTTTTTTTTACTGTACCTGCGCTGTGTAGCAACCGTGGCGTAGCGTGGCGTGGTGGTGGTTGTGAGAGAGTCATTTGGCGCGCGACCGCCGGTGTAAGCGCACGCCTCTCTCCATCTCATAACCCGCGTGCTTCGTTCACCGTTTGCACCAGTTTGAGCGTGGCAATTAATAAGTGTTCAGAATAAAGTGTATTTAAAAAATAACACTTTGATTTATGAAAAGTATATGCATTACATCATAGAAGAGTTATAGGTAAGTTTTCTTTTAATTTGTCTGCATGTTTTAAATTGCTCATATTTAAAACCAAATAATTATTATGTAAATTTTGTAATTTGAATATATTATCTTACTAATTTTTTAAACTGGTGTTTTAATTTTATTAAGTAATAATATATTATGTTAAGGATTTTTTTTTTAAAAAAAGTTCGAAATAATTTAAGTGATCAAATATTAGTAATTACTGTATTTTTATGTTAATTATAAACTTAATTATAAACTATTTGACACTTTATTTGTAGTGAGTTATTACCAAAATTTAAAGTCCGTAACTTTAACCTTAGTTGACTGATACAATATATTAAAAAAGTGTGTATTTTTTCATACGTAATTACACAATGCAAATTTTCTGTTATACAAATTACTCTGTAATACTATTCTAGCGGTAATTTGTGCAGTAATATGATTTAATGGTTTATATGGCTTAATTTGAACAAAAGCGAACAAAAGTTACACTTGAAAAGATTTGAAACTTTCAGCTTCAAAAATCAGGTAAATGGAATTCATGACCAAAGAAAGGATTTCTGTGTTTTAAAATAAATTTAACAAGTTTGGTTAAATATCTTATTTTGAAGTAGACGGTCGGGCTACTTGGTCCTTGAAACCTCACTAATTACATAATAATTTTAAAATTGGAGTGCTTTTAAAATAATTAGAAAAATACATACACACATGTATATACATAAATAAAACGTGTTGTTCTGAGAGCTTTTGAATCTGATCATCAACTTTATTCGTGTATCTATTAAGACTCAGCTAACATTTTTTATACTATATAATAATATTATAGTCTTAAAAAATCATCAAAAGTAGATAAAAAAAAATGTCACTTTAATGTTATATAAATGAATGAAGGCTCACACTTTTGAAATTCCGTGCATTTATTATATATTGTTCTGAGTCTCTGACACTTACATATGAGCATGTAAATAATGTTAGTAAATATAGCATCTCAGTTCGCTGTTTGCAGTAATTGCAGGCGTTCAAGTCTCTCCACTAAATAACATGCGTGTAGCAAAAGTTGCATAACTTGAGGGGCTCATCTCCTGCACGTCCACGCAGCTCGAGTCTGCAAAATATAATTTATTGTTGGAGTGTTCTCGATATTAAAAATTAAAAAGTGACAATTTTATCAAAATCGGTGAGTTTTTCAACAGTTTCAACCCATTATATTCTCTCATATGATAATAATTGTTCATGAGTTTCGATAAAAAACAAGTTACTGAGGAGGCTATGGAATATACAATATAAAAATTAAATTTTAAACGAACTTACATGTTTAACATATTTTCATAAAGCAATGGAAAAAAATAAAATTAATAAATAAATTTAGATTTTTTTTCCTTCAATATATTTTTACATATTAATCAATGATTTATATGTAAATTAATATATAACCTTTGCCACTTTTGTCATAATATATTACAATAATATAATAAAAAAAAGGGATTAAGTACACATATAATTATAGGTTATTACAAGCGACTAAGTCAGCTACTAGTTTGAAATCATTTTTCATGATCATCATATTTTACATTTATGAAAGTGCAGTGAGTTATTCTTGTGCAGTGAGTGAACATGATTACTGGTTAGGCTGTTGAGCGAGCATCGGTCGGTTAATTACCTGCTCGCCAGTAGGACGTACATGCAGGCGACGCACGACCATACCAGAGCTACTGCATGCTCTTGACAGATAAATAAATAAGTGCATTGTCTGCACAAAACAATCTCCGCACTTGTAACCCTGTCAGAAAAACTAATGTAATGATTGTTTCATTAAGAACTCTAACGTAATATACTCTCGATTGTATGACGTAATATATAATTCTCATTACTGCATGCTATGATGATTAAAAGTAACGTATTAGAAAATTAGTAAATTAAATTAAAGAATTTTACTAATTTTCTATATTAATATAAATTATATTATATAAAGTACTCATCATAAGGTTATTAATTTATTTTACAGTGTTTTTTTACTGTGAATTCTAATTGATGTTATACGATTTATATAAATGCAATTATATTTGATGTTCAAAATTTACTGTAAAAAAATATTTATAATTAAAAAAAAAAAAGAAAGCAAATTTTCTTTTTCTTACTTCTGAAATTTATACTTCACTAATTACTTCCATGAAATTATTTACTATCTTCATCATGATAACAAAAAAAAATATATTATTGCTAAAAAAAATAATAATTATTTAAACATTAAATATAATTTATCATATATACTAAAAATTAATCATAAACTTGTCTCGTATATCATGTACTAACTTATCATAATTCTATTTGATTTATTACTTTATTTCTGGAATGTTTATAAGTCATAAAAAATGTCATATATAATAAAGAGACATAAAATAAAGATATGATCACTTTTGCATCGAGGCAATGACACTTTGGAGGAGGGAGGGGATACTATAATATTGACAGCTGGCTAGGAGGAGATTTGCCCATGAGCTGATTGTATCTCAGTGCATGGGCAGAGAGAGAAAGTGGTCCTGTTTACTGACTGCATATATGAAGAGGAGGAGTATAGAGCTAGGAAAGCGTATAGAGATGGCTTGGGCGATACCTAACTGCTGCATGCATGCGTATATATATATATATATATATATATATATATATATATATATATATATATATATATATATATATATATATATATATATATATATATAGCCAGCACAATATGTGAGCGTGACCATAAACATACGTATATACAATATTACTGCCGCTGCATACAAGAGGGAGATAAGATAAAACTCCCCTTCCTCTAAGTCATACTCCATTGTAAGAAGGAGAAAAATGAAAAGTTAAATGCGATAAAAGTTGAATGTATGCAACTAACTTTTGCTTTTTTATAATGTTCAACTTGACAAAGAATTCACTGTCACTTTTTTTTTAAACAGCAAACTTTCATCAGTGAATATATTAATTTATTTTTAAATTTTATAACACGATGTATTTATTTAAAATACATATATAAATATTTAATTAATTTCAATATTATTATAACATTATTATTAAAGTTCAACATTGTCAACATAACAATTATATAACACTTCATTAAATTTTTATGTATTATTTGTATTATGGTACCATTAATATTTTATCCATGCTGCAATGTGGAATAGAGGTGTGTAAAATTATGAACTGCGAATTTTGTATATTTTTTAATTTCCATTTTATTCAAATTAAAAAAAACTGATGTTGTTTTTTTTTTATTAATATAAATATGGTGCTTTTCTCATTACTGACGCGTGAGGTTTATTCGTAGGATTGACATGAAAAGCTACACGATGCCATTTTTCCTTCAATACATTTATTGCGAGAAAATCTGAGACGAAAAAAAGTAAAATCTTGTTTTGTATGAAAATTTCTATCACGACAAAAAATTCCAAATGAAAATTATAATCAAAATAGGATTGTGTAATGTCAGATTTTACAAACATGCAGCTCTGTTGTTTTCAACATCATGTTTTGTGTCCAATAAAAACGAATTAATAAATTACTTTGCAATAGGGTATAGAAGTCACAACACAGTTATGCAAAAGCGATCTGCTTCTTCTTTTTTGGTGTGAAAAAATTGGCAATGATTTTGGCATAAAACAACCCCAGTTGGGTATGGTACTTATGGTGTAATAAAATTAGTTGAATATTTCATTCCTTTTTTTTTTTAGTATTTATTTATTTATTTTTTTTTACTTTTAAATTTTTCTCAGAAGTCCTGAATTTTTATGCCCTATACTTTTTTCATGATCTCAAGATATAAGTTAGTATGCTTTATGAGAGAACCAAGTACGAACAACTTAATATTATTTTTTATAATATTTTTTTTAGCTACATCATTGCAACACTATTCTTACATGAAGCAAAGCACTTGGTGTTTTGACGCCTTGATAACACAAAACTTCTTGGCCAACATGGAGCAGCTTTTACTTGCTACAGCTTGACTGTTACAGAGGAAATAATATAATGCTGTTGTCATGAGACGGACATTAAGCATTCTGTGTTGTATTGCTCTAGATTTTGTGTAGATAAATATAAACTGCAGAGCACCGAGTGCATGCCAGCACTGCATGGTGTTGTAGTGTGCATGTACGTAATGGCATTGCTGGTGCAAAGTAACAAATAATGGAATGAAAAAGTGGAGTACTTATTTATCCTTGTTAAAGAATTAAAAAAATGTATAAAATATAAGTATAAATTTACTCCAGCATAAAATGTTTGTATTTTTATTTATATTTTTTATTTTACAAGAAAACATGATGCATCACTTCAAATGATATATACTTTTAAAAGTATATATTTTTAAGTATTGTACCTTATAAAGGCAAAATTACAATGTACGTTACATTCATTTTTGTGTTATAACAATATGTTTTAGAAAAATTCACAATAGGTATTCTTTAATATCAATGACGTTGCAAAATTATATTATAAAATTATTATATGAATCATTAAATTTATATATTCTAAAAATTTAATATATTTTTGTACAAGAATTTTGTATTTTTTAAATTTAAAAAATTCAAGCTAAAAAAAATCTTTTTATAGGTCATTTACTTGTGATTTATCCTCAAGTTCTTTTTATATTCTTTGTAATTTCCTTTTAGTTACGAGATTTTATTTATTTTTATTTAGTATTCTTTTGACAACAAAAATGTTTTAAAAAGACCTTGCATAGACGTGACTTCTTTTTGTTCCACACCTTCATATTACATACAAAGTGTTTCTATATAAGATCGTCCAGTGAGGCAGTCTGCCACGTCTGCATGTCAGCGTAGCCATGATAAATTGAGAGCAGAGCGAAACGACGAGATTCTATTAAAGTTGATCTGTGTGTGTGAGGCTGCATGCATACAGCCCCTCCTTGTCGTCTCACTCGGGAATTACTACTACCTCAGCTAAGTGTTTATTCGTGTGTGATGAAGTAGCGGCGGTGAAGGTGGGACATTCTACTATACCACCCGTACTTTATTACCAACCATCAGTACCGTCCTTCTTATATAGATATTATTCATCTTTTATTATCGGTTATATTAGAAAAAAAAATATATGTATAAATAAGAGGTGTAGTAATTAATATGATGATAAAGTTATAATAATTGATAATAATTAGAAGTATTATTAAAGTTTTAATGTGCTTTTTCTTATGTCGTGTAGTTAAAAAAAATAGTAATAATGACATAGTAAATTATATACAGAGGTAATACAAAATTATTGCTATTAATGTATGTTGTTAAAATGTTTTTTGGAAAACATTTAAAATTAATTTTATTATAGGATGTCCATTAATATTTAATTTTTCACGTTTTCTAAATTTATTTTATGGTTATAAGTTTTAAAGATTGTTAGTCTACTCATGCAGTAACATCTAATTCGTTTCATCAAATCTTATTTGTCGATCTATCAAAAGCTCTAATTAAAATATCAATCACAATGAATTAAAAAATCGTGATTGTCATCTTTTTAAGTGACTGTCAGGGGACAGAGAAAAAAAAAAGTTAACAAATATTACAGAACGATTCTAATTACCCAACTAAATAAGGCTGACAAATGGTCCTATTTTAATTTTTACAATTCCCTGGCTCGAGTCTTCTTCTCACTTAAGTTCTTACCACGACAGCCCCCCGGACTCTTCGGCGTGTCCCCACGAGCTGCAGTTTGTGTTACCTACGACACGAGGCTACCTTGTCTCACGGACGGCAGTCTCGCTTGGTCTCCAGTTTCCGTCATGCACTTGACCCCGACGGTGACCCCTGCTGCAAGTCTCCTTCTCCGAGGTCACTCTCCTCTATACAAGAACTCCCTCCAGTGCCGCCGCCACAACTATCACTTACTCTTGTCCGCAGCAATACCCGCGTCTTGTGCAACACAATGTCACTGCATGTCTACACAAAATTAAGCTCGTATATAATATCTTGATTACATCATGAAACGTTACAATTAGTTTTTATCATTTTTTTTATATAATAAGTACAATGGTATATTTTATTGCAATTAATCGTGGCAGGTGTTATTGAAGGGCAATTAATTAGAGTTTGACGTACGTACATCAGGTTTTATTCAGCATCGTCTGGTACTGTGAGAGTGTGTGTGAGGTAGTAGCTACTGCTGGCTGGCTGGGAGGCCATCACCGCGTGATAAGCTCGAGACGAGGCCACGCCCTACTGAGCCCGTCAGTCCCTCTGCTGCACGTGATGCACTTGTAGCTGCAGTGTGTGAGAGTGCATCAGCGCCTACCTACCTTCTTCCAGCCAGCTTGTAGACGCCGCGCAGACATAAGCAGGGGACGTGGGTGCTGCAAGGCAATAAAGTGCCAGCAGGTACACTGGAGGTACTTATATATAGTAAACCACACATAACAGGATGGAGAAATTCTCTAGCTTGGTTAAAGTCTAAGAATTTTATTATTAAAATATTTCAACTTGCCTTTAAAATTTACCAAAACTAAAAAATAGCTTTTAATTCATATATGATATAACTTTGAATCGTCTTTTACCTTTCTCGAAAAAAATAAATAGATAATTGTAGATAAATGGTGGAGGTATATTCCGTGTCTAGCCGTACAACGTTAGTCAGTAGCTAGTCCCTCGTCAGTCAGTCAACACTGCTTGTTTGATGATGGCGTGTTGAGAAAGAGAGAGAGGGGGGGGGGGGATACGTGGTGTACCGCGGCAGCTGATGAAAGACGCGGCGGCGGCTCCTTGCTATAGTTGGTTCACATTTGCATAGTCTCGCGAGGGTGGCGGGTGAGCAACCAAGCGAGGGTCGCTCAGGCGTGCTACCTCGGCGGGCTCGATGGTCCGTACCTAATGGTCCAGCATCAGTCCGCAGACGGTTCCTTACAAAACACAAGGTCAAATCAAAATCTGGTTTTTTATACATACATGGATATATTATATAGATATAAATTAAAGAGAGTTTAAGTAACTTTTTTTTTTCGTTAGAAACTGTCACTTAATCACGCTTGAATACAATGTCTCTTCCTGATTAATATAAAAAAATTGAATTCTTAATATTAATGTATTGTATAATATATAAATATAATATTAAATATAACTTAAAAATGGTTTGTATAATAGAGTGATTTTTTTTAAGACAAGAAAAAGTTTTTAGAATTGTTGCCTATATACTGATTAACATATATGTTATTATATTAAAGCAGGTTTATCGCTTTGTCATTTTGCCCTTTGTTTTATTGCTTCATTCCTGTATATAGCAATGGTGTCAATAATTGACCTCTTCATAGTTAATATTTTAAAAAAAGCTGGAGACTTTAACGCTGGAGAAACTTGTCTTTCATTTTCATTAGAAATTTTATTACATGTACAACATAAATAAAGTAATAAAGATAAAAAAAATAATTAACACCTTATTCGAGTGAATGAATTATATAATACTTTAATACGTATAAATAATATGATTAACTTGTTTTTTTTTATATATATTATATATACACAAAAATTGATTAAATCTATTATACATAATGTCAGTTTTAAATCGTTTTGAATGACAACTTAATGTTATGCTACGTCTGTTAATATAAATTTACTGTATGGATGCAAGTGAAGTTATAACATAGCAGCAGCATTATCTTGGCTCTGAGGAGGTGATGTATATATTAATTCTGCAGAATGTATGGGAGGTTTAGTTAATACCGTCTTGCAAGGTGGTGCCCTGCACGGACCACTTGACTAAGTGGGTGTTCACAAAGAGTGAAATATCGGCCTCAGCTGCGAGGAGATTGCAACGCTCACTTAAATAATGACACGGGAAAAATCAATGTAGCAAAAGCAATGAAATCCTATCTCTAATGTATAATTTAGTGTTATTAGGAGTTGCTGCATGCATGCTCTTTTCTAACACTGCTTTTAATTCGATGGTTTTGATGAGATTATTAATTGCTAATTTATTGCAGACTCTATTATAGATATGCAGTTACCGGGAATGAGGTTGAATTAATATTTTAATATAATTTTATAAATTAATAGAATTTATATTTAATGGACATTGCTAGCTGTTATTTAAATTTATACAATCCTGCAATAAATTTCTCGTTTATTTTTGTATGATTAAATTAACGTGATTATAAACATTCTTTTTTTTTTTTTTTTTTTTCTTTTTTTTAATCAAGCCCTATTGGGTACTTCTATTTACTAATTACACACTACTTTGAAACCCCGAACCTTCCGAAACCCTAACTTGAGCGTTTCGCGGGCTCTTCTGGAACGAGGGCGGCCACGGCCTTGCAAATCCATCCCGGCATTTGCCTGCGGCTGAGGGAAACGTGGAAACCTCAGCCAGGATGGACGCTACAGCTTTTGTCAATGAACCGGAAGTGCAATGGTCCAAAGCCAGGGGAACCACATAGTGGAAAAGCGCAACGTTTTACCCCTGGGTGGGAAACGTGGTTTTTGTTCAAAATGGTCACCCATCCAACTACTAACCACGCGCGGCGTTGCTTGACTTCGGTGATCTGACGAGACCCGGTCAAGCGCACTGCGCCACACCTCCCACTGGTAAACATTGAATGCTACTAAACTAATTCTGTTACTTATTTAAACAAAAAATTTAATATTAATTTTTTATATTTTCTGACTAACTGGTCACTCAAAAATTGTAGAGACAATTGTTGACTGGTCACTGACGTATAATTATGGTCCTTTTACCAGTAAAATATGTAATTTTCAATTTTCTGTACTAATAATTACTATAACTAACATTTAATTTTTCTCTGTATATTTTATCCACTTACCCATTTTTTTTTACATAAAAATGAGTGATTGTTGTTAAAAAAATTGACTCATTATTATGTTTCAAGTTTAAAAATTTTAATATTATATTTCATCGTTAAAGTGATGGAACGGTTTAAAATGAATGGCTCTCACTTTTTCCTACATTATAATTTTTTTGTTTATTATGTAAGAGAGTCAGTAGCCCTCGTAGTAATTAGAAGCCTCAAGTCAACTCTAAGAAAGTTTCTTCTTGGAATATTCGTGCTATGGTCATAATAAAGCTGCTATGTATTATATAGATGCAATAAAACCAACGAGTCATTGGAGTTCAAATTCCAATCGAGGTGGCACATGTATATCGAGAGAGTAAGATTTAGAATAATTTATAAACAAATAGATCACTAATGTTTATATTTATCAGCAATAAAAGCTTTTAAGACAAGTTATAATGGATAACATTAAAAAACGTAAAATGAGCTATCAAATACATTTTATTATGAATTAATTCATGTAAATTTATGTACTTGATATGTAAAAAGTGTTGTTTACAATGTTTTAGAGGTTCAATTTGCATTTATATGTAACTTCATGAGAAGTTTCATGTGGATATTAAGTATAATTTACAACTGTATCTTGTATATTGAAAAAAATTGAAATTTTAAGATTTTAGAACGATTAGATTTTTAAACATTATCTTTTACTATTCATTCATCTTATTAATATTTATTTAAAGTTACAAAATTTATTTGAAAATTTAACATTTAATAAATGATATATTTAACAATGTATGATAATATTTTTCTAGTTATCTGATCAAACACAGAGGTACTACTATGACACTGAGAGGCAATATTATCTCTAATTACGTAACTCAAGAGGTGACGTGCTCACGTGGTTGCATGACGTCACGATTTACACGATGTGAAGCTCCTCCTTATTTTGGTCAGCTCACATTCTCACCTTCTCTATTATCGTATAATATCAAATCACGAATAATAATAATAAAAAAAAGTACATATACATGTTTTAAAATATAATTTTGGTATTATATAAATTGAATAGGTTGTTGCATCATAATTGTAAAATTAAAGAGATGGATCACGAAATTTTGTGCGTGTATATAGCTTTTGGTTGCTATAAGGCATGGTTAGAAGATTATGCCCGTGTAAGTGGAGGTACTGCAGCTTCGATGATTGGATGTACTGATGGAGGGGTGGTGATGGACACGATAGATGATGATATAGCCATGCAGGTTGTTGATGATCAAGCCTTGACTTTTTGGACCTTCTTACCTACCTGATCGTTTGCTTCTGGCTAGTAAAATTCCAAGACCATAATAATTAAAGAGGTAGAACATTTAAAATTACCATAGAAATATCATTATAAAAAAAATATAAAAAAAAAATAAATTTATAAGGATATGTCAATATAATTGTATATATTAATTAAACTAGAATGATGATTCAAGAAAAAAATTATTTTTATGATATTCAACTTTTGTACTTGAATATATTTAAACTGAATGACTTAGAAAATAAAATATCATCAAGTATTATAAAAGTGAAGGTGATATTTTAACCTTCATGTAATGTACTTTATAGACTCGGACCTAAATTTACGTACATACTCACTTTATGTATTGACATTAAGATTAAATTTCTGTCTCATATTTTACTTTAGTTTATTATCTGTACATAAATTATTGCATTTTTATACGGAGAAAAAAAAATATATAAAACCGATAGTTGTTGCAATGAGTTGGTGCTTGCAATTTGATTTACTTCTTGCAGCGTGTACAACATGTTACCGTGAAATCAGTGAAATTGGTTTTGGAGAATCTACTGATGGGCCTATACGCTCATGGACACAAGTTCTTTGAACCCATATCAAGTATATAGGCTCGCCAATATCTTATTTAGAATAGCACGTTTGAGCATCAGAGAAACTTGCATACAAGCGGAGGGTGGGTACAATTTTGTATTATTAACTTTTTTTATGTTCAATTTAAACTATTTTGATAACAATTCCATAAGAATAAAATTATAACCATTTACTTTTTTTATATTGGAGTATAAATTTTAAGTATAGAAAAAAAATTGATCAAATTTCTGTATACGTTGCAATCATTATCATTTAAAAAAAAAACGTATGAAATTTTCTGTTATAATAAAGATTTTTTTTTTCAATTTATTATAATCTTTAATATCGACTGTTAATGTAAATATTTCCTTTCAATAAAGAATATAAATTATACAGTATATAAAAGTAAATGTATTATATAGAGTTTACAGCATGAGTATTATTAGAACTTATAGAGTATCGAACTTAATTTTTTTATTGCAGAAATGGATAGAGGGTGCAAAGTTATCCTACTCAGATTTTTTTTTCAGATTTTTTTGAGCCCGGGAACTATTTTTAAAAAATTATTGAAAGTCCTTTTTGTGACGTCATGAGGCGCCGCTTCTTAAGAAAAGGATAAGACTTGCCGCCTCGTGACATCACAAAAAGGTTTTCAATAATTTTTTTAAAAATAGTTCCCGGTCTGTAAAAAATCCGAAAAAAAAATCAGGTTAGCATAACTTTGCACCCTCTATCCATTTCTGAAAAAAAAAAAAAAAAATTAAGGTTGATACTCCATTGCAAATTTGCAATTAACAAATCCAACAAATGAACAATAATATTAAGCGATATATTAACAAATAATTTTATATTTAAAATATTTTATGTTATGATTAAACAATTCAGTAATTTATCACCTGGAATTGTGAGATTATAATAGCACCGTATTAGCGTGACTTATATTATAGTCAGTTATAGCTTATATAAACGTTGCGTTGTACGATCGATCACATCAATAAAATTGTCTGTACCAAAAACAATTATAACTATAATACCATCATATCACTAACACCAAGGTGGGAAATTTCCTGTACATTGAGTGTACCTTTTGGTGCAGTTTATGTTGCACGAGGTGGGGTCTGGCAGCGAGCCACCACAGGCAGGTCGGTCAGCATGCGGTCACCGTCCAGCAGACGCCGAGTGGGCAGCCGCGGGGAAGTGCAGCACCCGCGGCCTGCACGCACGCCTCGCCGCAACACTCGAAACCTTGCGCGTCTCCAGTGTCACCTTCACTTTTTAGTTAGGGCAGCATTCAACATTTATACAATCTCTCAAACTCATGTTTGTTGTGTCAATATCAAATACTTTATTAATATTTTGAATTTTTACAATTCATATGTAAGTTTTTCCTGAAACTTAAAATTTATCTATTTTACTATTTTTACTTGTAATATATTAATATAATATACTATATTTTATATAATGTATTGTGCTAAAATACATAATATTAACTTGTTATTATAGTAAGCAAAACAAAACAGTGTTATAAATAATGTTAATTAATCCATATTTTTTATTAAAAGTATTATATAATTTTTTAATAAATTTACAATCCTGTGTTGTGGTTATATATTCACCATAGATGGACATGTTAAAGCTTAACATCACGATTTCACGTCCAAGATAAACATAGCTACTGCACAACTCATCCGCATGCTAACAAATTATATGATGAGGTGTGTAAAAAATTATCATAAAATCAACATTTTTATACGAAAAACAAAAGTTAACGCCTCAGGAGAGTTATCTGATAGATGAATTTTTATATTATGATTTGCGAGAGATCATTTTTGATTTGCGTGGCGGAGGAGGTCAGCACCCCGCGCCGTGGTGAGCCGTCTACCTGCCCCCGGGGACCTCGCCAGGTAATAACGATAATAACGTGATGCTGCATACATTCCTCAGTCGGCTTAAACATCTTAATAAGCCACTTGTAGTGCACTTCTCCGTGCAGTCTCGAGGGCATGTGATCGCTGCTTATATAAATTGAACATTTACTTAATAAAAATACTGCATCTGTTGTTAAATTGATCGTTTATTGGTAATTGAAATCAAAATATAATATTGAATGAAGCGTTGATTGAAAACTTTAGCGATGTGCAGAAAATATTTTATTGTTGTCACTTTTGTTTTTATGTGTGCAAATAAAAAAAATGTGACTGAAATAGAAATTAATTAAAAATTCACACTTTGATTCAATTTTTAATTAAATTCTTCATTATAAACAAAATAAACACATATATAGATGGTACATGTATATATAAAAGGTATATACAACGTTGTATTCTTATATAAAATTGAAACACGTGCAAAGATTTAAACTTTTTTTTTTTTTTGTTGACAGCGAAAGTGATTCGAATTGAAGCCTAAAGGCTTTTATAGCATAGTTCAATCTATGTTCGGTAATAGGATTTTACTTTTTTGTTATAACAAAATGTTGGTAGCTGGCATGCGGGCGAGGTGGGGCACCAGCACTTTTGTTAGCGTGTTCACGGCTACAAGTTGCGAGGAGCTAGGCGGGGACGGACGATCGAGGGGGGACCGGGTGGAGGTTTGACAAAAGGACACGCGCAGACAATGGGTGCCAAGCTAGATCTCCTTCCAGAATCCACCTTATTTGGCTGGACCATTGTGACGTCATTAAGACTCGCCCGTCTTCCGTGTGCGAGGGAGAATGCACACGTGAAAAATTGAGAACGAGTTTATTGTTAAAAAATTTGACCCCGCAAAAAACACACGACGCAATTGTCGACTCGTGTAACTTTCCAGATCAGACTACATATTAGCATAAAATTCGCGCTCACTTGCTTGCTTTAACCTTCGGAGTTTTATATACGACAGCAGCTGCTGTTCTTCTTGTATGTAGAGCTGCTGGTAACTGATGCGGCGGCGGCATTGTTTTTCAGCTACACTTTGTGCGTGACCAATGACCGCGTTCACTGATCGCTTTAATAACGAATCTTTTTCTACATTTCCTTTACACAAAATAGAGTTACTTCTTTTATTATTGTTTACATCAGGCAATTCTTAGCGAGGTTTTGCTATTAAAAAAATACCTGTAAAAACCAGTGGAGTATCAGACACGGCTGTGAATATGCATTGTTGGTCAATATTTCGTGTTCTTTGTTGGCTGGTAATTAGTTCATTGTTGGTAATATTGTTGCCGTTAGTCAGAGATGCGATGTCACTCATTGCTGGTATTGTCACTCTCACGACACGCGCAGAGACTCCTCGTGTTAACCCCCCCCCCCCCAATAATTAGCTCGTCACTCACCGGTAAGCTTCACGCTGCACTAAAATCACTAATTTTAATCGAATCGAAATTAGAAATGCATAAAAAAGGGTAACCAATATATAGATCTATTCTAATATTATACGGATAAATGTAGAAGTCTCGTTTTGTTAGAAAGCGTAAAATTTTTACTAGTTAACTATTTTAGGAAGGAAGAAAATTTAACGTAATATCCATATATTAGAAAAAACTAAAATCTAATGCTTTTGTTGTAATTTTCGTAACAATAATACTACGTACAAAGTGAGTTGAAGGCCTAATTTCCGCAAAGATATTACATTATGAGGATAAAAAAAAAATGAAACTTTATTTTTAATTTTAGTCAACTCTCTCTGGTCTATTTACTGTTTCTTTGAGTTTTTTAATATTTTGATCGGTATCCTTGTTTTAAGAAGAAGAAAAAATGTACATAAATTTATTGATGATTTTTCGTGTACACAAAAATTTATTTCTTTTAAAATTTCATGAGTATAACCTTAAAAGAATTTTCTAAAGAAATAATTACGTTATGCTTTCTTGGAAAATAAGAAATATACTTTTATATGATAAAAAAAAGATCCTGTACGAAGTGCTGCATATACATACTTTTGTAACACATTTCTTATAGGAATTTAAAATGTCTTTTTATTTATAGAATAAAAAATATATATAAAATACATAATATTTGAATTAAGAAAAAATTGGCGAACATTTTATGCGAATAGTCTGGTAACAGGTATTCTGTGAAGACTCGGGTAGAACCGGTCACTGAATGAGGAATGCCAACCGCCGCCGCTACTGCTGCCTCCCTCGACCAAACTCTCGATATCTTCGAGACCTCCGATGGATCTTCTCTACCAACAATGGTGTAACCTGTGCGTATTGTTGCAGAAGGCGAGAGAAGAGCGCAGTCTGAGTCCTCGGCGACCTCCATGAGTCACGCGGCGACCTGGCAGAGACAAATAAGCATGGTAAGTCCACCCTTTCGTCGACCCTGAGGAGCGCTATGTGTCCAGTCTACAAAGTAACTAAACAGTGGTAAAAGTGACAACAGAATTGAAGGCAGCTAGGAAGATTTAGCTTTCCGGTTAAATATCGTACTACATTTTTCACTGTTGATAAAAATTAGCCAATAAATAGAGCAATCAAAAAAATTAATTATTAAATTAATGACTAAATTAAATGTCTTATTTAACTTATTTTCATTAGAATGAGCTTTATCGCTTTAGGGCATTATTTATCTTTAATTAACATTGTAAATAAAGTCAATAAGTAAAAGTTAAAAGGAGAGGCGCTTCATTAAAAAATAAAATAATTTTGTAACTGGTTTGTATTTTGAAAAATTGAAAAAAAAGTAGTGTATTCTATTGAAATATGTTTTAATGTAGAAGTATAACAAATTTAAAAAATCTTTTTGTTAAATGGTTAAATAATTTCCGTTACTGGCTCGTAAACCCATGAAATGTGATCAGAATTAACAGTCCCTCTAAAAGAGTACCGAATATCACGTCAGCTGTCATCATGTTGATTAATAGCGTTGTTAATTGGCAACTGAACGTCTTAACTCACAGCTATATAATTTACTGTTACTGAAAACTAAATTTGAATTGCAAAAATAAAGTGTTGAGACCTTATCTAAAAAATCTCTCATGATCCTGACCAGCGTACAAAATAATGTTATCCAATTAATCTCATGTAAAACTTACAGTGCCGTTTTTTTGTTTCCAAGTGAACAAAGTCTTTTAATAGAATTGACTTTACACTAAAGCTTAATGAATTTGGAACCTCCTAAGGCAATTTTATTATTTAAAAAAAGATCACAGGAATCCCGTTTTCTTAGACGACAATCAAGACGAAGCGAGAGCGCCCTGAAGTACTCGCTAGATTGATGCCATTAACTTTGACGTAATTATAACAAGTTTTTATACAACATAACGGAATATTATACAGCTGAGATTTTTTTTATCAACTTATTTGATTATTACTTTCTTTTTTCTTATCTACATACCAGGTAGAAGACCTGAGAGACCTGACCCTCCTAAAGGTAAAATATATAATAAAAATTATATTGAAGGTTATTAACATTGGCAATGAAACCGATCATGTTTTTTTCACTTAAACTTGCACTCTCGGCCGAAGTTGGTGGACTCCTGGGTTGTACACTGCGGGCATTTCGTGACTCATTGTCAATATAAATGCTTTATTGCTTCCTATATTATATATTATAATAATAATGAAAAAACTTATTATGTAAATTTTTATTAGTATAATATTGAAATCTCTGTACAGTGCAATAATAATAATTGTATAGTTTAAGTTAATGATGAAAGGAAAAATAATTTTAAACGAAACATTTTTATTGATTTCCTTTTATATAGAATTGTATATTATTAACTATTGCTTTATAATCTTGCTGTAATAGATTGTAAATTTTATATTATGAAGTCATGCACATTGTTTTCTTTAATTATACTATTGTCATGCAAAAATCATTTTTTTTCCTTACAGAATTATTTTTTCAGTAGTGGCTAAAAAAAATTTTTCAAAAGAAAGTTATAAAATTTTATGAATTCATAAAAATAAATTAACTTGCATTAGTTGTAATACTGAACCCTCAAATTTTTTTAAATTTTCAATACATTAATAATGTAATATATTTATTGTTTATACACCATCATGTCTTAAAATAATAGAGTAAATTCATTCATAAATGTACACATAAATGTTGTATTATTTATTTTAATTAATGTGATTTAATTATGATAGTAGAAATAATTAAAATATTTGTTAATTTTTAAATACCTGTCAGTAGTTTAAAATTTTATTTTTTTTTTTCTGTTTTTCATTAAACAAGTTTGTTGCAAATGAAGATTAAATTTAAAGATGTATTAAGGCCTTGAAGAGTCATTCTTAATATTAATTTGTGTCAACCAATAAGGTTATGTTCTCTATTACCTTGGTCGATTTGTATAACCAAATGACCACTAAAAAAAATGTAATCCCATTTTTAAAAGAAAGGGTGTTTAATGCTTTCTGCTGAAAATTATAATCATTATAATTACTAATAAAATAAATTAATACTAATTAAGTATAGACATTTTTGTTTTAGCAGACCATTTGAAAAAAAATATCCCCTATCATTGTTCTCATTACTTCACATAAAAGAATTACATTTCTTCTCCTTAAATCAATCATTCTGATTGACATAGTGAATACATTACAAAAGCAATTCTCGGATTTCAAACATTTTTTTTAACAATAAAAAAAATGTTAAAATATTTAGGAAGCTGTTTTTCCAGTGAAACCAAAATGGCTTTAGATTTCTACTTGAAGATAAGGTAGATTTGTATCCAATGGGGATGAAGGTCCGGCCGTCGTAATCGAATGGACATTTTTTTCCTTCTTGGTTAATTTCATTTTTTCCGGAGCCGCCGCGTGGAGTAACGGGATATGATCTGACAACGCGGCTCCATTCCTCTCACAGCCCCCTGCTCGCAGCCTCCGAGCTGAGATGGCACAAGAACTGGTCCAGAGAGAGAGAGAGAGAGAGAGAGAGAGAGAGAGAGAGAGAGAGAGAGAGAGAGAGAGAGAGAGAGAGAGAGAGCAACAAGTCACACAGTCCCGCCTTGCTGTGGTAGACGCTATACAACAATGTTGCTCATATAAGTTATAAACAATCGCACCTCATGAACGGACGACGTAACAATCCCGACGGGAAAAAATTTAATGCAAGTGATTCATCACTGTTTGAAATTATTACAAGGTGCTTTAACATCGTATTCTTTTGTAGTTTGATTAAAATCACACTTTTTATTTATTTATTTTAAAATTGTCAATTTAGTAATTTGATGAAAGAGATTTTTTTTTACAAGGTTTTTAGATTCTATCGCTTCTTACACATTGGTTGTTCTTAAGGATTTCCTGTTTAAACAAAAGTTTTTACAGCAAAAATTAAGTTAATACACAAGGAATTAAAACCTTTATTCTACAGAAGAGAAAGAAAAAATCCCTTTAATATTAAATTACTTTTTTATTAGTATAAATATATGAGGTTTAATTTTTTAATTTAACTTGAGGTTTTGAAAGTTTTTTTAAGTATATCCGTTTATTTCATTATAATGTATTTTTACTAAATAATTATAATATACTAATTTAACACGAATAAAAACTTTAATGCATATTATTTGTTTAGATATTATACAGCATTTTTTTTTTAAATCAACAACATCACAGAAATAATGAAAATCTTTACTTTATAATTACATCAATTTTTATATAAATTAAAAATGTATATCATTGTTAAAATTATAGAAAGTTTTAAAAAAAAAATCATAACTATACAAGGATGTACCGTACGGAAAAGCTAACATAATTAAATATAGTATATTATTCATTGTGAAGTTAATAATAATAATATTACATTTGACAGATTGCTTTCACTAACTCAAATTTCATATTGTATTATATCATCACTTAAAGTTGTATATTCAATTATATTCTGATACATCATCTGTATGATTGAAGATGAAAGTAATGATGGGGCTAACTATCCATCATACATATATACACGAACAAGATAGTAGGTGTCAGAAGCCACGTTATAGAAATCGAGGAGGACACGGATTAAACTGTACATGCGGCAGATTATGTGAGCGGTACTTGGCGATACGTCATCATAGCAGACTTAACGCCCTCACTAATTTTCTCATCGCATCATTTTGATAGTGACAATGGGATGAACTTAACAATAGAGTAGATACTTAATATATAAAATATAACGTTATAGTCATCAACAATGAAAGAGTTGGTGTATATAGAAAATATTTTATAGGGAGGAGAAATTTTTAAAATGATACCTTTATATTATAATAATAATAAAAAAAATGTATTGTTATTATAATTAGATTGGTGGGTGTATGTGTGAAAGAGAGTGAAGATTCGTTAACGGTATTATTTTTCTATACACGATTGGATAGTTAAAATATGTATGAGCGAAAAATTACTATTTTACTTTGCTGCCCGGTGGTTTTCCTTCAGGCAAACTTTTTTTTCCCCCGTTCTTCTTTTCTTTATTATTTTCTTCACTTTCAATGGACTGCCAAAGCCACGTGATCACCGTAACGTGAGAAGCGAGCGATCAGCTGGAGCTGCAGTGCAATGATCTGCTGCATGCCCAAACCTCGAACCCGGTACTCCTCTCTAGTAAATCTGCTGTTACGGCGGAGGGTCATTCCGTTCTCACACGCGCACACTCATCCCGACACCCGCCGTCATTAATGAGCCTTATTACTTATAATTAGAACCATTATAATTATTGAAATATATTTTTTTACATATGTTCTATCTATAATTAAAAATATGAATAAAACATAAGTATGTTGTGACGTATTATAATATAAATTACAAAGGAAATAAATATATATTTTTTTAGTATAACATAGAACAAAAATAATATAGAAAATAGAAAGAATTTATAATTATATGCAATAAATACGTAAAAAGTTGTAAATTATTTCTCCAGGTATACAATATTTAAAAGAACAATAAAAAATTTAATGTATAATTGAGGTATTGCTATAAAATAAATTACATTATACTAAGCAGTAAAGAAAAACATGCACTTTGACTATTGTTGGAAATAATAATAATTAATGAATATTCAGTAATAAAATTTAAACATATTTATACCGGACTTCACAAAATATAAATCACAAGTTGGATAACCACAGATTCGTAAAGTTCGTTCCATTAGTTTCATGGCTTGTATTTCAAACTATGACTTAACTTTTACGACCTGTAGTCATGCGAGTACCTCCCTCCTGTCTCGTTACTCTGAACGTACACTTCAGGGCAGCCTGATCGTTATGTCTGATGCTGCTGCTGCTGTAGCTTAATTAATCTCACAAACAGATCAAGAGTTTCAGTTTCCAGTATGGTAAAACAAGATAAAAAAAATTGCTCAGTACGCTTGCCTCCACACAGACGGCGTGACAAATTCCATGCACAAAAGATAACGATTGTGGTGTCCCGAAGTGTTGGCTCCCTGTACCTTCTGATGACCGGCAACTTCATCTCAATGTTCAATAAAGGGGAAGGGTAATTTCACGACTGGCTGCAAAGACGTAACGTATTATATGCGAGTTATTGCATTAGTGCGTGCCTGTGACTATTAACAATAATAATCAAAATAATTGCTACCTCCATATGAGCTCAGAAAAAATTAAAAAAAAAATAACAGCAGTATGTAATTTGAGTTTTGTGCTCTATTCATTAATGCAATGTACTGTACTTCCATAATTTAGTTGATTTATAAATTAAAAAAAATACAACATTGTTATGCACATTTTAGTGAGAGTTTCACAGATTTATATTAAAACGTAATAATCATGCAAGTTGATTAATGTTTTCTAAATGAAATGAGGATTTTATATTTTTATAAATGAATAGATGCATGCAATTAATTTGAAAAACAAGAACAACAACAAAAATATAGTACCAAGACTGATGTATAGTATACAAGGACGGTTTTCATACATGGGCAAGTTGTATAATATATAATAAATATAATTATAATAGTATTGATGCAATTTCAAATAATATAATTATTTTATATTTATATATATATAATATAAAACTTATTGACATTTCAAGATAATTATATTTTATTATAATTTATACATTCGTGACTTTTTAATTGATAAATAAAGTAACGGTGTGGTCATCGTTCAACTTATATATTATGCATATAACAATAACAACAATCTTGATTGTTACGAGAACATTGTCGTGCACATAACGAGTTGTTGCTGCAATCACTGCAGCAGCAAGCTCGTCACCGTGAGCCAACTGCAGTCTTCGATGTAACAACAATGTTTATTACCTCGTGAACCCTACCTCTTAAAGCAGCCACAAAGGAGCAAGGTAACCCGATCGTCATCTCTATATATTGCTTTACATATACCGGCCGGGCTATAATGTCATTGGCTCACCAGTTGTGGCGTGTCTCGGACTTAAAACGTGCCCAGTAGCAGATCATCCTTATACTTATTACTATTTTTTTTTTGTATATATCAGTACTAGAAGCACCTTAAACTGCCTCACTCTAGAGTGGTGTTTATTGCTACCTGTTATAATAACCAGTAGTCTACATCCTCACTTGTTTTTTTATACTCCGATAACTTGAACACACTTCTTAACAATAATAATAAAACTCTCGCTAAAGTCAATCGGACAATGATCTCTTTCTCTCACACTAAATAATTAAAAAAAAAAAAGTTATGTAATTTAAATTACTCTTAACTGGAATAAATCAAACGTCTCAATAAATATACACATGTTAAAAAAAGGCAAACTCGAAGGAAAAAAAAAAAGTTTAAAGACCTATAATATTGACGTGAAACAATATTTACAAAACCTAACATTATTATTTTATTGATGACCAATACTCATGGTTATATTAAAAGAAGAAAAATGAAACATCTCCTACTCCCCATCGTATATTTTAGAGGTTATTCCTCTCATGCTACCTTTAAATTATATGTTTTAATAGTCTGATTAAAAACTCTCTTAAACATGATGTTGCTACTAACCAATAGCTATATATAAAAAAAATCATGAATATAAAAAAAAAATACTAAAATATTATTTGATACTTGAATTCACATATACTTAAAAGCTATATTTAATTTTTTATAGCATTGAAACTATAAGAAATTACAGGTGCAATGTCCTTGACATTATTTTTGTGCAAAATTTAATGATGGCAGTTATTATAAACATTATAGGTGATTTATTTCTAACATTTCCTGTTTTAATTGAACATTAATTGATTTTATATTTTGAATTTAGGCAAAAAAATATTACATATAATATGAAACAATAAAATTTTAATCAAGTAGTGTACCAGATTAGCCTCACCAGTATAAAAACTGACCATTTTAAATAATTAACAAATGTAATTCTATTTATTTTTATGGTGAATAAATATACTGAATATTACTATAACATTAATAACTAAATCAAATTATTTAATTTCTGTAACATATTTAGTAAGTATACATCAATATTTCAATAATATAAAAAACGTAAATGGAACAGAAATTTCCCATTATTAATATGTATTTTATTTGCTGTATTTTCATGACATTTGATATAGCGGGGAAAATTGACCATTTGTTGTACAGAAAATAAAACAATCAGGAAACATATTTATAAACATAATACACGTTTGCATAACTATATACGTTTCTTAAAGTATGCTAGAATTTAATTTTAATTACATCGTGAGATTCCTTCATTTAATTAAAGATTTAAAATACTCTTGTATTTGATACAGAACATTTTTATGGGAATGTGAATTTAAAAAGTATTATCTTTTGTTTTTTATAATTAAAATATAGGATAAATAGTTAGTATAATGTAATAAATTACTTAAATTGTTTTTAATTAAAACTGCACGAAATGTGAATAATAAAGAAAATTGACCATGACAAGTAGGGTAAATCTTTGTTTGCTGAGAACTAGGTATGTGAATCGTGTACTCTGGGTTATAAGTATTAAAACAACAACAAATACTTTTGTTTTGTTATAAAAAAAGAAAACATTTTCTCTTTCTTTTTATTGCACGTCGTTTGTGGGAGATTTTCAGATTGTAATCAACACTTTAAGCAGCTTCTACTTTTTTCTCTTGATAATAAATAAATAATAAAAAAAAAAGCTCAGCGGTCAGGTGCGTGCGTAGATCGTACCGTCTGGACGAAGGTCTCTCGCTGCGGCCTACATTGCTCGCTTATTTTCACCTGTTCGCACCTCAACGCAGTGCGAATCATCTTGGCTCAAACCACTCTTGCAAATAACCTTCCGTCACGTGCTGTGTAATCTTATAAGTCACGCTTAATAGTCGGCAATTTTATAATAATCAATCATTTTTTTATTACATAAAATATACCTAAGGTTAAATAAACTAAAGATTTCTCCTTTCTTTTAATATTTGATGACTAAATTAAATTTTACTAATGATTAACTAACATTAAAAAAATCTTCAAGTTTTAACAAATAGAGTCAAGTCAATATAATTTTTTGTAAAGGAAAAAAAATCATAATTTAACGTAACATTAAAATATGTTAATTGTAATTCATATATATATATGAGATTGCCACGTGTGATAAAATAGCAAAATTTTTACTAAACATAATTCATTTTGAAATAAGAAATGCTTGGTTTTGAATAGAAGCATTGTTAGGAATATTTGGAATTAGAGCGACATTGATTTCTTTTTATCAATTCCAGCATAACAACATAATATTATATTAACAGTGACGTAAGAAAATTGACGTAAACCCCTGGTGATTTTTCCACCGATTGCTGATGAAGTGTGTATTTCTCTCACAATAATCACAATAATGTAATCAGAGTCAGTAAACAGCGACGTAACTCACTCTCAGGCTTAAATAATATTTTCTCATGACACCATGCAGCCTCTATGAAATATTTATAGCTCATCAAATGAGGGTAACACAATAAAATTTAAGGAAGACATTGAAAACAAAATCAAAAGTTTAATTTTAAGTGGGGGAACTAGGGGGTTAACCACCTTTTGGTCTCAGCAATTACGTTGAATTTTCTACCCACCACTTATAGAAAAAAATAGAAATTAAACAGGGAATTCAAATTACTAATTACATTATTTTTTTATTGGAATATCTGTTATCATTGCACTAATTATAAGTGACATAAGACTTAGGGTCCCCCTTCCCGAAATTGGTCGGAATTGGAATTGTGAAAAATTCATGGTCAGTGAGAAATTTCCATCCAAAAACTATCTCCGAATGACGAAGGACCCATCCGAAACATTTCTCTACATGGATACGCCAAAAGTTGGAACTGAAAGTAAACAAACGTATGATACAAATCTAGACTTTCATATCACTTGCACTTGGAGAGGTCGAGAGAAAGTTTGATGACCTTAACATTGGTATGATAATAAATGCATCATCCTCCAAGCGTGGAGGAGTATATCGCTCAACTGCAGCCCATGTCGTCGGTGCATGTATGTGCACTATTGTTGCAGCCAGTGAGGCGCTGCATTGTAACCTGTCAAACGCGATATACGCCGCACCCTTGTGTACACCAAGCATCATCGCATTAATCTTACGTACACTATTATAAATTAATAATAAACATAAAAGATGTCATATCAATATTAATTCTTTATATCCTGAATATTGAAAAATTATCAGTAACTTACATGCTTAACTTTATACAATGATGTTCAATATAATAATATATCATTTTGTTTTTATTAAATTTATAAATTATCGCCAATTTTTATCAAATTTGATTTAAAAAATATTAACATTTATTCTATATATATATATCGCCGTAACAGAATGTAACAAATTTAATATTTTCATATTAACTTATAAAAAATTATGACGGTATAATTTTTTTTTTTAGGTTTCATTATACAATTTATTAGATGAATTCGTTATAATAATAATTATATACTTAAATTTTGTTTTAAAATAAATTGTTAAAAAAAAAAAAAAAAAAGAAAAAAAAAAGAAAAGAAAAGAAAGAAATGGTCCAATTCGAAAACAACAGTGAACAACGTGCATGCAAATATTTGTTAGTAGTAACGTTAACAGATATAAATTCAAAACAATTGAAACTTCCGTGACGTATAAAATAAGACATATTTCCTTAGCTTTGTTATTACAAATGACAAAAAGGCAAAGCGCGTGACATTTTGTATAATATAGGACAACAAAGTTTTGCTCAATGTATAATAAATATACAATGTTATTTTCATGTAACAAACGGCACGCAATGTGACATCCAGAAGATGCTGCGGAGGATTGCGATTGTTCTCCGTTACCCGAGGAGTTTGGTGCACCACGCACGCCATGGAGGCGCCACGCGTGCTCGAACATGTGTGCTAGGCGCTAAGCTCGGGTGAACTTCCCCCGCGACTCTGCGGAGGAAGAAGCACGTCACTGAGCTTTGTAGTCTGAAACTATTCCCATTCATCTCGTAAACTTTTATATTAATAAAGAAGTGTTTATAATTCGATTAATAATTAACGGTACACTTTTTATGAGTGGAATTTTTAAACATTATTAAAATTGTGAACGGTGTTTGTTTTAAAATTAAAAAAAAAATATAAATATTACAGCATAATGCATTCTGTTATAAAAAAATATATTTGACAGTTATACAAAAAACGGAACAAAGTTTAAGAAATTATTTACTTTTCTATTTAAAAATAACATTATCAAGACTAATGAAACGAGTAAAAAAAAAAATACATTTACATATATTATATATGATTAATTTAATTTTGCCTTAAGCAATAAATATAAAAAAGTGGTAAGTATTAAAATTAATTGCTAAAAAAAGTATATGTATTAATAATATTGAATCAAACATAGATTATTTAAATTACAGGATTATAATATTAGGTCATAAATCATGCCGAACAAAAAACACACACAACAAGTTTGACTTGTGATACTTGGCTATACAAAGATCACTGAAGCTACAAATTGAGGCTATTATTTCGTGTCAATTCAGTCTTTTCGTCTGAGGTAAGTTTGTATCGTTTTGTTACGTGCGCGTACATAATGATGATGAAACGAGCTGCGCACCACTCGGAACCAGAGCAGAACTGCCTCTCTGGACCATCAATACTCTTCACATCAAAAGTATAAGTCCGCTTGATTTAATTCAGAAATACAAGCCACGTGGAGACTAAGTTTTAAAACGGTCTGTAATATTTCAATATTATAATAAAATTACTGCCTGAATTCCATACATTCTTCATGAAGAAATAAATTCATTTTTTAAAGCGTATAATCATTAAATAACGAGCTTAAAGTTTAATATTATGTTTAAAAAATATTTGTAAAATTCCTGATGTCCTCAATCCTACCGGATGAAACTCATGATAAAAAATTAAATGTTGGAAATTTTTTACACTTTTTTTACAAGCTATATCCTGATGCTCACAATAAGTTAATAGTTTATAGTAAAATAGCTTCATCAATTAATTTTTTAAGTGTTGCGCTTTAATTAATTATTTACAACATTTTTTTTTGGTCCATTTTCACTTGGAACTATTTTACGAAATTTATTTCTTTGTGCTGCAATTATTTAATTTTTTTTAGGTTTCTCAGTAGCCCAAATTCCCAGCAGGTTGTGCAGCGGGTCTGACATAAGCTGAAAGTTACGACATGGAACTGTCACCCACTCGCTAACTGCACTCGATTTTCTAGTCATTAAGCCTTAAAATTCGCGATGAGAATTGTGTCGTTTAATTAATATTCTTTTAAATTTGACAAGTATAGTTTATGATATTTTTCATTGTTTCTTGTGATGGTGTGATCCATCTTAGATAGAGAGAATATATAATGTTGTCTATTTTATGGTTAACCGATTTATTTTTGGTATTTTTATCGGAAATTTTAAGGAAAACTTAAAAACTTTTTACGATTAAAAAATAGTTATTTCTATATTTTTAATTTGGTATGCGTGCATGCATTGATTATTGCTTCGATGATTATTGAAAATATACAGGAATTAGTAAATAGTTACAAGTTATTTAAAGTTTGAAAATCTTGAATAATTATTATATATATTATATATAATAGTATTATAATTATTCTGTTAGCTTATTATTATTTGGTAAATAATTATAATAATTTCAATTACAGAATATAACTTTCAATTCTCTATTTTCTAATAAAAATATAGATTTATATATTTGGGAATTTAATGTAAATTAAAATAAATTTTGATAAAAATCTGATGAGGAAATTTTTCTAAATTATTTAAAGGATGACCATAAATGATAAAATTGTGTGATTCAACTTAAATAGAATTGTAAATGTTTCTTAGCAACTCATAATATAAATTTAAACATGTATGTGTAATCCTATATTACAGATTCTTAGTGATATTTTACCTAAAAAATTCCTTTCTAAAATCTAAAAATTTGTTATGTCACACGGACCAGTTATTATATCATTGGCCATGCTTTGCGTATCGAATTACATGGAGAGAGCAAATTAAAACAGACGCATTCGTTTTACATGGATGTGATGCACTGTTGCAATTTTACTAAGATTTGATTTCCAACAAAATCGATTTCATAAAATAGATTAATAACAGATTTTACATTCACTTCTCTGATACGATATTTCTTTTTATCTGTTCTAATAAAATAAATGCTCTAATTAAATAAAGTTTCCCACTAAGAATTTATCATATAAAATTTAATATAATAATATATTATGTTTTTATTAAAACATTATTTTTCTTTTTCTTTACCTTTATATACAGTCTGTTAAGGGAAAAATTTAACCACAAAATCATTCACAGTCTATAAAAGTATAACAACACAATACTAATAATAATAATAATAATAATATATCAATAAAAAGAGTGCATCCACACATTTTATTACTTATTCGTGTTTTTGCTCTGTACGGCTACCGTCATCGCTGTTGTGAAGCGAGAACATTGTCAGGATGTTGTGTGGCTTGCGGTCTTTTACTTCACACGTCAGTATATACATTTTTTTTATATTATTAAATAATTTACACGATGGTTGTATAGAGATAAAGAGATTTAAACGATGGATGTCAAAAAGCGGCGTAACTAAATTCATCTATATGTAGTTTTGTCTCTTTATGTTGACCACAAGTTGTATATAATTTTTTTATCGATCGGTGTTGACAGACATTGCGCGTCCAATCGTTCCTCACGCCCGCCGCTTGTCTCGTGGAGATGAACAAAGCTGCTGCAGAGGAGTCGTTGGTGCAGTCACAATGGACCACCTGCAGCTAGCAGACTCAACAATTCCTGAAAGTGCAGCAACCGCCTGCATGCATACTTTTTTATTTTTCTCTCAAATGATTCGTGTGTTGGTGTCAATGGGACAGTAACCAGCTGTTTTATCATTTGATGTATTGGGTGGGATATTCCCACAACCAACCTATTATAGAAGAAGAAGTTAATACATGCAATTCATGCTGTAGGTTGTTAACCATTGACAGAGATTAAAGACCTTTTAGTTTTAAATGTTAACTATACAATAGTATACGTATATATATATATATATATATATATATATATATATATATATATATATATATATATTATTGAAACTGAAATTTAACAACCTTGAAACTGTGACTGCACTTCAAATCTTTGATTGACTGTACAATTACGTAATGTATAATATATATTCGCGCGACATAATAAATCACAAACATTATTTCGCTGCGTTGTGATTTAAATTTTGACGTGGTTCTGATAAAACTTCTCGATCGCTTTTAAATCAATAGTGAATATATTGTCAATAAAAGTTTTTAATTCATTTAATTGTAATTCAGAAATAAATATTAATTTATGTGCATAGAAGGAAAGATAATTATATTTTTATGCCGCATGCACTTCTTGAGAAAAAGCTTCTTAAATGTCTTTTTGACTATCAGTTGATGAATATCTCCTTATGTTTCAGATGCGAAGACCCAGGCGGTCGTGACGTCACGGTGAACATGCGCGGCATCACGTTTCGCGCACGGGGGTCACCCCCTGCCCTTCTCCTCCTCTTCGCCGCCCTACTGACAGGGGTTATCGGCTTGGGGGAGAATGACCTTGGCTTAATATCAAGGGTTACGCGTTCACCAGATACCTTTCCTTCGAATCACCGTCGAACTACCACCCAAGAACCCTCCGCAGCTGCTTCTGCAGTATTTGCAGACATTAATGCCTTGGCTAGTTATAACACGACAAGCTCAAGAAGTAGTCAGCAACGACTCACTTCGTTACCAGAACGAACAGCCAAGTCTAGTTCACCAGATTCCCCAAAGAGACGACACCGTCCTGGCGTGGTGACGAGTTTGGGCGAAATCCCCGTGCTTGACGAGGTTACCCAGGCGTCTCGTAATCTGCTCAAAGTACCTCCCTCCACCACCACTGAGGTGAACTTGGTGACGTCGGCACCACGGAATGCCAAGGCGGCCACCACCAGCAAGCGAGCCGCCCCCGCACCTCCGCTGCTGCGCCAGGAGCCATGGGTGCTGCCCCTGCTGGTGCTCTCCGCCGTCACACTGTTCACCATGGCGGCGTTCGAGGTGTTCGTGCTGTGCCGAGCACGACACGCCGCGCCCTCCCGCAGACACCTCTTCCTCGGCCAGGTGAGCACAACGCCGAGTCTGCTATTTCCATCAAATTCCATCAAAATAATATCAGTAGCGTAAATGTTAACAGAATCTCAATCGTTGTAATAGCTAATTTAATTAATTTTTGTTTTTGATAAAATTTAATATAAAAAAAAATAGATGTTTAAGACATGAAATTAAAGCAAAACAGTTTGGAACCACCTTGATAGATATTTTATATTATATATTTATGTATTATAAATTTATATAATTATATAATATAGAAGATGTATCATATTGTAGCACGATTTTTGTCTGCAACCTTGTTAATCACCATTAATAATGGACAACATACATGAAAAAATTTTGTTGCAGAAATGAATAGAGGGTACCAAATTATGCTACTCTGAATTTTTTCAGATTTTTTTGAGACCCGGAACTATTTTTAAATAATTATTGAAAGTCCTGTGATTTCAGTTGGCACCCCTGCAGCCTTAATAAAAAGGATATAGACTGGACGCCTATTGACGCCTCCAGGGGGCGTGGCCGCACTTTCAATAATTATTTAAAAATAGTTCTGGGTCTCAAAAAAATCTGAAAGAAATCAGAGTAGCACAATTTGGTACCCTCTATTCATTTCTGCAATAAAAAATTTTCATATATGTTGTCCATTACGGTTGCAGACGAGGACTTTTCAGAGTCAAGGAGTGTCTATAAAAAGCTGTAATGTAACGATGCTGGCCTAGTCTATTAATGATCAATGATAATGCTTTTCTTATCATAGACGTCACACAATATTTAGAATTTTAGGTATAACATCTAAGCAACCAATATATTGAAGTAGGCAATAATTTTGGGATTTTTGAGATAATTATTTATATATTTAAGGTATAATATCAGTTAATCTTATCTCTCTCGTACAATATATTACTCGGACCTGTCAGGCCAGATGTCTGCAGTCCAGTGTACTGACTGTTGTCTGCAATGTTACCGCAGGTGCTGCTGCTGGGCGTGTTCATGTGCGTGGCACTGGCCGGCATGCAGGCTGCCACGCCGAGTGCTGTCACATGCGCCGTGGCTCGCCTGGGGGTGGGGCTCGCCTACACCATCGTCTTCTCTGCGTTGCTCGTCAAGAGCGTCTTCCTCATCAGCCTAAACGGCGGGGTGTACCTGCCAGCACCCTACCAGGCGTTGCTTCTGCTCTTCGCCGTTCTCATCCAGGCAAGTGTGGCAGCACTGTCGCGGATTGAAATACTGTACCGCAATACAGTCTAGCTCAAACAGTTGCCTATATCACAGGGGTTGAGAAAAATCTCGCAACTTCTTAAATAAATAAATAAATAAATAAATAAATAAATAAGCAAATAAATAAATAAATAAATAAATAAATAAATAAATAAATAAATAAATAAATAAATAAATAAATAAATAAATAAATAAATAAATAAATAAATAAATATTTGAAAGCAAATTAATTAATTAATTAATTTAATAATAATTAAGTGATGTTAGCTTGTACGTTATCATGATCGAACAAATTATGATGTATTTATCCTTCAACATAATATTAACTCTAAGCACAAACCCAGCCAGCGTGGCTGCTAATTAGTGTAATGGATACTATTATTGTAATCTAGTAATATTGGCAGACGACAAGGCCATTTCACATTCTCTGAGCTACATAGAGCCGTTGTTAATAAGAACCATGCTCCTCAGGTGGCAGTTGGTGCGCAATGGTTGCTCAACTCGCCTCCACGGCTGCAGCACCCTGAAAACGCGACCCCCGCGCCACCCAGGCCCACTCAGGGTTCCAGCACTCGCCACGTCATCACCGCCAGTGACGTCACGCCTGTGAAGGTCAGTCGACCATGAAACCAATTATCATATTATAACTGGAGCATTCTTCATGTAACTTTGTATAAAATAATTTTGATTTACAAGCTTGAAAATCAGTAACGCTGACAGAAAAAGGGGGTTTACTCTTTTTGATTTGGTTGTGGTATATGGAAAAAAACATTGGAGAAGGGAGATCATGGTCTTTCCCTCCAACTGCTTAGAGCGCGCACCTCCTTCTCCTTCTATTATAATATATTATCGGAGCTTATTTACTTGTTTTATAAAAATAATAAGTCTATACATTCAAATATATTTACTGTACATAATTATAGTATAATAAAAGCCACAAAAGTAAAATAATAAAAATAATGTTGTGCTTATCGTAAAATTTCCCGTATTATAAGCTATGAACAGATTCAGTAAATAATGCTCTAATTTTGGTTATAACACAGGGTGGAGCAGCGAACTCGGATCCTGGAGTGACGCTGTGTGAGACGCCGTACTCGGAGACTCTGGCTGCCCTCGTCTACGTCGTTTTCTTAATGGGCTTCGTTGGAGTGTTGGCCGCCAAGTCTCGTGGCATCCGTGAAAACTACCGCGAGTCCACGTACATCGGGCTCTCCGTGGCGTGCTGCGCGCCGCTCTGGCTGGGCTGGGCGCTCGCGGGTCTCGCCCTCGCACCGCGACACCAGGTGAGACGTCGGTGCACTTAATTCTCGTTGTCTAATCGGACGTGTCTTATAACTATTTCATGCAGAGTGCCTGTATGTATGTTTTGAAAATTACAAATAAAGAATTGAATATGCAGATAAAAACTTCACAAAATTATAAGTATAGTGTGAATAATTTTGTGATGACTTAATTTGTCAATGCATGGTTTGAACTAACATAGATTTAATAGCCTGAACAAGATTTAAACCCTTAATTTATGACATTTGCAAATAATGTCTTGTGTATCAATATGTCAATAATAATTGAAATAAATTTTTTTTTGACACATCATACTCACCACATAGTCAACTTTAATAATATTACAATTTATTAAATTGAGTTTTTATTTACTTATTTATTTTAACTAAATATTAAAATCTCAAAGTATTTGTACACCATAGTCCGTTAGTTTCATCTCAATATTTCCACAGGACGCATGTGTGGGGTTCGGGCTGCTGGCGACTGGTCTCGTGGTGTTCTCGCTGATGTTTCTACCCAGAGGACGCCAGCTGGCTGCCATGGGCCGTGATGGACGCTACGCTGAGGATGGTGGCGAAGAGCGCTTCAGCTCGCTCAGCCCCTCGGCCGTGGCTGGCTACTCGCCCTCCTTCTTCCACTTCAAGCCGGTACCGGCACCAACATTGTTGCCCACCAAGCACGGCGCACCCAATGGTCTCTTTCCAGCCCACCTGATGGGAGGTAAGAATCATTTGCATCTAGTCACTGTTAACTCACTTTTATGTTGATTGTGCACCATATATCACAGTAGTTCACATGTAACCTGTTAATTAATGTAAAATGGCATGATTGTAAAATTGCACGAGCAATATTAGTTGTTGTGATAGTTTAATAAAGAAATAATAATATAATATTTTAAACTCACGCTGGAAATGAAGATTTAAAATATATTTAAATAAGTAATTAAATTTCACTGAATTAATAATAATTTTTTCGGAGTAAGCATATTTTTACACTGCATTTAGAACTTTAAAATTACAGAATTCTCCATGAATCTACTATCATATGTATAAAAAGTTAATTAATTTATACTTCATTAAAAATGTTTCCTAAAAACGAAATTTGTCAATCAAAGACTTGGAATTTAATGTCAAATTTGCCCTTTTGTTTCCATACAATTTTCAGTACTTTTTCATTTAAAAAATTATCATCGCACAAAGCATTAGTTACCATGGCACCTGATCATATTAACACGATCGAATGTCACCTTCCTTTGAGACGGCACGGCATGATGTGGCATGTGGTGGCTTGTTGTGTTGCCAGACCGCGTGGCTCTTGTGGGTCCGCCGCCACCACCGCCGCACAAGCACCTGCCCCCGCTGCCACACCAGCACCAGCCCCCGCCGAGCTACCCCCGCCTCCTGCACTACTACCCCTGCCTCTACTACCCTCCGCGATACCCAGGTACAGTATCCCTCATGCTTAAATCACATAACCTGCACAGCATTCGTTAACCTTGGTCCGTAGAGAATCTCCACTGTAATATGATGCCATGAGGTATGATTTATACAATGTGATTTTATACTTACAGATAATTTATTTTCATTTTATTCATATTTATATCAGTACTGCAGTAATTAAAATACCTGTATTAATTTTTATTTCAAATACATTTTTTTTTTTTAACTGTGGCAATTTGTTTGCCATAAAATTTTGCAACATTTTCAGGACTTGTGGTGGACGCATCTTAATTAACTTTCCCCAGGAAAATTAACCTAATTTGGCTAGATGCTGACAGTTGCCAACTTACTACAGATTATTTTATTTTCAAATATGAGCAATTTTTTGCAGTACATGTTCAAACTTGCGTGAATAAGAATTTAATTCCAAATTAATTTATAAATTGACTGATGATAAATTTATTTAAAATCCTTAAGTATCCACAAACTCTTAAATTCATGCATATATAATTATTACAGAGAGTTAAATTGAGAACATGCATGGCTCAACATTTTAAAACATTGACCTTTACTCGACCCCTCCATAACCAAACACAACCATGTCTTGTTTCAGGCCTGTATATGAAGCCGGACGACGGTAACATGTACACCACTCTGGAGCCGACCCTCTCCAGTAACCCCAACGTGTTCTTCCAGCGAGGCGGCTTGCACCCCGGCATGATGTACTGACACGTGTGCTCCATTGAACTCCAGTGTCCCCCTTTGTACTTTATTTAGTGACAGATAATTAAGTGGATGGTGCTAAATCATCGAACTCGTTCAAATCGCTGATGTGCTTTATTCTATATTCTTTTCGAGGCATTATATTAGTCTATAATAATTTTGCTACTTAAATTTAATAAAAATATTTTATTGTATATATTATATATATTTTTTTTCAATTTAAGAAAAACTAGATTTTGTTAATAGACGATTTCTTATTGTGATTTAATGACTTTTGTAGTTTAAGATTTGGATCATTATTACAAAATGCCAAAAATAAACAAGAGGCAACATAGGACAATGTATAAATAAATAAAATCAAATAATTTAATTGACATATTAAGAAATAATCTCTGCATAAAATAGTGACATTAAATTTTATTTTTAAAGTATTTATGTAAATTTCAACAGCAAAAAATTAATATTTTGATACATTTTTTTACCACTGTTGATATTTGGTAGAGATGTTTTCGCCCTCAGAAATACAATGAAACAAGAAAGAAGAAGGAAAAAAACAAAAATTAAAAAATTTGATTTTGAAAAAGTATAGTATATTTGGACTTTTAAAACTTATGTTTACATCAATGAGTATAAGAGCTCCTCATTACATATTTTCACCTCACATTAAAATAAATGAGAAAATTTAATGAATGTTAATATTCATTTTTTATTTATTTATTATAACATTGCAATTCTGAGTTCAGCTTGTCAAAATTTAAATTAAGATATACACAATACAAAAAAAAAAAAAAAAAATGTGCATGTTAAATGCATGCTATAGCCATAATTAAAGAATTGCTTCAAGTAAATTTTGATTTAAAAGTATGTAAATACTTTATACACTCTGCATGCTTGTAAGGAATCGTACATTTATTCTCTCTTCGATTTAAAGAATGTTGTAATTTATGAATGCAAATTGTAATTCAGTCATTTGATTAAAAGGTGCGTATAAAATGTTTTGTACTTAAAAATATAAGGCACAAAACTCCTTACTGTTATTTGTTCTGTACAACATTAAAATTGGTTCTGTTAAGATTTAAAAAAAGTAGTTGACATTTTTATATTGTATAAATATACAAGATGCTTCATTACATACATTCTTCATAAAGACGTTTTATGCATTTTATATTACTGCTGCCAAATGCTTCATTTTTTTTTCTGCTGATAATTTCATTTTCATGCGCATCATATATTAATTATATTTTTATATGATAAAAAAAAATAAATGATGAAAAATTGTTGCTTATTTTAATTATTTTTAGAAGTTATAATACCCTTATGAAATTCAATATTCAATATATTATATTAGGTTTTTACGGGAATACGATTGCCTGTCGTCCTTAACAGTGGCGTAGCCAGGATTTGTCCAAGGGGGGGGTTCTTCAAGACAAAGATTGAGAACAGCCCACTGGGGGGTTTGGGGGGCGTAGCCCCCCAATAGCCCGCCGCAGGCGCGATTTTTTTTACGGACACGCCCCTTTTTTTAAGGTAAAATTATGAAAAAATACTATTATAGAAAATGTATGGCCCGATGCAATTTTTTAAATTTTTTTATATTTTTTGTACCCCATTTTTTTAATTTCTTTTCAATACATGCACTAACGTAATAAATAAAGCTTTGTGTAAATAGTTTTAGTTAAATCAAGTAATTCATCTAATAAACACTTTTATATTATATTTATTAGTTTCATGATGCGCGATTTTTTTGAAAAAGCGTTGGTGGACTATTATTTTTTTCGATGAAAAGTTTCAGCAAATTTCTTACTATATTTGTAAATCGTAAAATATAAAATATCTAATTACACTATTTTTGTCACTAATTTTTCTTATAAAAAAATAGACCACATTTTAAGACGATGTACTGATGTGTGAGCGAGAAAAAATACTTACATTTACATTTTCAAAACAGGAAAATTATTACGTTATAAAGTATACTGTAAAATTAATATTTAAAAAATTGGATATTTTTTAACTTAATTCAATAATAAATTTAAAAATATGTACAGTATTATACATTAGACAATAAAACTTCCTAATGTAAGAAGTAATATACCTACATAACATAATTAATTAAAAAATAATAAAATACCACACATAAATTTTTAATTTTTATGCTGAACATCATGCGGGGAAGGTTAACAACATTTTTTATATTTCAAATTGTTGTCTTCATATGCAAAAACATATATAACTTAATAATGAATATTACATAATATTTAATTATATAAATAATAGAATTATAGTATAATTAATTAAATAATCATAATACTTGACGCATTTTAAATAAATTAAAGATGTATTAACGATGTGTTTCGGGGATATAAATTTTTAAAGTTCTTTTTAAGAAAATTTTTCATAAAATTTTATCTAAATCGTATCCGTCGAGTACCATTTTTTTGATATTTTTCCCTTAAAATTTACTAAGGTTCAGCTCTCAAGGGAGGGGGTTATAACACCCAACCCCCCCCCTTGTCTACGCCCCTGGGGGGTCTTCAAATAACACCAATTGCAACAATCCTAAAATTAAGACAGTCTTAGCGTATTCTTTATTGTTGCACTAAGACAGTCTTAGGCTAAGTTTAGGTTAAGTGGTGTTATTTGAAGACCCCCCTGGTCCTTAATAATAAAGGATTTCCATAATGGAGTATCGACCTCAATTTTTTTTTATTGCAGAAATGGATAGAGGGTGCAAAGTTATGCTACCCTGATTTTTTCAGATTTTTTTGAGACCGGTAACTATTTTTAAAAAATTATTGAAAGTCGTTTTTGTGACGTCACAAGGCGGCAAGTCCTATCTTTTTCTTAAGGAGCGGCGTTTCGTGACGTCACGAAAAGGACTTTCAATAATTGTTTAAAAATAGTTCCCGGTCTCAAAAAAATCTGAAAAAAAAATCAGAGTAGCATAACTTTGCACCCTCTATCCATTTCTGCAATAAAAAAATTGAGCTCGATACTCCATTGTATGCCATGGTTTTCCCCGTCCCCCTTTTTTTAATATTATTGCACCCCTTTATTTTAATCATGATTCTAAAATTTATAATAATGTTCATATATTTGTAGCATTATAATATATTTATTTATTAACTATATACTGGCAGTTCCGTAAGTATTATGCAATTTATCATAATATAATTAAATAATTATATTAATAAATGCTTAATGTTCTAAAATCAGTATAAAGTCTTAACAATTCATGTTATATATATAATATATATATATATATATATATATATATATATATATATATATATATATATATATATATATATATATATATATATATATATATAATATATGGGGCACACCAGACCATGCATATAATATACAGTATATATATAATGGCCTATGATAGCATAATTCATAATACATCGTTTCGGGACTCCTGTATTATATAACAGCGATGTTCTCCGGTTAACAATTAACGTCCCTGAAACTCGATGGAACACTTGTAAATTAAATTAATTATTTGAATTAAACAGCTAGTTAAACTGGAGGTCTGGTGGTCCTGGTGCACAGCTGCAGTTGTGGGGCAGTAGGAGACTGCCCTGTGGTGCAGGTCTCTATAATATCCCGTGGGCAGTAGGAGACTGCATGCCCTGTGGTGCGCAGGTCTCTATAATATCCCGTCTATATGGAGCTCATGCAATACAATAACCAGAGATAATCTCTGCTTGCATGGTCTCTTTGGAGCTCAATAAAAAATATTAATAGGATTTATATATTTTAGGATTAGGAACGAACTTAAAGTTTAAGGTGCGTCCGCGTCCACCGGCCTTGCGTGCACTAGCTGCGTGCACACAGCATTGCATGCGCGCATTATCGGCATCATGGTCACCATTTTAGTTCACTCGAAATTCCGCGCAATTTCGCAGCGCCTTCAACAGAGCAGCGGCAGGCAGTGGTATTATTTTCACCAGCTGAAAAAAACACCGGCAACGCCGGCAACGCGGGACCGTGCGGGAACTGCGGGACGCAGGCGCAGGCGGCGCAGGCATCTATCTCTGGTCGGGCATACGCGGCAACACTGCACACTGCGGGCCCGGCTTCTCATGGAAAAACATAAACACAAGGCCTGTGGTAAATAAAACAAAAATATAATTTATTAAATTTATCCGCCTATCCGGTGATTATTTTTGCCAAGGATCGTGGCCCGAAGAAAGCTTTGCCGGCTAAAGCACTGCAGTCTGTGGCCAAAGAAATAATTATACGATTTTAAACTGTATACAGTATAAATCTTGTGGTGAGTTTGAGGTTTGAATGGTATGATATAATTATATTATGCATATATGTAGCGTTGCAGGCGCGGATCCAGAAAAAAAAATTCGGGGGGGAGGGGGGAGCTGCCTCCATATATAAGGCCAATGTTAAAAAAAAAATTTGGAGTGGAGGAAATGCCTATATTGCCCATGTTAAATCCAAAATTTCGGGGGGGGGGGGGGGGGGGCTGCAGCCCCTCCCCCCTGGATCCCTGGCGCCTGTAGCTTTGTAAACATAACAATACAGTCTCCGTGAATCCACTGCGATGAATCCATGATGCAGGCTGGCAAAATTATGTTGCTGCACGTCTGTGGTTGCTGCGTTGCTGCAAGGATTTTGTATGTATATACAAACATACATACAAAATCCTTGGGTTGCTGTACAGTATGCATATATATACAGTATGTACATATATTATAATGCATAAAAATACTATATACATGCATGTACAGTACATGATATAATTTATGCATACTGTAGAGTACAGTAAACTTATGGCCGGCTTCATAGCGGCGGTTCGGATCGCTTCTGTTAGTATGTATTGGATATATATCCTACCAATTCCGTATTTAAGAACCGAACCGAAACGCCACTGTGAAACGCAGCATTTCTGTTATAGTTACCAGTGGTTACCAGGCGCAGATCTAGAGGGGCAGCCTTACCTCCTCCCCCACCTCGAAATGTTGGGTTCAACATGAGTGATGTAGGTCTTTTTCCTCCACTCCAATTTTTTTTAACATTGGCCTTATGGAGGCATATTCATATTACCACTTGTTTAACCCACCTGCCAGCCTTTCTGTTAGCAGGGAGGCAAGCAAACATCATATAGGTCATCAGGGTTAAAGGTGTACCAAAGTGAATACTTGTTTTACATGTTTGGGCAGCTACAAATTATTCTGATATCCCTGTGACTCAATATTTTCGTACAATATATGCCTAGTTATTTTACAATTAATTATTTAGTTTGAAAAGTGAGTTTGATAACCGTTGGTTGATTCAAGTCGGTGCGCTCCAGCAACAGCCGCTGATACGACGAAAATCTCCCGCGAATCAGGGGAACCTACTTCCGCCCCAGGATAATGTATAAGGAGGTACGAGCATGCGGAGTCACGTGACCATTCTCGTGACGTCATGATAGAGCCATCCAATGTTATTCTTATGACACTCTATCATGACGTCATCAAGTGGGCGGGGCTAAAACACTCAAAGATCAGACCTTCTATACACAATCTTGCTCCCACCCCCTTCTTGTCGTATCACCGGCTGCTGTGGCCGCAGACATGCTTGAATCAACCAATGACTTTCAAACTCACTTTTCAAACTATATAATTAATTGTAAAATAACTAGGCATCGTACGTAAATATTGAGCCACAGGGATATTAGCTGCCCGAACATGTAAAAAAAGTACAGTATTCACTTTTGTACACCTTGAAGGTAGAGATAACGCCGATCAGCTGTTCAATGTACTCTCCTTTGATGAACATGTAAACCCTAGCAAGTTCACAAAAATTCTTACTTTTTTTTGAGTGCCTAAAAGTCAGAAAAAATTTCAAAACAATTCAACGAGCCAATTTTTTTAAATTAATTTTTTTAATTTTCAGCATACAGGGCTTTCCCATGGAGAGACAGACTAAAAAATTAATAAAAAAAAATCGTCTCGTTAAATTGTTTTGAAATTTTTTCTATAGCTTTTAGGCACTAATATCTGCCTCAAAAAAATTTCAGAATTTTTGTAAATTTGCTAAGTTTACATGTTAATCAAAGGATAGTATGTCAAACAGCTGATTGGCGTTATATCTACCTGAAGTCAGGCAGCAGTTGGAGCAATAGAATTGACCTTCATACCTGTCACTACAATAGACATGTATTGACGTAACGTTTTTAAATTAACAGAGAGTGTACACTAGAGGATCCAGCTCTCATTTTTCTATAGCTACAGTTAATAGACGACTTGCAAAACCCCATTTTTAGCAAATAATTAAACAAACAAACAAAAGTGACCCCAGTTTATTGTTGTTTTGATTATGTGTATAAATTTTGCTTATACATTGGACCTTATGGGAAATTTACGATTTTCACACACAGATTTCAATATGTTACAAACCGACAATTCTAGATATAAAAATATAACCAGAATCTGCAGTTCCTGCAGAATCTGCCATTTATAATGCTGAAATGCGTATCAGAAAAAATTTCATATGATACCAAATCAGCCTATTGCATGGGGAAAGATACATAACTAGGCAAATTCCAGTTTGTTGATTTTAACTGTTACAATAATCAACAATCTGGAGCTTGCTTGGTTACGTATCATCCCCCATGCAATTGGCTGATTTGGTGTCATGAAATTAACCATATTGAAGTAAAGAAAACTTCTTCTGATACGCATTTCAGCATTATAAATGGCCAAAAACTGCAGATTCTGGTGATATTTTCATATTTAGAATCGTAGGTTTGTAACATATTTAAATCTGTGTGTGAAAATCGTAAATTTCCCATAAAGTCCAATGTATAAGCAAAATTTATACACATAGTCAACAACAACAATGAACTGGGGTCACTTTTTTTTGTTTACTTTTTGCTAAAAATGGGGTTTTGCAAGTCGTCTATTGCCATCTTGCAGTGTTACTCAGGATGATGGAAATAATTAAGAGTATGGCTATGATAGTTTGAAAGCAAGGTAATTAAATAGATAAAGAGTAGATAATAGATAGGTACAGTAATTAAATAGGTAGAGGCTTGGTCTGATTTAGGCAAGTTCGCTTGATGATGTCATGATTGAGAGCCATAAGAATAACAGTTTTAAGGTTGAGGGGACATGACAGTCACTTGACAATCCTCATCATCTCCATGAATAATTTGCAAGTATAATAATTATGTATGCAATAAATAAATTAATATGTTTAATTTTTTTCTAGAAACATGGAAGAAGATATTCAAAGCATGATGGACACAATACTTTTTAGTAGTCCAGCAACTGGTAAACTCCCATCAATGCAAGAATTTCCAGGAGACTATAATTTTCAAATGGAGATAGGGGAAAATGAAACTTCATCTAAACGAAGTCAGACTTGGAAGGTACTATTAATAATGGGAATAAAATGTAAAATGCATGTATTCATATTGATAATGATAAATGATCTGTAATACTTTAAATTTGTTTATGTTTTGCCTGATGCAGTACTCAAGTTTACTGAAGAAGTTGTTTTTGAAAGCTGGCTGCAGACTCCCGATCAAATTCCGAGTGACTCCAGACCACCCAGATGGTCTCTACATCAGAGCAGTTGTAGTGTTCTGTGAGGCCGAGTCAGTCACCCTTCCAGTGCTACGCTGTCCAAACCACATCCAATCTACCTCGGACCCCATCAATTCGGGTGAGCTTATCTTTTACAGAATACTTTCATCAACCTACATACAATAAAATAGTTTAGCATAGCATATTTTATAGAATTCCCTCCCCCCCAATTGTCCTAATTTAATTGTACTGGTACCTGCTTGTTGATTGTCAGTTGCCAATGTTTTGTAGTTGTTATATTTATGAAAGACTAAAGAAGAAGGGAGAAAAATAATAACGAAGGATCAGTATAATGTATATATACTATATAATATATAAAAAAATCTTGTTCTGTTCTGTTCATGATATACTAAATGGCAAATGTATGATTTTCAGGCTACCAGAACTTGGACCACGTGGTGAGCAGCAATCACAGCTCGGCAGTGTACGAGGTGGACGCCCAGAGCCAGCGTCGAAGTGTGTGTGTTGTCCTCTCTGGTCCTCCGCCGGGCTCTGAGTGGGAGACCTTTATGTTTGCAATGATGTGCCTGAACAGCTGCTCCAACGGCATCAATCGTCGACCCCTTGTCATCATTTTTACCCTTGAGATGCAGTGAGTATAAAATATAAAGACACCAGTCAAATCAACCATGGATGTATTTGCAGCTTCATTATTCCCACAGTAAGGTTGCTGGAAATTCCCCATAAAAGTTTGATGACTTTAATAGACTTTGCTTAAGATTTTCTTGAAGATTTTTTTATATCTTGCTATAATCCGCGCGTGGTTAGTAGTTGGATGGGTGACCATTTTCAACAAAAACCACGTTTCCCACCCAGGGGTAAAACGCTGCGCTTTTCCACTATGTGGTTCCCCTGGCTTTGGACCATTGCACTTCCGGTTCATTGACAAAAGCTGTAGCGTCCATCCTGGCTGAGGTTTCCACGTTTCCCTCAGCCGCAGGCAAATGCCGGGATGGATTTGCAAGGCCGAGGCCGCCCCCGTTCCAGAAGAGCCCGCGAAACGCTCAAGTTAGGGTTTTGGAAGGTTCGGGGTTTCAAGTAGTATGTAATTAGTAAATAGAAGTACCCAATAGGGTTTAATTAAAAAAAAAATAAAAAAATAATTTTATTTTATACATATTATATTTTAATTTAAATTTATGTATAGTACAGTATCTCTGTTGATAAACTATTGTAACTTTTATTTTTAATTAACCTTCTTCAGCAATTAATAGCAACTTTGTGTTTAGGCAAGAAGTGTTGGGTCGTCTGGTGCTGCCTGTTAAAGTTTGTGCTGCTCCCAAGCGTGATTGTACTGCAGAGGAGAGCAAGGCTGAGACAGCCCAAAGGGAAAATCCTGCTGAGTCGGATGAGGATACCGAAGAACTTGGACCTCTGGACGGAATATACTCCATCCCGGTAAGTTCTGCTTGCCTCGTTTATGTACAATGCATACCATCATGTGTCTGTGCTCATTATTTAATATGTAGTTTCAAATTCTTAAAACAAATTGCAAAGGTCGAAAGTTAAGCTACTTAACTAATTACACATGTCATTGTCTTCAAGTTCAATCTACAGATATTCAGTCTTGTTTAATAAATTATCATTTAAGAACTTATGCACTGTTAACAACTAAGGGATGTACCATAACAAACTGATTCTTTCGTAGGTGATTCACCATGAAGATTATATCACTTTAGCCAAAGAGGCAAAGCAGTTAGTTGAGAGGGACTATCCTGATGACCCACAAAAGGAGGCTGAAATTTTAAGATATGAGCAAATATTATTTCAACATAATGATTAAATTAAATTGCAATACTGACATATAGTGCAATCATAAAACCATTTCTATATTTTTATGGATCTGAAAACGTGTGTTTTATTAATTGAGTTGGAAGCATGGCTTCTGTTATACATTATAATATATTGTACTGCTTATTGCAGAGCTAGCCTTACAAAACAAATTTTTATTCTTAATATATGCAACATGTTTTTGTATTATGATTTAACAAACGGTGCCTTTGTAAAAAAAAAAAAAAAAAAAAAAAAAAAAAAATTGAAACGAACGAACAATAAAACTATACTACATGTGCTGTATAATTGTATATTTATATATTTAATGTATTTACATAGAGCTTGTTACATCATTTAAGTGTTATGCTAATTTTTCTACTGCTAATAAATTTACATTTTTTCATTTTTATATAATTTCAAAAATTTTTTATGTATTTTTTATACTCTTCCTGGCCTAGCTTGCTGCTAAAAACAGTTAATGACAAATTTGCAAAAATAATGTGAATTAGTTCCTATCCAATTCTTGCAATTGCCTTTTTTTTGTCTTCAAAACAGGCCTGTCGATAATCTAGTATGTATATGTTTTATTTGCAGCCACAATCAACTTAATGTAAAGCATTATAGTGCTGTATGGTGATTTCCCCAAAAAGCTCCTTTACCAACTGACAACTGTAATATTAGAGTATATTATAGTGATGATGAATTGAAGTTATGTCAAGCTGCGTCCATCTAAGGAACATTGACACAAAACTATACAGAAAAAATTCATTATTACATAAAGTCAAGGGACCCACGAAATTAGGTTTACCTTATATTGAGTTTTTCTTATACCTGCAATGCTAATTATTTTTTTATAAATCTCCTTTTATTTACTCAAAATTTAGTTTTACCTAACAACAAGTTGCGTAATAACGGGTTTTTACTATTTGAAACTTTTGAGTGTGTAGCAGATATACGGTATATATATATAATATATATATATTTTTAAAATTAAAAAGAAGACTGAATTAATGTGCAAATTTTTTTTAGTTTAAATTGAATTTTAGAAAACTGTATGTGCATGTTATTTGAATTGTAATTAAATTACGTAGTGCTAATTTATTGTAAATAATTATTTGTATATATTATAATAATGCATGTCTACCTATATTAATTATATAGGTAGATATAATTAATTATATCCACCCAGGGGTAAAACGTTGCGCTTTTCCACTATGTGGTTCCCCTGGCTTTGGACCATTGCACTTTCGGTTCATTGACAAAAGCTGTAGCGTCCATCCTGGCTGAGGTTTCCACGTTTCCCTCAGCCGCAGGCAAATGCCGGGATGGATTTGCAGGGCCGTGGCCGCCCCCGTTCCAGAAGAGCCCGCGAAACGCTCAAGTTAGGGTTTCGGAAGGTTCGGGGTTTCAAAAGTAGTATGTAATTAATTAGTAAATAGAAGTACCCAATAGGGTTTAATTAAAATATATATATTAATTATATAATATACTTTAACAGTAATTCATTGATATATTATATAATTTTATATCTCATATTTTTGTATGAATGCTGTATTTCTTTTTAATTTTTACTACTGTTTAGAATAATGATTAAAATCTGCAAGTTTTTTTGCAAGTGTAAAGATTTTCCTCTTGTGTGATGTGTTTGTATAGTGTTCTGTACATAAAATATCATCAACCCACCTTTTTTAATGCTCTACCACAGAATCGAATCGAATGAGTATAAATTTAACCTATTACTCCAATTGTATTAAGATTTGTTTGAATTTTAAGTGTATGACAGCTATTCTAATTTTATTTCCAGATTTTTGTGTGTCACGTCATAATGTCTCTGAAGTAATTTTTAACTTTAAAACTTTTCGAAACTTTATTTTGAAGGTCACACGATTTGTTTCTCATCCGATTTCATTGCCAGAAATGGGCATATAATTGCAAAGCTACCTTGGTTATTCCTGTTTTTAAAATAGTTTACCCTGCATGACACTTTTTTTGGGGGAAAAAAATAATAGCATTTATTTATTTATGTATATATATATATATATATATATATAAATATATATATATATATATATATTTATATATATATATATATATAAATGCATATTTATTAAGGATTAATGTCAAATGGCACCGCCAGACTATTGCTCAAATATTTTCTAATGTTAAAAACTAAATATATTTTTAGTCCATATAAAGAAAGGAGAAAATAATTATTAGTTTGCTGGAAAACAAACAGGATTTTGAGTAGTTTACCATTTTAAACAATAGTAATCTTAAATGCTGAATATCTAGAAAATTTCACCAATGGCAATGTTAAAATGGTCTATTTTTTTTTTATATTCACGAGTGAAAAATAATTTCATGCATGATGTCAGGAAGACTTGCAACAATTTTCAGAGAGCTGTAGAGAGCCTATTTTTATTCTTATTACTGACATTAATCCTTAAACTGTTTATATTTTTTCTGTTATATATTTTTTTTCGTATAATAATATATTATATATATTAATTGTTATAGAAGAAAACCATAACACTTTATATTTACATTATATTCATTAATGTAATAAAATGTAATTCAAGTAATAAAATTGTTCATTTTATTTTCAACTTTTAATAATTTTCATTTTTCATTGCCTTTTTAATTGTCATTTAAAAATTATAATAATTGCTGTATAGCTAATTGCAGTATAATATGTTATGTATATAATGTTAATTATATGAAACATAATTTCATTATTTTAAGCAAATATAGCGATTGATATGTCATACTAGCTGACATAATATTGTATTTTCTTCATATATATATATATATATATATATATATATATATATATATATATATATATATATATATATATATATATATATATATATATATATATATATATATTTAATTACATATAAATTATAATACGTGCTCATAAAAAATAATAGGCACGTTTTTTTTAATGTGTTTAGGACATTAAAATATATATGTGTTTATGTTTTGTGCTACAGTATTATAGATCATATATGTAGAATATTGAGTTTCAGAATTTAAAATTAACATGAAAAAATTAATAATAATAATAATAATAATAATAATTACAGAATTTGGTTTCTAGAATATTGCATGTGGATTAAAAAAAAAAAAAAAAAAAATGGAAATTCATGCAGAAACGTAGATGCCATGGATGATATCTAGTTCATAAGTTCATTATTAATAAATTAATTAACATTAATTCATCTCAAAATAATATAATAAACAGAGACCCTTATAAATTAAAAGGGTCATATATTATTTTGAAATTGAAATTGAAATAATCGCCTTTATTTAGCTTTCGCTATTCAGTATACAAATATAGTTTATATATTGTTTTAATTAATTAAACAATATAAAACAGGTGGTTCATAAAATTTATGATAGTTCATAGAATTTTATGCCATATATATATACAGTGTACAATATTTTTAGGATACAAAAAACCATCTTAATAATTATACATTTTATAGTTACCAATTATAGCTATATAAAAAAATATATATATATTATTGACTTATTACATATAATTATAATTATATATATATATATATATATATATATATATATATATATATATATATATATATATATATATATATATATATATATATATATATATATATATATATATATTATATCTCTGCAAGTATAATAAATGCACAATTTTAATGTATAAATAATAATAATATATATAATTTTTATGCTTCTAAAATTTTATTAAATATTAATTTATTATATAACTTATCGTACAGTATTAAATATAATAATTATATTATAATTATATTTTATTATGTACATCGATCATCATATAATTTAATAAAATCTGACTTTTGTACCATTGAGCTCTATACAAGGCCTTGTATAGAGCTCAATGTTTTGTACCATATATTGCTTTTGGTCCATTGAGAAAAAGTAGAGGTGTCCGTCCTGACTGAGGTTTTCCACGGTTCCCTCAGTCTCACCTCAGCGAATGCTGGGACGCGTAAGCATGCAGGCCGTGGCCACTATCCGTTCCCTACTTTATCCCTATACCCAGTACCCCGCCGCGAGCTGTAAGCTCTTAGGGGTGTATCCCTGTAAAAAAAAAAAAAATTGTTATTATTTTTGAATAAATTTGAAATGTGCGCCATTGAACTAAAAGTGAGCAACGATAATCGCATGAAAAATAAACACCGCGAGATCATGGCGATGCGACTTCCCGAGCGGCCCAAATATTTGTATTTTCTTGGCCCTCAAGCGGTTGTTTCAGGAAGTTTCACTTTTTTTCTCAGTTTTTTTATAATATCAGCTTCTTAGGAAAAACATGGCGACTTCAATACGGCAGCGGAATGGCGCTTATCGTCGTCTCGATTATTATTTCTTATATTTTATTTATTGAAGAGTTATAAATGTGTGTGTAACTTTTGTAAGCCTTTATTGTGACTGCAAGAACTGTATCACCACTATATAATGAAGACAAGAGATGGATTCGTCCTGATATGAACGAACGAAGTAAAGGTTAGTACATGACCAAAAGATCGGGACATTAGGCGTTGTTTATGTCCCGTTTTCATCAGTTTTGTTGCAGGATGTAATTTTTCGTTCCCTTGTGGCTATTCTGTGTAACCTTTTAATATAGTAATTACCGATATATGCATGTTTATAGCTATTTTGTTTCGTGTTACAGCAGAAACAATTTAGCCTGCAGCTGGCCAGGCCTGGACCCACTCATTGGATTTGCATGCCAAGGAGGAGGAAAATCTCGCCCGCGGAGTGGAAAACTCGAGCCTGGGACCATTTTGTGACAACTGTCAAATCTATTATGGTGTAAAATTTCTTAAATACAAGTTATAAAACCCATTTTCTCTGTGTTCTTTTGAAAATAATCATAAAATAGTAAGCAAATTAATTAAAAAATAAACCGGAAGTGGAAGCCATTTTTATTTAGTGAAAGAAAATGAATAACGCAAAGCGCAACTTGACAAAGCTTGACCGACGTGCCACCTGGTGGTTGTTTCCGATAACATTTTCATGCGAATTGTACATATTTCGTTACATACAGAAGATGATCGGCCATGGCGAGATTGAACAAAGCAACAAGTCTGTGCAGGATATTTTTTGCAATTTTTTGTTTTTTGGGATTGGTTCTCCTAATTAAACATGAATCAGTAAGTAATATATGCATTAATTATATTAGTATGTAATATAGTCCAAACATTGAATGTGGAGGACCAAGTTCTATGCAGATTCGAGATTCCTGCATTAAATCTTGCAGCCTCTGCTCGGATACATTTTGAGACATGTCCTAACATGCCTGTGAAATGTTGTTATGTTTATGTGCACACAGTTTTCGATGTCATCTCATGATGACTTCATCAAAAAAGATGAAGATATCATTTTTATTCTTTTTTTGTTAAAAAGAAGATATGGTTTTATGGGAAGGCTGATGTTGATCATTTGGAGAGTGAGTTAAGTGATAGATTTGATGGTTGGAAAGCGGTTGGGGCTGATGTAAATGAATTATGGAATTCCTATGTCGACATATGTTGTGAATTAAGGGAAAGTTGTGTTCCATCTAAATTGGTGGCAAGTGAAGTGGATCCGCTACAGTATAATAAGGAGGTTAGATGTAGGAAGCGACGTTTGCGCAGGGTGTATGGGCGTTACAGGAGAGGGGAGGTGCGAAAGAGTGCGGTCGTTGAAGCAGAAATGCAGTTAAATTCTGCGAAGAAGGTAGCAGAGGACAATTTTATGCGGAAAATGTTTGATGAAAAGGATGTGGTGGGAAGCAGGCGACGTATGTTTCATCATATTAAGAGGTTGAGAATGGCAGGCAATGAAATGCCCGTGTTGAAGGATGACTTGGGTACTTATGTTACGGAGGTGGAGAAGGCTAATGCATGTGCACGGCAGTATCAGTCTGTTTTTCAGGATACTGTAAATCGTGGGGCTGGAAGTGATGATTTTCAAGCGGCAGGGGTGGAGCAGGGAGTTGAGGGTGAGAGACGGGCTAGTACAAATCGAGGTAGGAAGTTTAGGGTGAGATTTAAGGATGTGAGGAGAGCTTTGATGTCTTTGGTGAAGGGCAAAGCGTCAGGTCCTGATGATATTTCATGTTCATTTTTGAAATTAAATGTTGGCTTACATTGCAGGTATCTGGTTCATTTATTTAGGGTCATCTTAGCAGCAGGTAAGATACCTGATGGTTGGCGGGAGGCTTGGGTTATTCCAATACATAAGGGAGGTTCGAAATGTGATGCCAAGAATTATAGGCCAGTTAGTTTGACCTCAGTGGTGTCAAAGGTGTTGGAGAAGGTTGTAGTGAAATTTGTCATGCAGGAGTTGGAGGAATCAAGTTTCTTTGGAGGGCAGCAGCATGGTTTTCGTAAGCATTTTTCTTGTGAAACACAGTTAGCTGGGTTAGTGCAGGAGTTGTCTGATGTGTTGGATGCTGGGGGAGAGATGCATGCGATTTTTCTGGATTTTGAAAAAGCTTTTGATAAGGTGCCTCATAGGGAGTTGGTAAATAAGGTTCGGCACTGCGTTGGAGATGAGGCGTTGGTGTCGCTGATTGAGGATTTTCTAAGGGATAGGGTGCAGAGAGTTAGGGTTGGAGCTGCGTTTTCAGACCATGTTAGAGTATCGTCAGGGGTTCCCCAGGGCAGTGTCTTGGGTCCTTTATTATTTCTGATTTATATAGAGGATTTGCCAAGAGGAGTGAAGTCGAAGGTGAGACTGTTTGCAGATGACAGTGTTGTGTATAGGAAGGTGGAAAGTGAGGATGACGTTGTTGAACTTCAGCAGGATCTTGATATTTTGCAAGGGTGGGTTGATGATAATGGGATGAAGTTGAATGTGGCGAAGTGTTGTGTGGTTGTGTTTGGCAGGAAAAGGACAAGGAGGGTGTTGCAGTATATATTGGGGGGTGAAGTTTTGAAAGAAGTTGAGAAGTACAAGTATTTGGGTGTGGTGTTGCACAGAAAATTGATGTGGAATGAACATATTAAGTATGTTACTTCTAAGAGTAGAAAGTTCTTGGAGTTTGTTATGAGAAATCTGAAGGGAGCTAGTATGTTCGTGAGAGATAGCGCTTATAGAGCCATGGTGAGACCGATGCTTGAGTATGGATGCAGTGTTTGGGATCCATACAGGAATGTTGGGGTGAAGGAGTTGGAGAAGGTGCAGAGAAGAGCAGCGAGAAGAGTTATGGGGCGTATGGGAAGATGGAAGTTGGTGGGAGATGGAAAGGAGGTCAGAAAAGAGTTTGAGAGTGTAACTGCGATGATTGATAAGTTAGGGTGGGAGTTGCTGGAGGAGAGAAGGAGAAATTGTAGACTTGGTGTTATGTATAAAATAACAAGAAATAGTGAGGGTTGGAGGGAGTTGAGCTCTCGTATTAAGAGAGGTGTTTACATTGGAAGGAGTGATCACAGTTGGAAGTTGGATTTTGTCGGCAGTAGAAGTGATGTGGGAAAATATTCCTTCATTAACAGGACTGTAAGAGAGTGGAATTTGCTGAAGGCAGAAGTTGTTGAAGCGGAGAGTTATGAGTTGTTTAAGAGGGTTTTGAGACAAGCAAACCCTTCGCGAGCCACCGTGGCGTAGCCACATTTGCCGCGTTAATTTTATTATTATTATTATTATTATTATTCATGTGAATTATTTTCATTGCAAGAGCTGCAATGCCTCTTTGCAAAAACTGATCAGTAAATTAATGCAGTACGTATTGTATGCTTATGTACTGACTTAATTAATAATTATATATATGATAATTAATGCTTTATTTTTTGCACTTGAAGAGGGAACTTTAAGGTATCACACTGTAGGGTACAGGGTACATATGCATACGAACAGTCGCAGTCGAATGTATGCATATAAGTAGATGAACAGCGCGTGTGACAAAAACGGCAAACGCTCTGTCCCACTCTTTAAATGACAGTTAATGACTGTGTGATACAGTATAACAGATCTTAGTTTACCTCTAGACAGTTCAGTAGACTAGACGGCGCCAGCTATATCAGCCAATGAAAAGGCTAGAATGACTGCTGGCCGCCTTATCATTGGCTGATATAGCTGGCGCCGTCTTGTCTACTGAACTGTCTAGAGGTAAACTAAGATCTGTTATACTGTATAATAGGTGACTTGTCCTTACACTGATCCTCGCCATCTGTGAGTGGCGCTGCAAATTTTTGCAACTTGCAGTTCAAAGTCGACCAATCACTTGACAGCATGACGTCATGTCGTTCTAACCCATCAATGGCTGCTCTGTGGTCAACCAATCGCAGAATCGCTTGGCAGCATGGCGAGCCGCGGACCGCCGCGGTGGCCCAAGGTATTTGTCTTTATCTCGCTAGTATTTGGAATTGAGCAGTGCTAGGGTGAAAACAATTGCACTGAAGCAGACTAGAATAGTTATACCACGTTTTGGCAGTGAAAAATGTTAACTTTTTATTTTCTTTCGTACCTAACTCGCGGTTCACAAAATTTTTCCCCCATCTTCGCAATGTATTATTTCGTTTCTACATGCTTTGACCGTACATGAAGTTGCAGCGCCACTCGCACAGATGGCGAGGATCAGTGTAAGGACAAGTCACCTATTCTGTACTGTACAATATCATTGTGTATATTTATGTATGCTTAAATATACACATATTATTATATATCATATTATGGAAAACTTTCCTACTTTTTATAGACCAAACTTTAATGAATCGCTGTCATTAGAAAAATATACTTACTGTATACTGTACATATAATGCAGTGCAGTATAAAAAGGTGGATTTCCTTGGAGTGATGTTAAGCAGGGCTTGACAGTGATTGAGATTAGATTTGTGACAAGTGTGGCTATAAACCACGGTGTGGCACGCAATGTATTATAAAATACTCAACAATCTCAACATATTTTTAAACTTGTCATAACTCTCCGCCCCACCTCCCCGGACGGCAACAAATTCCACTCTTATCGTTTGATTTAGGCAAGAATACTTTCATACATTAATACTCCCACTATGGGTATTGGGGAGGTCTACACGGGCCCGGCCGGGCCTGGCCCGCGGGCCGGGCTTGGGCCGGGCATCGGCAGTCTGCAAACGGACCGGGCCTAGCTACAGTATTTTTTAAATTTTCAATAGTGATTTTTTTTGTTTGTTATTTTTGCCAAGGAAATAGAGGAAGAAGGAAAAAAAGTAGGCAAAAAAAGCTTCTAAAATGACTTTTTCTCAGTTTTATAATGGGTTGTAAAGTGCTAAAATAAAAATGCTGGCCGAGGTTGAACTACGGACGAGCCACGGGCCGCACTGTGAAGCAGTCTTCACGGGCTCGGTTTGGGCCTAGCAACCATCCGAACGGGCCGGGCCGGGTTGGGCCTCGAAAATCCGGCCCGTGCAGGCCTCTAACGAGTATACCCCTGAATTCAGCTTCTACTCAATCATGATCCCCTCTCCCAATATATCTACCTCTCCGAACAGTGTCACCAAACTCATCCCAGCCTGCCACCTCCCTAGTAACTTTAAACAAATTTTCCAATCATTCTCGTCACACTCTCATAATCCCTCTATATGACTCGAGAGCTTTTCCATTCTGATTTTGAATCAATTCTGGACAGCACTGAAGTGTACAGTACTTTTAGTGCAAAATGATCAATATATATTATATGGCCTAGCAAAATCTGTCTCAGTTAGCAATTGTCTAATTGCATCTGAGGGAACATCAATCAGGAGGATGTTTGGTGATGCATAGAGGATATATGCCATCAAGACCAGGCGCAGATCCAGGGTAGCTGGGGGGTTAAGGAAAGTTTGGATTTAACATGTGCAATATAGGCATTTCCCACACTTAATTTTTTTTGTAGCATTGGCCTTAAGGAGACAGCCCCTCCTGAAATTTGGTTCTGGATCTGCGCCTGATCATGGCAGTCAACTCCCTGATGCATGAGTGCATGGGCATTACTGGGCATTATTTAGCAATTAAAGGCCTTTGAATAAAATCTGGGGGTACCTGGCCAAGCTCATGACCTACCATCAATAACGAGTTGGATGCAAAATTAAATCACTGTGCCAAGTTATTATATGCATATAATTACAAAATTTACAAGTATTACAACACTTAAACTAGCAATATATGTATATATTTCCATTACAGGATTAAGGAAGAGGAATGTATGTTTTTTTCCCAAAGAACAATAACAAGTCCAGCAACATCTGTACTACCCTCAATGACAGAATTTGGAGGGATCTATAACTTTCAAATGGAAGTTGGTCAACCAGGAGCAGAAAATAAACGACAAGCCTGGCAGGTATATACATTTTTATTGAAATATGAGAGGAAAATCGTACTATCAGCACATTTTAGTAAAATGATGTTATTTTTCCATGACAGTATTCACCATTATTGAAGAAGGTGTTCATCATTGAAGGGCGCAGCTTACCTCTTCAGTTCAGAGTGTCAGAACACCGTCCTGGCCTTTACGTGAGAGCAGTTGCTTGCTACTGTAATCCAGATGCAGCCAACATTCCAGTGCTGCGGTGCCCAAACCACAGTCAGTCTCATGCAGACCCCATCAATAAAGGTACCGGTACAAACAAGCAACCTAAAAACTTGAAAACTGAATACAGTACAATATTTAAGTTATTAGGTGGAGTTGATAACAATAAGAAAAATATGTGTATTATGTACAAGTCACAATCAACTGGTATTTCATGTGAATAAACAAATAATAAAAAAAAATGTAAGAAAAACAAATAGCTAGGAGTTTTTGAATTAACTTAAAATTGAGTTTCCATTGTAAATATTATTTTGAATATTTTGATGATGTTCTACAAATAACGCCAAATCTAATGTAAAAATCTCGGATTAGCAAACTTATGCTTGTAACAGCCAGGACCATCGTCACAATGATGAAGTTATCTGTTACTCGGCAGTATTTGATGTTGTTTATGAGTTAATTACTTTACTGCTTTTCGGGGAACAATGCGACAAATAAAAGTGTAATTAACTCATTATCAGTTCAAAGGTCGCCTTGTTGTCAACCCTCATCATGAGTAACAGGTAACTAATCAATGGTCCTGTCTTTTACAAACATATAGAGTTGCTGCTCTGAGATTTTCGCATTGGATTTGGCATTTTGGCTGTACATAACTCTGAACTCTATATTATTTTATTTAAATACACAATTTAAATGTACAATCCTGTTATTATAATTTTTGCATCAAACTATGACTCATTCGTACACACAACTAAAATATAATTGGTATAAATATTATATAATATCAGTACAGTATTTAAATGTAGCAGTAGGTGATGGATAATTTTCCACAGTACTGCCAGTACATTGTGTGTTTCGTTAAATTTGTGTCATTTTTGTAATTAAAGTGCACTTGGTTTAAATTCTTTATTTTTTGTTGTTGTTGTTCTTATTACACGCTCATATGATAAAATTGCTGAATGACCGAAGGTGTCTGTTTTGATTTTTACCCGTTATAGAAATTACATACCCCGAGTCTTGACCTTATGATGACTTGCTTACAGGCTACCGCCACGTGGACCACGTGGTGAGCTGCAGCCATAGCTCAGCTGTGTACGAGGTGGATCCTCAGAGCCAGCGTCGCAGTGTGTCAGTAATGCTGGCCGGACCACAGCCAGGCTCCAGCTGGGAGACCATCATGTATGCAATGATGTGCCGCAGCAGCTGCCACAACGGGATCAACCGTCGACCTCTTGCCATCATCTTTACCCTTGAAATGCAGTAAGTTGTTTTACCTTGTTTTGAGGTGTACTGTACAATGTAGTATTTAGTGATTTTTATGCATTATTTTGTATAATTGTGTCTGTAAAATACTTCCGTGTAGGCGAAGATACAGAGGGAAAAAATGGAAGATATGGTGAATGCTAAAAAAATATTGTAGGAATTGCCTACTTTGAATCCAAATTTTGGAGCGGACTTCAGCCCCACTTTTCCCCTTGACTTTTATGTGCCAGCACCTGGAAATGATACAGGGCAATAGATTACAAGTTATGAGCTCTGACAACATTTTTTTCTTTTTCTTTTCTTTTTACTTCATGTAAATCTTAAAGGAAAGTTAACTGCTCAACAGAGATGCAAGATGTAAACTTGTGTTTCCTATAAGAACCGATACTACTAATTCTGGATAACCTTGACATGGTTTGACTACTTATTTTCGAATCATACATTTATAATGGCAAGTTGTGTACAAACTTAACATGACATGACAACAACAACGGCGGACACAATTTTGACATAAAAGCAGCGAAATCCTATGCAGCTAGCAAATTCGCCAGGTTGCAGCGACGAATGTTGTGTTAATTACAATGCTTTTTTTTTAATTTTTTTTTTATCACCAAATATGGCTGCCAATGTATGTTACAGCAATTAAGTTTTAAGTGCGCATCATTTGCTCTGCATTGCTTCATAAAAATCGCCATGTGAATCCGCCTTAGTTGTATCATTATGATGAATACTTGATACAGTACTACTGATTAATATATCAGTGTGTAGGGTATACATAACCAATAATGTGTAATTGCCCTCCAAACCAACAAATAATGAAACACTTGCTGTGCAGGTACCAGGTGCTTGGCCGTCAAGTGTTGCCACTGCGAGTGTGTGCCTCACCTTATCGTGACCGCAATCTTGAGGAGAACAAGCTCATCAAGGCTGAGGTGATGGATGAATTGAACTCGACAGCCGAGCCTTCTGAATGTGTGGGTCCTCTCAACCATGTGTACTATGTCCCGGTGAGTGTTACCGTATTGTAATCACTGTACTGTAACTTTCAGCAGAAGGTCTTCGATAGAATAACATCTGATGCAGTTGTTTAAAACACACAAAATATTTAAAAGCTGCTTACTTTAGTTGTGGTTTGTTTGCTGTAATAACGAGTCAAGTCTTCATGTTTGGTAAATTAAACAAAAGAAATATTACACTGTTCATATAATTAACAAAAATTATACTGACACTAATTAGTTTGATCATTCAGTTAGGTTTATTATTATTATTTTTTTTATTTGAACTACGTATTTATAGATTTTATAGCATAGCGTTATAAAAATTTGCTCAGAGCTGCATTCACATTCAAAGGTAACAAGCAATGCCCGTCCTTCATAGGTGGTCTACTACAATGACTACCTTTCGCTGACCAGGCAAGCCAAGGAGTTGGTAGAAGCTGACTATCCTGGTGGCCCTGTTCGAGAGAGTGAAATTGACAAGTACAACGAGTTACTTGCCGGTATGTCTGCCAACAACTAAAAGAGAACAACAGCTCAAACTATTTTTTTTGGTATATTTTAAAGATAAGATTAATTTTAGATTTCTCAGGTGCTTAGTGTCTTATACCCGGTAGTATGGACCCTATTTTAATTTTAGTTAATAATTATGATTTTTTTAAATATTATTTTAAGTACAATACTGAGAAAATAACAAAATTCTCTATAGTTTTTAATTGAAAAGTTTGTATTTTATTGAGATCTTTTATTTTATAAGAGGATAGTGAAAATTAGTCTTTCCTCAATAAGACACTACTGTATTGTATTACTATATATACAGTTACTTACATCACTTACAGAGTACACACATTTGCTCAAGTACAGTTTGTTATTTTATTGCGAGTCAACGCGGTTTTATTTCAGTTAATACGTCTTGTGCCTTCAAGGTTACCAATTGATTTACAGGCTTAAGTGTCCAGATTCCTGAGTCAAGCCTTTTTGCACTAACACGTTAATGTTTAAAATTACCGGGTACAATTATTATCTTAGTCACCGGTAGTATATTATGTCTTTGAAAGTTGTTTTGCTCATATGAGGAAGAATCTCTCATGGCTCTGATATATGAAAAATAAATGTTATAAATTAAATAATTATCAGCACTGGCTATAGTAAGAGAAAACAGAGTAATGAAGACATTGCTAAATGTAATATAAATGTTAAAATTTTCTAATTTTTGTAGATTTGTTGCAATTTTTTGTATGGATCTTGTTTGACTAGATTTCAATAAACTGCCTTTCAATAAGAGGCCTAAAGTGATTGCACCACTCTATCTATTTATGTACTCTAAGGCTGCCCCTGTTGTGGGCAATTAAAGGAGGGGAACGGCTTCAGCTTTTATATTTTTAACGTTTTATAAATAAGTTCACTCGAAAAATAGTTATCATTTTGAATGTAAAATTTAAAAAATGAATGTAAAATTTAAAATGTAACAATTTTTTGAGTGAACTTGTAACCGCAAGATTTTCTTCTTCTGTGAATTCTCGATCAGTAAGGCCTTGCTGGTTATTCTTATCCTTTCCTTTAAAATATATATTATCATAACCAAAATAGTTTATTTTCCTTCAATTTAACGTTTTTTAAATAATGTCAAAATTAATTGTGCACTAAAAAAATAGTCACCACCCTCACCTTCCACCAGTTCAGCAGTTGACATTCAAAGAGCGTGCCAAAAAACATTGGGGCCAAGATCAACGATTGGTTGCGTTTGACCTATCATGGCGCTTGATGTCATAAGCCCCAATTTTCTTTGGCACGTTTTTTGAATATCAACTGCTGAATTGGTGGAAGGCTGAAGGTGGTGACTATTTTTTTGGTGCACAGGTAAGTTTGACATTATTTATTAAACGATAAAAATGTAAAAGCTGAAGCGGTTCCCCTCCTTAACGAACAACTCTAGTACACTTAATACTGTTTTACTACAGTAGTATTTTTTAGCTCTCTATTTGGAAAACTGAAGTGTCAGTTAATCTTCCCGATTTTCAACTTCATATGATACATGTGTTTTTTTTAAAGAATTTATAAGACTATAACACTTAAGATTGCAGTATAAATACTTATCAGTATTTTTATGTTTGTGTGCCAAGAAAGCATCTCGTCTTATATGTTTATACTATGAATACAGTATTAATTTTACTGTAGCAAAATACTACAAATTACGTGGTTTTTTCTGTGCATTTATATAGCATAGTTATTTTTTATTTCATAATATTATGCTCAAATTTTATGTAACATGATGACATCATGATAATGTAATACGTGCCTTGATGGCCTAATTCCTAACTGTAGTTTATTATGCATACGGTAAAGTGTCCTTAATTTTTTTTTTTTACTTTGTTTAGTTTTGTAGCTTGTGTAACTTGATGATGGTATTCAAATGGCAATTTAATTTTAGGTAAAAATAAAAATGATCAAGATAAATTAATTAAAGTCTTTTGGACAGTCAAATTTTAAGTGATAGAAGTATTTATTTACATTAATTTACTGTACTACTTTACAGACTTAATTGCTATAAAAGAGAAAAATTTTAAGCATTTAAAGCATCATCAATAAGTTTTGATCCATAACGTTATGTATGTATTTTGTTTGTCCAGAAAAATGAGCTTAAAATATAAAATATGTTTTAAAATATTGATGGCCAATAATATAACAGTCCTGTCAGTGCTTTGCACAAATACAATATTGACACCAAGTCAAGCAGAATAATAGAGTAGGACAGTTTCTATTCTCCTACTGTTGAACAGGAACTTCAGGAGGCCATGTTGCTTTTTGAGGTTCAGTCTTACTCGGGCGAGCGGCGCAATGATCGACCGCAAGGTGCAAACATTACCGAAAGAATAGTTTATGTTATAAAACTATTTTGTGCAATTGTGAAAATTGACTATATTAATAATGTATAGTACATATTTTATCAATGTTTTAAATTCATATAAAAGGTAGTATCAATTTTTTTAATACCATTTCATGAAGTTGTCTATGTTGACACCAGTGGATCAGCAATGAAATGGTGGGGAGGAAGGGGAAATCGTGATGTTGAGGAGTGTTGAAAAGCTGATAGTCGATCGCTGCACCGCTCGCATGAGGAAATTGAACTAAAATACTGTTCAACGGTGGGTTGTAGAAGTCGTCCTACTCTTTCTTCTCTGCAGAGGACAAGTGAACAAAATTTAAAGACTTTATTTGTGCTGGTGATCTGTGGTGAGCCTTTTTTTTTTCTAATTCAAGAATCATATTAAACAATTAAACTAAAGGATATGTTTGAAATGATTTACAAAAATTTTCTCATAGATATTTAATAACCATATTATTTAACAACCAATTGGTTGTTATCAATATCATAGTTTATCATAATTATGCATATATTAACAAAACCAGTTTGTCATAACAAAAATCAAGTATTGTATTTCAATTTGGTACATAAAATTAATGCTATACAATATAATATTATAATAACAATAACTCACAATTGTCACTGGTGTATCCAGAACAAAAAATTCAGAAGGAGGGTGGGAGGATAGGAAGGACCCATCCACTTTAAATGCATTTTTTTCCTTTGCTTATGACCAATTGGGAAACAGTTTTGACCTCTTCCCTCCTCCTGGCTAATTCACTGAAATAACTAAATAACTGTAACAATCAATAAATTGTAAAAAATATAAAATTTTGTTTTAATTTCATTGAATACAAAATCTATTTGGCTTTTGCTTAATATTTGAAAGCTGAGGATATTTGCTTGAAAAAATTTGGAGGGGGAAAAAAAAAAAATAAATAATTATAAAAAAATAAAAAAATTTTTATTCAATCCAAATTTTTTAAAATTAATGTTTGCAAAAACCATGGAACGTTTAGGAATAAGAACTAATATTGTACTCTATGGTATTAACTTTCAGTAAAAAATATTATTTTTTTAAAAGTAGATAGAAACACATATGATAGAAAAAGATTTGTTGGGAAGGGAGATAGTTCGAGCTTTTAGCCGTCAGTGACCCAGCAAAAAGAGAAAAATTAATTAAAACAACGCTATGCGTGTATATTAGGTTTGACTCGCCGCTCGATACAAATCTTTTTCTATCATATGTGTTTCTATCTACTTTTAAAAAAATAAATATCGCTTAGTTCGATTTTTTTCAAATAATTAAGTAAAAAATATTAAAAAATAATTAAAATTTAAGAAGGTTTTAAGTTTAAACTTTAAAAATATATTTTTATTAAAGAATTATGGGGAATAACATGCAGTAATTTTTATAGGAGCTATAGCATGTACTATACAGTAGTAGTTGCTTAAATTACTGTATAGCAGCATGCATTTTTTCACTACTGTGGTAAATGGCCTGCTGTTTATCTAATTAAGCCGGCTCAACACATATTCAGGCTGAAAAAGAAATATTATTAGAGCATTTGAAAATATTGAAAATCAAAGTAAGCTTACCGACACAAACCACCAGGAATTCTCGCGGAACATCATGCGAGGCATCATTCCCATTGTACTTGCTGGTGAAATGGCGTGCATGTGGAGATGTGCAACTGAGTGGAATGGGGGCCAGTGGAATCCAAACCTAGGGAACAATTGAGCTACATATAGTTGCAGTCAACTTACTCGCGGGGGTTTTGAAATGAAATGAAATATCTTTATTTAACTTTCGCTATTAAATACACATTTTTAGTAATAATAGTTATGATAGTTTACATATTGTTTTTCTATATATATACAGTATGTATTTTAAACAACAAGAAACAATTATATCAAACAGATCAAACAAATTAATATTATTAAAAATAATAATTATATTGAATTTACTATTATATTGAATATTAGGGTAAATCAAATAAACAAATAACATATATTGTAAACAGTACAAGTACAGAGACAGTACAGGTTTACCGAAAGTATTGCTGCAGTTCTGCACAACAAGCAAAGTTAACTGTTGCATTAGTATGTTTTTGCAAGGTTAAGATGTCTACATAAATTTAGGGTAATATTTTTGGATTTTTTATTTATGTTTCTAAGGTTTTTCACTGAAATTAATTATGAACGTTACTGAAAGACACATCATTACAACTTTGCAGAGTTCCCTCCCTACTTTCTATTACATTACTAGCTACATCAATTTTGATTTTTAGGTGGATTCGCTTCATTACCATCTTGTTTGATTATATTTAAAGTGAATGAATGTACCTTGCATCGGCTAGGTCTGCTCCTTGCTCCTGCAGCATTTGTTTTCCCAGCTCCACCAGTCTCTCCACTAAACATAAATTCAAATTTAAGCAGTTTGACACAGATAAAGACCATGACTTTGAGAGTGAGTTATGTCCTCATGTAGTCATAAAATGGACTTTAATATAATATATATATTTTTTTAAATAGTCCCTTGACTAAAAAATTCTGAAAAAAATATCAGTAGCATAACTTGGCACCCTTAATCCATTTCTGCAATACAAGTTTTTTAGGTCATTACTCAATTAACCTTGCTTACCAACTTGCTTCTGGCTGGATGTCAATACTTTAGCATTTGGTATGTGCTCCTTGGTCACAACAAGCAGGTGATGTTTTGCTGCAGGTCGCATGTCCGAAAACACAACAAAATCTTCATCCTGTGGAATTAAAGGTTGACTATATTTTCACTTCAATGATCTGGTTTTCGGATTATAATATACATACATGAATTTTTATAAAAAGTACAGAGTAGGCAGGGTGTCAAAAATTGAACAATTTATCATGAAATTGTATTTGTAACTGAATAATATAACTCATTCCTAGCATATAATAATCTGGCAGAATAGACTTTTGGTGCTTTATCATCAACACATAAAAAATTTAGCCATTTAAATATTTATTATTTGCAGCTAGTACAGTACATATTCTACAAACCTATGTACTTTATTTGCACTGCTTTTTTGAGAAAGCTGCAATGTCAGCATATACATTTTGTTGAGACCGTCATTTCCTACTTTGTAAGTGCATCCAATGCTGTACAGTTTTTATGCTTGACAATCCCGATATGATAATCATGTGATATAGCAACGGAGAAGTTGCATCTGTTCATTTATTGAGAGTGGCGAAGTTGCGTCTGTTCAAAATTGCAAATTCGCCACTCTCCTATGCTGTTAGCACAGCAACTTCGCCATGCACTTTCAATAAATGAACAGATGCAACTTCGCCATGCACTTTCAATAAATGAACAAATGCAACTTTGCCATTTGGGCGGAACGGAGAGTTACGAGGGATTTAAGGGTAAGGTAACGCCACCAATGTTAAAAAAAATCCCTCACACAAAAATTCTGAAAAAAATTTAAAATGTTCTCCTCTACACCCCCTATCAGTATAGCTAAAATATCAGGGATACAAATTCGATCTAGTTTTTGAGTTATGAATTTTTAAAGTTGACTACTTTAACATGGAGAAATGGAAATCCCATGTTAAATTAGTCAACTTTAAAAATTCATAACTCAAAAACTAGATCGAATTTGTATACCTGATATTTTAGCTACTGATAGGGGGTGTAGAGGAGAACATTTTAAATTTTTTTCAGAATTTTTGTGTGAGGGATTTTTTTTAACATTGGGGGCTTACCTTACCCTTAAGAGTGCGTTGAGTAGGCATACATTGCGTGCCACCGTGGGATAGCCACATTTGCTGCAGATCATTGAGTCTAATCTAAACAGAATTGATGTAATGATCATGCAGCCATGGCAAGTGTGGTGAAATATAATGCTTAGTTGTAATGTTCACCTTTAGCAAGCAGGTAAATAAAGAAAAGTTAATTAAAATGCTCGCTGTCTCAGACAGGCAATTTTCTTTATTTACCCATGTGATATGCATATTATATATGTATGCCATGCATTGTACACTGATATAGGGCTGCCCATATTTATATATATTATGTCACTGATATGCTGCAGAAAAATTTCTTCATAAAATCATTTCAAATAAAGTAAATAATCTTTAATCTTTAAATATAAGTAAAAAAATGCAAAGCAAACTTTACTGATGTATAAAAACGTACAGTATTTTTATTTTATGTATGTGTAATTATGTATATTTTATGTATGAAATTTTTCCTGTGGTGCCCATTGCCTTGTCTTGAAAAATCTGAAAACTTTTACGCACAGATGTTAAGTGAATGCTTGAACAAAAAACATTAATTATTTTAGTTTACCTGGTAAAATATTTTATTGTTTTCCTTTCCATCATAAATTTTGCAGAAAACACAACTATTCCTATCGAAAACCATGACTTCTTTTCTGTTTTTATGTTTCAAATCTCGCAGTCCAAAACAGCTGACTCATACAGCTGATAATAAAAAATCTGTCAAAAGAAAATGGGATTTTTTTTTTTCCTGCGTGCAGTTGCCGTATGATACATTTCTTAAATTTCTTTCTTCCTCTTTTGGCATGAATTAAATTTTGTGTTGTTCTCATAAAATAAGGAAATACTTTGCATTGTTTCTTATGAAATAGAGCATGATTTGTTTTCATTGATTGATGAATGAAAAGAGGGCGGGGGAAAACAATCTCATCATGGCAATCAAGCAGAAATTTTGTATACTACTGTAACACGGTGTTCTATTTTCTTATGCAAAAAAATTCAAGGTAATCTTCGTACAATGTGCAATGCGATAGGGCTGATGAGTTGTCAAGATCAACGCCAAGACTCTATTTGATTTAAAGATTAGCCTAGCCCTACTTCTGCTACCAAGGTCGCGATTTTATAACCTATCGTAAAATTGGAAAAAAGGAAAAAAAATCTGCGCCTGTTGGAGACAGAAAGAAATTTCTCTTCAGGTAATTTAATTTAGCACACGCTTTCTATTATTCTTAGGTAATATAATGCGTGATATATTGCCCTAATATTGATTTATAATAATCTTTTGAATGTTTTATTTCAGTGTGATATATGCCAGCTATTTATGAAACATATTATATACTGTAAATATTACAGAAACAAAAGTGTGTATGGGAATGGAGATAACAGTTAAGCCACAGTCTTCGCTACAGTTTAAAAGAAATTAACCAAATAAATAATTTTATAAGCAAGTAAGCAACGTTGTTGGATCTAGCATTCTAGCTGCAATGGAAACATTAAGGTGAGTGAAATGTATCTTCAAGTAGCATGCTATAATAGCTGATATGTGTATACTACATAAATGTGTGACCTGCTAATATAATAAAATTAATAACCGTACTGTATTATAGTACCAAGATAATAGGTCTGTTCGTAAATACACAATCAGAAAGAATCGATTATTTGTGATCAACCTTATGTTCTATGTACAGAAAGGTTCATCACAAATAATCAATTTTTTCTGATTGTGTATTTGCGAACAGACGTAATGTATAAGAAAACTTGCTGTACGTAGTATGCATATATGCATACAGTGTAGTATTATAGTATTGTATTGTATGCAACTATGCATAATGTACAGTATGTTTAGATAGTATAAATTAAATTGGTTATCAAAAAAATTTGGTATGTATGTACAAAATGCATAGAACACGTGCAGTATATAAAAATAATAAATTTATGGATCTGTACTTATATAACTTCTGTTGTCAATGGTTGTCATTTTAGAGCCGTAATTAAATTCTTAAAGCTGTAACACATACAGTATGCTAAACATGCATAATATAATTACAATTGTTGCAGGTTTTATTTCTTGACATGGAATGTCGCCACACAAGCTCCAGAAGAGAATGTGGCAGAAATGTTGGGACTTGCTCGAGAACGTCTACCTGATTTTTACATAATTGGGTAAGTAAGAACTAATCCTGTATGATTATGCTATGAAGGAAATATACTGTACCCTTAAAGCAGGAGCCACCTGCTCTGCCAAGCAGTGTGTGCGCAGTGTGCTATGAAATCCAAATGGTAGCGATGTCCTTATTGTCAGTAGCACGTTAGTCAAAGCCAAACTTCCCTTCTACAAAGCACAATCGGAGGGGGAAGAGGCTTGGCACAGAGCCCAATGTCATGTGTCTTGCTTAAGAACAACGGTTTTTACTATAAATAATCTTTTATTATCACACAGGAGCCCTATATACTGCAGATTTGAAATACAAAATAATACAATCTTGAAACAATGGCGAACAGTAACAAAATAAATAAATAAAAAACAAAATAAATATGTAAACATAAAAATATGATCAAGTTGCTAATTTACTGTCAATAGTTTACAGGAAGTAAAATCACAGCCTCAAAATATGCTTCTTGATGCCATTTTTGATGATCCGTGGAACAATAACTTCAGGTAAATAATATTCTTGTATTTTTTTTTTAGTTCTTCTACATTCTAATCTTAAATTTTATATTTCAATAGAGATGCTCTTGCTGCCAAAGATTTTGTCAAAGTGAAAAGCATTCGCCTTCAAGGTATATTGCTGAGTGTTTACTGCCAGCGTCGCCATCTGCTGAGAATACGAGACATTGAGACTCAGTATACTCGTACCGGCCTTGGGGGCTTGTGGGTAAGTTGCTCACATGTTCACCGGCATACTGGAGGGTAATTTGTTTCTTCCTTGCAGGGCAACAAGGGTGCAGTGAGTGTTCGTATGACAGTGTCGGGTGTGTCTATGTGCCTCGTCAATTGTCACTTCTCCGCCCATGACCACCTGAAGCAAGAGCGTATTGCAGAGTACAGCACAGTGCTCAGGAGCCACACCTTCACTGCTAAAGAGACTACCCACATTCTCTACCATGAGTAAGACTAATTTTATTTATTTTTTGTTTTTGAAACTACACATTAGAATGAATTTTAAGCCCGATGCTTCTTGGCACAAATTTATTGCTTTGACAAGTGATCTAAAGCTCATCATTGGCTATGGCTATTTTGATCATTATTCCAGAATTCCAAAATTAAGTCTTATCACAAAATGAATATGGTGGTAAAAGCATTGATTGTCTTAGCCTTTATAGTTTGGAGTTGATGGATGAATTATTACCTGATTTTAACCAAAGCAATTAAACTTTTATGAAAACTTTAAGTTTGGGTTATTTTTATAATTTGTAATGCATCACTCAGGTGGTTCAGGTGTGGGGGATAGAAAAAGTACAGTAGGTAATTAATTAATATATATTTTTTAAATTGTATTATATAGATATTTTTTTTTCTATTTCATTGCTTTTGCCTACTTACTTAATTATTATTATTATTATTTTTTTTTTTTTTTCGTTTTGTTTTGTTTCTGCTTAAAAAAAAAGTAGACCAATAGAGTTCTGGTTGGATGTGGTTAATTAATGAATGTTTGAAGAACAGATGTGCTGGAAGTACTTTAATTTTATGTGCAATAGAGAGTGTAGAAGACAAAAGAGTATTATGAGCATTATCTGAAGCAAGTGGAGTATATAAGAATCAAGTGTTGTAGAGGTCTATTTGTGGACGGCTGAGGTAATAGTGCTGCTGGCTTACCCTGTAAGATATAGTGTCATGTTATGTATACATTATTATTATTATTATTATTATTATTATTATTATTATTATTATTATTATTATTATTATTTTTTACAGAATAGTTCATTTTAGCTAACTTTCCATTTATTTTGTGCCTTGGGAATACTGTAAATAATAATTATTGTATTATAATATTATATTATAATTAATTAACACTAAATAAAACTTATTGTGTTATTATTATTTAATATATCCTTAAATAATATATCACAGCCTTAATGGTTTATTTTCCTTAAAAATTGAATTTTTTAAGGAAAGTTGAACCATTGCGATTGGATATATTATATATTATGTATATTAATGTAAGGAAAGTGATAGGAATAAAAACCAACAAGCCTTACTATGATGAGATGTCCGTAGCAGGTGATTCTTGTTCGCATAGATAACACAAATATTTACAAATACTGATTCTTCTTTTGAGATTAAAAAAAAAAAAAAAACAAAAAACATCATAAAATGTTAGTTAAAACGTCTCAATCAGGCGCAGATCCGGAAAAAAATTTCGGGGGGTGCCCTCTTCATAACGCCAATGTTGGAAAAAATAATGGAGTGGGGGAAATGCCTATATTGCCCATGTTAAATCTGAAATTTCGGGGGGTGGGGAAGCTTCCTCTGGATCCGCACCTGGTCTTAATAATGTATGTGTAATTATTTGTGTTATCTGTACTAACAAAATTCACCTGCTACAGATATCTCATTATGGTAAGGCCTGTTTTTTTTTTTCTTTTCTTAAACTTCTTACATTGTTTTTTCCACTAGCTACGTGTTCTGGCTGGGAGACCTGAACTTCCGTATGAGCAGTGGGTTTGCTGGAGAGCTGAGTGCTGATCAGATTGGCACGCTAATTGGCCGTGGCGAGCTGCAACGACTGCTTGAGCATGATGAGCTGCGGCAAGTGATGAGGAGCGGCGAGGCGTTCAGTGAGCTCTCAGAGCCAACCCCAACCTTCCCTCCAAGCTACAAGTTCAACATACACTCGAGCATGTATGACCTCAAGTAAGTGCTTTTCAATTATTACTCAAAAGCAGTTTACTTAAAAATGTTTTATTGCTTTATTGCAGAAGAAGACCGTCATGGACTGATCGAATTCTCTACCGTGTGACTCCAGATGTGTATGAAAACCTAACCTTAGAGGCAGAGCCAGTTAGCTACCGTAGTTGGACCAACTATGTACAGAGTGATCACAAGCCAGTTACTGCTGAATACACTGTTAAGGTTAGTTACGTTACTTCTTTTAAAGACCTTTTTTAAGGCTTCAAAAGCTCTAAATACAGTAGACAATAAAATATAAAATTGATTAATAAATAAACATTCAGTACATTCCACAGATAGATTTGACTTAAATATAAAAATTTACTACTTAACTTATAGTGCATTTTTGATGTACATTTGTACAATTTTGGGAAGTGACCTGTACTGTATTAAGTTTTATAACGATTTTAGTATCAAACAATTGTTGGAACTATCAAGTGCTTCACTCTTCTTTTTTTATCATTAGTAAATTACTTGCAGGTATTCAGAGACCATCATGACCGTGTAGTGGAGTTCCTGCCTCTGCCACAGTGGTTCCTCGAGGAAGAAAACACCGTCACCTTTACTCACTCGTCTGATGTCAACCCTGGCTCTGGCAGCGATTGGATTGGTATCTACAAAGTGAGTTGTATTTTGTAAGATCTGCTTATTTTTTTCGTGATTTGGATGGTTATGTGTGCTTTTTAGGTCATCCATATGAAGAAATGAGTACCTGTATTTTGTATATTGGTGTGGGTGTCAATTCAATTTTTAAGTCAAAGTTAATTTATTAAAGTTTAGTTTTTTTTTTTTTTTTTTTTTTTTTTTAAATGTACATAATACTTTTAAAACATCTCAAAATTACTGGACAATCCCTGGACTGAAAAATTGATCTGTTATTGTTGTTTTGGTAGTGTATACGTGTATACAGTGTATACATATAGATGTTACTTATGAATTTGTCCTAAGTAGCATTTCTCCATCAACCTTACTTAAGTGTCATTAATTTATATTGATATCTTAGTAAACACAAATGGACAACCTGCATGATTTTTTTTTATTGCAGAAATGGATAGAGGGTGCCAAATTATGACACTCTGATTTTTTTTTTTTTTTTTTTTTTTATAAGAGTCAAGGAACTATTAAAAAAAAAAAAAAAATGAAATTTGGCCTTGCCCCCTGGAGGCATTAATAGGTGTTCAGGCCCTATCCTTTTTATTAAGGATCCAGGGGAGCCAAAAAAACTTTCAGAACATTCAATAATTTTTAAAAATAGTTACGGGGGGGGGGGGGGGGGATATATATATATATATATGAAAAAGTTTATAGTAACATACTTTAGTACTTTCTATTCATTTTTGCAATAAAAAATTGTCATGCAGGTTGTCCATTGTGTACATTTATGAGTGTCATTAACAATGTTCTATAATGAAATGTTTACAGGAAAACTTCACAAGCTTGGATGACTTCATCAATTACGTTTACACTCCTCGGACCAGTACACCCACCACTCCTTCGGCAGGACAAGTGAAGGTGGTTTTCCCTGAAGCTGCGCTGCTGGAGGCTGGCTCATACCGTCTTTTGTACCTGACCCAGAACCCTGCAAGCCCACTGGGCATGAGCCGGCCTTTCAACGCAGTCCTCCGTGATGGCAGCATTGCTCAGAGCCATGCTCGATTCTGACCTTCAGGACAGGTAGACCAAGCATCACAAAAAGCAGCTGTTCATAGATCATAATGACATATTGTTATTGTTGTAATTTATTTAGTTGTCATATTTTTTTGGGTCATAATTTATATTATATATTTTTATAAGTTAATAAAATAAATTCAAGGGTGATAGTAAATAAGTTTTTGTAATGCAAGTAACTTTATTTTATGCCAAAAAATAGTGCTAATTTTTAGTTCAGTGTACAGTAAAATTAAATTAAAACTCTCTAATTACTAGGTTCTATTTGAAATTTGCCAGCAGATTGTATGTAATGTTTTCAAAATGAAATTTAATCAGAGGCCAGAATCTTCAGAATTTTGTACTTCAGACTACTTCACAATTTGAATTTAATTTGTCTCTATTATTAGATAAAAAAATTAGGGGGGGGGGGGCGGAATTTGGCCAAGAAACTAGCAACACCATTAATGTTTGCCACATCTCACGACAAAGTTATAATTAAATGACCAGCGGTTGAGTTCAATGTCATACATTTGACATTACATAAATTTAATGAAATTTAATGGACAAAAATTATGCGAGAGATATCTCGTTATATTATGTAATGGGGGAGACATAGAATGTCATTTTTGTAGCAAAATAATCAAATGACCTGGCTTTGAAATATAACGAAACACACACGAAAAAACAAAACAAAACAAAAACAAAAAACAAAAAAAATACAAAAACAAAAAACAAAAAAAGAAAACATACTATATTTTGGTAAACAATAAAATCATATTCACAAACATTATTACACTTGATGTGTCTTTCCCCGTTTTTCTCTCTGTTTGTACCTCTGGTAATTTTATACTATGGTTAATACAATGTGAAATGTTGTTGTAGTTCAATTTGAATGCACATTCTTTCTTTCTTTTTTTTCTTTTTTTTTTTTAATTCAATAACATTAACATACAATTGAGTATCGACCTCAATTTTTTTTTTATTGCAGAAATGGATAGAGGGTGAAAAGTTATGCTACCCTGATTTTTTTTTAGATTTTTTAGAGCCCGAGAATTATTTTTAAAAAATTATTGAAAGTCCTTTTTGTGACGTCACGCGGCGGCAAGTCCTATCTTTTTCTTAAGGAGCGGCGTCTCGTGACGTAACAAAAATAACTTTCAATATTTTTTTAAAAGTAGTTCCCGGGCTGTAAAAAATCGGAAAAAAAATCAGGTTAGCATAACTTTGCACCCTCTATCCATTTCTGCAATAAAAAAAAATTGAGGTCAATACTCCATTGATTTGTTTTTGTAAATTTTATAGGTTTCTTTCATGAAGAGTATTATGTGACATTTAAATTAAGTTAATTATTACTGTAACTAACAGTTAGTATTCTAATGTACAGACCAAAGTGTTTGCTTAGTCTAATGTAATATTTTGCTGACTAATATGTGCTCAGACAGCCTCAGACAGTGTATTGTTTCCTTCCTTATGACCCCATGACAAAATATTATCGTATCTTAAATATTTGTTAACAACTTGCTATACTTCACCAACCATATTTTAATATAAAGTGGTCTTATTATGTTGTGTTCTTGTACTTAAACCTTGCTAACAGAAGCTAAATTTGCTGGTACCTGTGGTCTTGCATTGTCCTATCTTTCCTATTAAATATTATTATTGTGTATTCCATGATCATAATTTTACTTTTTAAATATTTAAAGTTAAAAAATTTGTTGATTTTTTATATATGTTGTTAAAAATAAATTTTATGGGTTGACTTTATTCATAATTATGTATAACAAGACTAAATATGAAAAATGTTAAAAAGAGGCTGGTACCTAATTGGCTACAATTTGAGTAGTAAGGACTATAACACCCTAGTCAGAGCTTTAACATTTAGTGCAATATTTAGACGAGTTTAATAATTTACTTTGTGACGCCACTTAATGAAAAAGTACTTACATTCATCTTCTTAAGAGACTTCTTTCTAATCTCTTATTCAAGTTACTTAATTAGTGCCAAACAGGTTATATCCCATCACTTCCTAAGCTAACTAAATTCAAATTACTTTGATTTTTATTAGATACATTTTTTAAATACAATGCAGTAATATGAAATAAATTTTCTTGTCCAACAAACTCCATTTTTTTTTTTTTTTTTTATTATTATTATTATTATTACACTGATCAAGTGATCCACTTGTGGCAATTTGCCATGGATTATAAATACAATATTGATGAAGCTTAATAACATTTTAAACTATTCGATTCATTTTCTAGTTTTTAAATTGCAAACTGAAGGTGAAAAGACAGTATTTTTTCTGTTTTGTGTATATGTACAGGTAAATTTGATATATTTTTATTATTTTAAATTGAAGTATGTGGTTTTTAAGATGCTTTGAAAAAGGTGCCTGAAAGTAGTATTGGTGCAATTTTTTATTGGTGCAATCATTATAAAAGTAATTGGTATCTACTATCTAGGCTATTTATATATCCTACTTGTATATATTATATACATAAATGTAGGTTATGGTTATAGGTTGTAGAATGTGCCTCAAAATAGAAAATTGGGCTGCAACCTCCTAGTCTAAGTAAATGTGCTCCACCAAATGTATGGATTGTCTATTGAGTGTGCTTATATAAGATGTTAACAGTAAGAAGAACAAAATACTGTCCTTCCATTATAATGGTATTAGCAATGTCTCTGTTTCTGTGATGATGGATGATTTATTTAGAAAACATTAAAATAATCATTCATGCTAGATATTAACTTTTATTAAAAGGTTGATTCCTATAAAAATTCCTCCCTTTTATAATAGCTATAGACATATTTTTCATAACGGAGACTGTAAATTTATAAGCAGCAGAAATATAGTATACATGCACTAGGCTCCCATGCAACTCCCATCAACAGTCTGATTTACATGAATGTCATGTACACTGGGGGTCACGCTTAACCACCCATCAAACACAAGTGCCGTCAGCCAATGAAATAACGTAAAATTAAGCGACATTGCCAAATAAGGCAGCGCCGCTATTGTTCGGCTCCAGGTGTGCCACCAAAATGGCAACGTTGCACCTTAATTTCCATTGACTTGTGGCATCGTTTGATGGGCAGTTTAGCTTGACCCCCAGTGTACTTGTATAATTGCATGATTTGATCAATATAATATACAGTTATGCATTGATTATAAGATTAGAAGGGTGTCTGAAAATGTTTGAGAATGTAGTCATCATTTAATATAACCTTAATTCATCTATTAACTTAATATAAATTACGTCACATTCTTTATCATACATTTAAGTTATTTATTTTACTCCATCATATTGAAGTTAGTTATTAAACATAGTGTTAAACCATAATATATGTGGTAATATGAGAGCGGAAGTATGATGAACAAGGATAGTTATCATTTGCATCATCAAGTTCAACTGTTAGCATTTTACCATATAAGGAATATCTGTGTAAGAAGTTCTGGACCTATAATATAATGAAAATTAATGAGGGCCTGCGTTGATCTTACTTGCCTCTCACTAAGCAAATTGACTATAGTACGGTGGTGCTCTTATTTGTCATTTGAATAATATTGTGGCCATATTTTGAACTCCACTGTTGAAACTTCCATTTTTTTTAGTGGAAGGAAGACCAATCGACACAAGCACTAATTTTTTTTATTTATTTATTTTTATTTATTTTTTTTAAAGTATTGGGAACTTAATTTCCTATATCATATGAAAATTTGCCAGTTTAGGAAGGAAAGTGCCTAATAATTTGTCCATGCACCTATTTAATTAATTAACCGGATATCTATATATTATGTATATAGTTGGGAAATTTTTAGGTCAATAACTGAATGTTATAAGGTCAAGAATTAATTATAAGGTTTTTTACAGAGGTTACACAGGAGAAAAATGCAAACTATGAGAAATATATTTGCTACACGTTAAAGGTGCGGTCGATCGCGAGATTAAGGGCTAGCTTTTGCATAAACTATATAAATATATAATTAATATATCCGGCGCGGATCCAGGCCGGAGGTGGCTGGGAGGGGGGGGGGCTGCAGCCCCCTCTAAAATTTTGGATTTAACATGGGCAGTATAGGCATTTCCTCTACTTCATTTTTTTTTTTCAACATTGACCTTGCATGTATATATATATGCATGGCTGGAGCAGCTCCTTCCAAAATTTGGTTCGATCTGGATTCGATATCCGCACCTAAGCTGATATAATTTTACGATCAATAAAAGCTGGTGGATAGAATGTGAAGAAATCAATTTTTCAATGAAAGTCGAATCTTTTTTCATTTTATTTAATTTATATTCACATAAAATAATTAATGGTACATTAATTGTGACTTATATAACAGTTAAACGTACTACGATCGATTGATGCGTGTATTATAAATATTAACGATTTATCTCAGTTACTTCGGAATCAAAGAATATTTCTCTGCAAACGAATCGAATGAAATAAATTTTAAAAAATCGAGAATGTTCTAAAACTTAATCGCTTATGGTTTGAGCAAATTCAGTCTTGCAGTTTTCTTACAACAGCTCCATTTCCGGTTTCCGTCCATTTAAGGCCAATGTTAAACTTCTACTTCAGTTTTCACAAAACTGATACGACAGATTCGCTTCAAAATTTGTATGCCACCTATTGATGGTGAGTTTTAAGTCCCCTGCAAGTCTTGTTGCATTTAGGCGGTACGATTGTGAGATATCAACCTACTGAGATTCATCCTTTTAAGTTATATATAATTTTTGAACTTCATCTTTTCCCTTAACAGATTAATTAGCATCTTATATATTTTAGCTGAAAGGTTTGTGCCCAACATCGTACGTATTTCTTATTACTAAGCTCTCCAGTCTTTGACTTTTTTAAAGGTTTGATTATTTTGTAAACTTTTTGTTCTGCAATATGGTTCTGCAGTCTGCAGAGGGGCTGCAGGCAAAATCGCCAAAATTAATTTGTTTGAATGCTGCGGCTCCTACGCGCGAAAAAAATAAAAAAAGGAACGCTGAAAAGCGCATCATAAACAATTCGAGGTTTAGCACTTGGTTTAGCAGTTTAGCATATATAAATCGTGCCAAAAATTGCATTTTATCCAATATATACCCTTTTAATTCGTAAAAATGGTAGATGAACGGCAAGAAATTCTGAGGAGCATTCCAGCCAATCTAAAACAACTACGGGCGTGTCTAGTATGCTCTTTAATAAAGGTGAGAAAACCACTACAGTACTGTACAGTGTATATGCATTGGTTTTGTCTTGTATGCATACTTTACATCATACTTTGTGTAATGTGTATACTGTATTATTATGTTTTTCTTTTTGTGTCATACCACAGACAGCTCATACTGTGTGCTGTGTGGATTGTATGCATAATTATTACAACATACATGACATACACATTGACAGCGTGAATTAATTTTGACAGTATTAGATTTTAAGATTTTTAGATTTAGATTAGATTTTAGATTTTAACGCTCTGCGGCAAATGTGGCTAAACCACGGTGGCTCGCAATATAGTGCTCAACGCACTCTTAAATCCCCCGTAACTCTCCGCCCCCACCACCTCGGACGGCAGGGAGTTCCACTCCCTCACTGTTCGGTTTATGAAGGAATACTTTCCCACATCGCTTCCACTACCCATGAACTCCAGCTTCCACTGATGATCCCCCCTCCCAATATATCTACCTTTCCTAGTTCTATCGCTAAACTCGCTCCAACCTGCCATCTCCCTATTAACTTTAAACAAATTTCCTAATCGGTTGTACCTTCTCCTTTCCTCGAGTGGCTCCCACTCCAAAGTCTGAATCATTTTCGACACGCTTTCATAATCTTTCCACACCTTTTTGTCATCTGCAACTAATCTCCATTTTCTCATTCTACCCATAACTCTTCTAGCAGCCCTCCGCTGAACCTTTTCCAACTCCTTCTTTCCAATCTGCCTATATGGGTCCCACACACTACATGCATACTCCAGTATTGGTCTCACTAAGGTCTTATAGGCCTTGTCTCTGACAAATACAGTCGCCCCCTTCAGATTTCTCATAACAAACTCCAAATTTCTCCTTCCCTTTGACGTTACATACCTAATATGTTCATTCCAATTCAGCTCTCTCTGAAGAACCACCCCAAGGTATTTATATTTATCGTCCTTCCTAAGTACCTCGCCTCTCATTAGGTATACTGCATCTTCTTTTACTCTTTTCCTACTAAAATTAACTACCGAACATTTACCAACATTAAGACTCATACCATTTTTGTCCACCCACCTACCTACAGTGTCTAGATCTTCCTGCAGCTTCCTCTTATCTTCCTCATTTACTATTTTCCTATACAACACACTATCATCAGCAAACAGCCTCATTAAAGAATCTACTCCCTCCGGCAAATCTTCAATAAAAATCAAAAACAAGATTGGTCCGAGGACGCTCCCCTGCGGAACTCCTGAGGTCACCCTAATCTCATCCGAAAAAGTTGATCCAATCTTCACTCTTTGGACCCTATCCCTTAAGAAATCCTGTATCAAGTCAACCAAACATTCATCAAGCATACACTTTCTCCTTAATTTATCTATCACGATGCTGTGCGGAACCTTATCAAAAGCCTTCTCAAAGTCCAGAAACACCGCATGCATTTCCCCTTTGCTGTCTAAGCAATCTGCTAGTTGCTGCACAAAACCCAACAACTGGGTATCACAAGAATAATGTTTTCTAAATCCGTGTTGCCTTTTGCTAAAGAACTTTTGGTTCTCTAGCTCTCTCATCATAAACCGAACAATTACTTTTTCCATAACTTTGGAAACCACCGAGGTCAAGCTGACCGGTCGATAATTTTTTGCTTCACATTTAGCACCTCCCTTGCAAATTGGAATGGACAAGTAGCATCAATTTTTTTTAGTAGCTCAATCGAAAGAGGAGGTCGAAAAATACACCTGTGAATTTTTTTAGATTTTTATCTGTACTTCATCATGCCTAAAATAGAGATGTAAAGAGGCCACGTGACCTGGAGGCGGCGCCCGTGACGCCTGTGACGTCATTGAACTGTTTGGTCAAACAAACAATCGACTTTATAACGCTTCTAAACAACCACGTTGCTATGGAAACAAGCAACAATTAATTTATTGTTTACAAGTGTTATATAGACGATCGTTTGTTTGACCGGACAGTTCAGTGACGTCACAGGCGTCACGGGCGACGCCTCTCGGTCAAGTGGCCTCTTTACATCTCTATTTTAGCCATGATGTAGTACAAATAAAAATCTAATAAAATTCACAGGTGTATTTTTCGACTCCCTCTTTCGATTGAGCTAATAAAAAAAATTGATGCTACTTGTCCATTACCCATGCTTCCAGTATTTTATGACATATGATACTGTATCATACAGTATAAAATATATTCCCCAAGAGTGCCGACAAATGTAACTCCATTAACAGGAGCTAATCCTTGAACTAGCTAAATTACCATAGAGAATAGAATAGAAAATATCTTTCTTGCGGCGAGATTTAGGCAAGCCCATTCTTGCACCTAACCGCAATACTGCAGTATGGTGTCGCCTATAGTAAGTTTAATTAACTTACTATAGTGTCGCCTGATGCACTGGCTGTCATATAATATTCAACTTGCTTTTTGTTGTGTATCGGTATGCATATGTTCAAGAGATGCATACGGTAGTTTGGCCACAGATAGGTAGATGAGGCATTCAATGGGAATTTTGTCCATGCTTTTCTTGGCTCTTCCCTCAGCCATCAAAGCATTCCTTTGTATCACTGGTGGCAGTACAGTTCTGCAACATAATAATTTTAACATTAATTTTATTTATATTGATGAAAATATAAAAGTTGAAGCCGTTCCCCTCCTTTCAGAATTAAAGTACTGAACACAGAAGTCACAATCTTGCTATCTGAGGAGGAATGGTGAAACACTTGCAGCACAGCCTCAATCTAACCAGCCCAACCATGAGTGGATTATCATGGAAGCATCAGCAAAATACCATACAGAGCAATTTCTCTTGTTTTGTTGTAGACGATGGACCAGTTTGAGAGGGATGGCTGCGACAACTGCGACGAGTTTCTGAGGATGAAGGGCAGCAGAGACACTGTCTACGACTGCACCAGCACTAACTTTGATGGGTAATTTTTTTTTTGTCACCAACTTAAGGGAAAGAGAACACCAATCAGCTGTTTTTTTAGTTCCATTTTATTAACATGTAAACCTTAGGCCTTAGCAGACACGCAGACACACACAAATTCTGATTTTTTTTTTGAGATTTTTTTTTACATAATGGAACTAAAAAAAAACAGCTGATCGGTGTTCTCTTTCCCTTAACTGGTACCAAAATAATTAAGTATAGTTCAGCAAGCGCGAGTTGGACCATAAAAATTGCCGGAAATGATGTACAGGAACTTCCGATTGCGGGTTATATCATGGCAACCCATGATGTAAATACAAAGGTGGCCAAACAAGCCTTAATTAACATGCAATTAAAGTGAGATAATAATGTTAATAAGTTCGCACTAAAATACCACTGGCGCCAACTATCGGCAGCCGCCGCAACAAATCCTATCGCGAGTAACTCGCGAGTTTGTTAACAACATTATCTCCACATCGCAAGCTCAATTGAGAGTTCATATTACTATGAAATAACTATTTAAGACATAAAAAAATAAATAAAACGTTCAATTTCCTTATAAAATTGTATTTTCCTTCAATACAATGTGTATATATGCGCGTACGTGTATAGGTACCTAGCAACACGAAAAAAGTACATTACCCAACGTTGCTTTTCATTCGGAAGAACACTTTTATTTCATTTATTCCAAATAAATCACGCTTTTCACACACATTATAAACACTCTGCACAAATCTAAATATGTTTAGGATACACCTCCATTGCTACAGAAGGTTCTATATCGTATTGTTTCACGCGAAAATATTATAAAACATCACGTATGATATGGCGAGTGACTTTTTGGCGGCATTGCAGCCATTGTAACTGGCGAATGGCGAAGAGGAGTCGATGCGGCAACAGCGCAAAGCTGGACGGGGGAGCAGGGGAAGTGAAGACGAGAAGCATGTGTTGCTTTTAAGGGTTATATTTGTATTAAGAAGCATATAAAAGTTATATTTATAATTAAGTAGAGGCAGGTTTAGAAATTGTTCTGACTTCATTGACTTTTCCATGCTTCTCGAATTTTCTGGAAAAAATGTATGTTATTTGTTAAAAAATAATATAATATATAAATCAAGAAAGAATCGTAAAGTGTAAAAATTGTTAATAAAACCAATTATTAATTGTCCAATATGCATAGGATTTTTTTTTTTTTTTTTTTTGAAACTGCATGTGTAAAATAAAACTCAAACTTCATAATATGCATACAATTATGCTAGATACACAGTAAGCATAATGCATATGCATGGTATCATATCATACGAATATATAGTGTAACTAACTACTGTATGCCATGCATACAGTGTGACAATAACATATACTGTACTGTACAGTACACACAGCATAACAACACTAAATTTGTTTGGTTGTTAATTATTATGCATAAATACGTGTATGGTATATATATAATATGAGTATGTATATATATTGCATGACACTCCTCATAGTACTTACCAAATCTTTCATTGCAAAATTATTTTATTTTTATTATTCATTGCAAAAGGAACTTATTTTACTTATTGTTAGTTTTTTAATAATTTTAAAATTCACAGTTGTCATTGTTGTCAAAAGTGTCAAAGTCGTATCAGCTGTCTGTCTCACTTGACTTCACTCCCCTCTTGAATCACTTCCCCTGCTCCCCCGTCCCCCGTCCAGCCGACTCCAGCTTTGCGCTGTTGCCGCATCAACTCCTCTTCGCCGTTCACCTGTTCGGCTAACTTCGGCCAGTTACGGCAGTTACGATGGCTGCAATGCCGCCAAAAAGTCACTCGCCATATCATACGTGATGTTTTATAATATTTTCGCGTGAAACAATACGATATAGAACCTTCTGTAGCAATGGAGGTGTATCCTAAATATATTTAGATTTGTGCAGAGTGTTTATAATGTGTGTGAAAAGCGTGATTTATTTGGAATAAATGAAATAAAAGTGTTCTTCCGAATGAAAAGCAACGTTGGGTAATGTACTTTTTTCGTGTTGCTAGGTACCTATACACGTACGCGCATATATACACATTGTATTGAAGGAAAATACAATTTTATAAGGAAATTGAACGTTTTATTTATTTTTTTATGTCTTAAATAGTTATTTCATAGTAATATGAACTCTCAATTGAGCTCGCGATGTGGAGATAATGTTGTTAACAAACTCGCGAGTTACTCGCGATAGGATTTGTTGCGGCGGCTGCCGATAGTTGGCGCCAGTGGTATTTTAGTGCGAACTTATTAACATTTTTATCTCACTTTAATTAATTTACATTGGTCACCTTTGTATTTACATCATGTGGCAACCGGAAGCAAAAACTACTGAAATTACGTATTTTTCCGTGGTCCAACTCTCGCTTGCTGGACTATACTAGCTGCTTACAATAGTGTAACAGTTATGCTGTGCAGGATTTATTATTATTAAGATGATGAAGCATTGCTAAGATTTAGGGAAGGATGGAGAGTGTGTTTTAAACTGCCCATAAACTGTTGTTTTCAAATTTTTCCTACTATATCGACCAGGTTGAAATTTAAATATATTAATTTTTATATAAATCATGGAAAAAAAAATCAAAACAATCTTCAGTTTCTTTAATACTTGATTTGAAACAAAGTGTAATTCTGTATGTGTATTTGCTATAATTGTTTGTTGCTGGTAAATAAAGCACATAAATATTATTTATTAAATTAGAAGAAGCATGTCACACACTCTAAATCAAAGTATATCAGATGTTTTTCAGGGACTGCTTGTAGTTATTAACAGCATCGACTCATCTGCCCTAACTCTTATCTGAGAAATTTACTTGATGGCAAATTTACATCCTATTTTTTTGTATTTCAAATTTAGAATGCTAATTGGTTGATACATTTTAAATAATATAGAATTTTTATTGAACTTTAACCGCTTTATCTAAAGGTAAAGCTTTCTTCATAGTTTATATACTTTATATAAAAAAATTAATAATAATTTCAGACTAAAATTTATAATAATTGCGATAACTTGAATAGGTCAGGATTAATTAAAGATGCTATTATTAAAAATATACATGTACTGTATTTTCTTTATAACATACATTGTTACACTCTACATACAAATAAAACTTATCAAGGAGGGAGGACATTATTAAAATAATTAAAAATGTTTAAAAGAATGTTGTGATTGGCCTTCAGCCTTTTAAATTAAAATAACATTAGTCAGAAAATAAAAGTAGCATTGTCGTCACACATCATGTGAATGTGACACTGTAATTTGTTCCCATTGTCTCTACAGTGAAGCCTTGAGTAACAACAGGGTGCTAACTTGCAGGGATAACTCAGGAGGTTAAATTCTCTTCTTCCTCCTCCTCTCCTTCTTCACTGCCCTCATCACTGGTGTCTACTTGTTGGGACTTGTCTGTAAACTGTTGCATGTGTTCTAGTAGGAAGATTGCATTCATGTCACCCTTTTGGCTAGCCAATAGAATATTATCAAGTTTCGCATGATAAACATCTTTTGCAGGGTTCTTCAGTGCCATTTTTCGAACATCAATTATTTTTTGCTGTAATAAATTGTTTTTTTTCTTTTCATTCCGTAATAATGCTTTTAATCTTGATACTTCTGGATCTACTTTTGATTTTTCCACCACCTGAACTTGAACTGCTATGTCGCGATAGGATACAAAAGGCTTGAAGTTGTCAAGACATAGACCTGAGGATGACGATGTTGAACTTCCAGGTTCCTCAAGTATAACAGTTGGTTCATATAACAAGGAATGTGCTGTTATTTGTTGAGTATGGTGTTTAACTCTTTTAATATCTGTGTACACCTTCTGTTTCTTTTTTGCATATTCTTCTTTATACTGTTCTTGGTCCTCAGGTTTTCTCTTTATTTCTAACTTTAATGGATTTGGTAACTTCACATCTCCAGGGAATAAAGTAGGCACTGATTTTGGTAATAATCGCCTTTTAACGTTACACAAAGTTATTTCTGTTTCATCAAAATGTTTTGAGCATATTCTCGTATGGTCTCTGAAAATCCATTCTGGTGGTGTATTGTAGTCTTCACCGATACCGACACAAATGTTTTTAACCCACTGATCTCTCAACTCGGGAGGCCCTGAAGGTAGTTCAAACAGAGATAGCCCTTGATTTTTCTTGTAGCCTGCTTTGCAAGCAGGAATGCCGCAGTTGATAGGCATGAAGCAATCCTAAAACAGAAAATGTTGATTTTTATATTGATAGATTGGTTAACATTTTACTGAAATTGCAGTATTACACTTTTAAATTCCTTCTTTTTAGTACAGGTAAGCATAATATATAATGGGTAATTGAAACTATTATTTTTTTAAATTATCCCCCCCTCCCCCCCCCCCACTCTTTATACTAGGGTTCACAAAGAGCAGGGAAATTGAAAGTCTAATGTCACTTGTGACCAGTATCCTCCAACTGGTTCATTTAAAGAGAAAAACAAACAAATATAATTATATTGTAATCCATATATATGTAGTATTGTAGTGCATGTATGCACTATTCCAGAGACGAATCCGTATGAGCATGTTCATGACGAATATAATATTATATAAGCTTCTTAGTCATTGCAGCTTATTGTAACAGCATTTCAACTTGAAACAAAAATCCAGTGAAGAGTAAGAGAACACAAAACATTGATTGTAGTAGTCCCATTTGATTAACATGTAAACCTTAGAAACCTCATAATAATTCTGAATTTTTTTTTAGAGACAGCCCTTGGCACCAAAAAAATGTGGAAAAAATATCAAAACAATCCGACAATCCGATTTTTTTAAATTAATTTTTTAAATTTTCAGTATAGGGCTTTCCCATGGAGACCTAAACTAGGAAATGAATTTAAAAAAATTGGATCGTCCGATTATTTTGAAATTTTTTCCACATTTTTTTGGTGCCAAAAACTGTTTCTAAAGAGAAAAAAAAAAAAAAAAAAAAATCAGAATTATTATGAGGTTGCTAAGATTTACATGTTAAATCAAATGGGACTACAACAATCGATGTTTCGTGTTAGCTTACCCATAAGGAATATAATTGAAGGTTCGGTGCCATTAATGGAAATGGTATGCATACTTTATTGGTATACCTGTTATATTATAGCTTTTCTAATATTTACTACAAATATCCTCCAAAATCCACATGATTAGGCATTTAATTATATTTTTAACAGTCTTATGATAAATAGTTATATACTGTACAGGTATGCATACATTACTGGGAGCAAAAAGTTGTTTACTTGTTTTGCACAAACAAACTTGTTTTGCTCGCTGGAACTGCTAGAAGTGTAGGAGGCATTGATGCATATTTACATTTTACTATGATTTGTATTGTACGGTATACTTAATGGCTTTATGCAAAGTATGAAGTATAATTAGGTATGCATACTGCAGTGTATGCATACAGTGTACTAAATCATACTTTGTGCTGTATGCATTCTGCATTATAATATGGTATGAATTTATCGTAATGCACGTTGAGCCTACAACATAATTATAATGTTATTGAGGGCTTAGTGTATTTAAATGGTGACTAGCTATAATTTATTGAAATTTAATTACACTAATTTACCTTTCAAGCGTCTCTTCAAACTTGTAAAAGTAAAAATTTACAACTTGTTGGAGAAGAATTCGGCGTCAGCTCAATCAGCTGATATGATTTTGTTTTGGGAGTAACTCTATTCTGATTGGCCGTCGGTATTTCCTTTACACTTTATGATTGGCTGTGGTGAAACAAGCGGCTATTTTTACCGGAATTCAAATGCAAACTTTGCGGAGAGTTGTGTGAAACATATCATATCCTAAACAGGGCTATTACTCTATTGAACCGGGTAAAGTCACTCACGACCGTTACAAAAAAAATTGGATTGTTGAAATTTGTAAACAACAAGAAAATAACCCCTTTTTAACCAATAGGAAGGCGTTTCAGCAAAACGGGTTATTTCTAAGCCAATCAGAATTCAGAATTGGGCCTCCATAAGCCGGAAGGGAGTGACTATACCCGGTTCAATAGAGTAATAGCCCTGATCCTAAACTGTCCACTGCGTAAACTCCCCCTGTTACACTATGCCTGTCAGACTATCTGAAAATATTTGTGCTATTTGATAGTTCCTAAAATATATATATAATTATATTAATTATATATAATATTATAACTATATGTTATATATCTGCATACTGTATATAACACATATATTAAAAGATTGAAGATTTGGGAGAAAATGGAAATTATCGTAATAACAACGAGATACAGTTAAACAAGCCTTAGATTACGCCTGAGATCACAGACTAGACGTCGCCAAGGCGTAGTAATCTTAATTTTTTAAAAATGTCCCGCAACAAGGTTATTTTAAACTATGGAATTTTTTAAAAATATTACATGCTTCTATAATATGTATAACTATTGGAAAAAAGTATAAAAAAGTAAGTTTAATTTGATTTCAAAATCGCGTCGCCACCACTTCGACCACTTTGCACCTCTTCCAGACGAAAGCCTGGGGCCAGTGGGGCCGCATGGAGCCGCTGTTGTGACAACACGTCGACAAGGTTGGCTTTATACAGGTTAAGCCTCCAATTTGACCAATGTTAACGGGCTTAGCCAATCAGATTCAAGTATTCCAGGACCCATCGTGCCGCGAAACTTTGAATGCGCCCATGATGCAATGCTATTTTTGAATTTTCGCGGTGCAATGGGTCCTGGAAATAGTGGAAAAATGACGCACGAAATACGCACGTGGCTTAACCTGTATAAAGCCAACCTTGCACGTCGACACCAAAAATGCTAAAAACTTGAAAAAAAGTGGTGAAATTAAAAAAAATAGGCACCCTTACGCATTTAAAAGTAACATTCTGGATTTATTATAGCTTCTGGAGGCGTATATAGACGTATATTCCGATCTGTCTTTTATTTTAAAACGAACGCCTTTTTTCAGCTCAGCTGATCGGTTAAGTTCGATTCGGTTCGATTTAATTAATCGATTTCGAGCTCCTGTGACGTCACAATAACAAAAATCATGGCAGCGTGCCTTTTCTGTTCTGGTTTTAAAGTTTGCTATATTAATGAACATTAAACCATGATGTCAGTACTAATAATAGGTTAAAAGTATATTAGATACTTGGGATGGCCGCTAGGCAAGCGGATTGCCGCGCCCACGGCCGTGGCGTTCTCATAAACCGGCAAACTAAACTAGGGATGTGATGTTTGTTTCTAATCGAGCGCCTATCGTTAAAAAATGAAGGTCGTAACGCAAAACGGTACTATTTTCTATTCAAAATGTCTTCCATACGTAAACTAAGGTCTGTGATACTGTATTAGAATGTGAAAATTTTAGTGGCTTAATTGAAAGAAGGGGTAAAAATATGATACTGTGAATTTTTTCAGATCTTTGTGAGACCGGGAACTATTTTTAAAAAATTATAGTACCATAATACTACATATTTAAATTATTCTACACAGAAAAAGTTTTTTAAAAAAAACATGTTTCTCTCGATCTCCAGCACCTATTCTGAATTTTTGTTTATAACTTTTTTGTGTTATATATTTTTTTTTCTTTTGCAGGATGATATCAGCAATGAGCCCTGAAGATAGTTGGGTTTGCAAGTGGCAAAGAATAAGTAAGTCAAACTAAATACATCCCTAAATAATTAATACACTGTTATGGGAAGGGAGATCGAAGCGATAAGTCCTAGTTATGCACCCACGTTCAGGTTATACTAGTTGCTATGGGACAATTGTTTCATTTTTCTAGATGGTTGGGGGGGGGGGGGGGTGAATATCATTCTTTTGGGAAAAAAAATTTAAGAGAGCTTTTAAGGATTTTTTTTCCTGTTGTATTTTTATAAAAATATTAAAAAAAAAAAAAAATGACGTTTAAGGGTAAGGTAAAACACACCCAATGTTAAAACAAAAATCCCTCACATAAACATATTATGAAACATAATTATATATTTCCTATCAGTTGCTAAAATGTCAGGTATACAAATTTGAGCTAGTTTTTAAGTTTAATGAATTTTTTAAGTTGACTAATTTAACATAGAAGTTCCAGTTCTCCATGTTAAGTAGTCAACTTTAAAAATTCATAACTCAAAAACTAGCTCGAATTTGTATACCTGATATTTTAGCACTGATAAGGGATGTAGAGGAGAACATTTTAATTTTATTTTTTCATAATTATCATGTGTGGAATTTTTTTAACATTGGGCGCGTTACCTTACCCTTAGATAATACATATATGTTTCATAATTTTCATGTGTGGGAATTTTTTTAACATTGGGCGCGTTATCTTACCCTCTTAAAAGAAAGCTCCTTGTTCATTATTATAGAAGAGAACTGTTTACTTATGGGAAATTCTCTGCATATTTTTTATTACATGAGGTGGATTCCAAGTTATGTCACAATTATGTGTTTAATTTCTGTAAAGTTTGATGCATACATGCAACTAAGCTGGAGTGTGTTTTTCACAGATCGCTTCACCAAGGGCATCTACGCCATCTCAGTGTCCGGGCGTCTGCCGCAGGGAGTTGTGCGTGAAATGAAGAGCCGCGGTATAACATATCGAACTCGAGACACCAGTCAGCGATGAGTCCCACCAACGTTCAGGCTATACTGCTACAGGACATTTGTTTAATTTTTTTTACTTTCATTATGAGCAATAGTAAATGTTATTAATTCATTGTTTTCCAAAATATTTTTAATGTTAAGTAAAAAATTCTAATTAAAGGGTGGGATTTGGGAGTTATAAGCTACATTTATTTTTTTAATTTTAATTAATGCTTTATTATTTAAAAGAATCCTCTGCTACATTTTTCTACAGTCTTAATAAATGTCAGTATTAGCAGTACTATATATAATTCAGTGCAGAATTATTCATGTATATGTTGTAAAGCATGATAATAATTATGATTTTTAAGAAAATTGATTGATGTGTTTTTGATGGCAAGAGTAGCTTTAAAATATGCAATTCCAACTGTTGCAAATGTAAAATTTAGATAATATTTTACTTAAGGGTAAGGTAACGCCACCAATGTTAAAAAAAATCCCTCACACAAAAATTCTGAATTTTTTTTAAAATGTTCTCCTCTACACCCCCTATCAGTAGCTAAAATATCAGGTATACAAATACGATCTAGTTTTTGAGTTATGAATTTTTAAAGTTGACTAATTTAACATGGAAGTTTCATTTCTTTATGTTAAATTAGTCAACTTTAAAAATTCATAACTCAAAAACTAGATCGTATTTGTATACCTGATATTTTAGCTACTGATAGGGGGTGTAGAGGAGAACATTTTAATTTTTTTTTCAGAATTTTTGTGTGAGGGATTTTTTTTTTTAACATTGGTGGCGTTACCTTACCCTTAAGTATAATTTTTTCTCCAATGTTATTTCTGGCATACATACATAATTTAATGACTGCAAATTTTCTTGAATTAAAAAATTGATGTTTTGCAATAAAACAATAAGATTGTGTTATTTGTTCCTTTTCTGTTCAAGTAATATTTCTGTATACAGTAATATAATAAATAGTTATAAATGCAAAAAAATTAAAAAAATAATTATATCCCTTAAAGCTTTAATAAAGTAAAGTCTAAATCTTCTATTATGTGTTAGTATACAGCGATCCAGAAAAAAAAATCGGGAGGGGGGGGGGGGGGGGGCTGCCTCCCCATAAGGCCAATGTTAAAAAAAAAATTTGGAGTGTAGGAAATGCCTATATTGCGAATGTTAAATCCAAAATTTTGCCCCCCCCCCCTGGATCCGTGCCTGGTATACAGTATTAATAAATAAAAATAGTGGGAGTTAATTAAAAAAATAATAATAATTTTAATACTTTGTAAATTAATTTTAATGATCAAATTTGAATAAGAGAGAATTTAATCAATTATAATACAGATTCTTTCATATTTAAAAGCAGTAGTGAAGATCCAGAGTGTGTATTAACTTTGTGGATGCAATTTTGCAACAATTATATATAACCTGATGCAATTGACATATTATTATAAAATGAATTATGTAATATTAAGGAATGATTTTCAGTTTGTTTCAATATTTTACACACTGACTGCAAATTCAAATTTACCAGCAAGCCAGTTTCAAGATCAATAGATGAGTTGAGTACATGACACATTTTTTGTTACCTGTTTCATTTTACTAAATGAGCTCCAATAAATTAATATGTACTTCATTAAATAATAATTATTAAAGATTTTCTCTAGTATCTGTTAAGTTCAAGTAAAGAGAGACAATGGCATACTGCAAGCTCTGCCAGCGATAAATCCATATCTCAAAACATAGTTCACAGAAAAGAAAATGAACAGTTATAATACACTTTTCATAATTTTGAAAATGCAAAAAATAAATATAGTTTTTATCAAGAGCTTGAAGACACTTAAAATGATGAATTAATAGATATAATAGTTATTATAACATTGTAATTAATAAGTTTTTTTCACCCACAGCAATTTATTATTTAAACTTAATGAGATTTAACAAAACTCGGATTAATTTTTTCGTGAGGTAGGATAGGAACTAGACAAAAAAACATTTTACTGTATAAGACTATTTCTTGTTGACTGCAAAGTAGATCTGCAGAGCCCAGTGGTCACTGGTGTACATCTGAGTGTGTGGCACCTTGGTGATGCCTTGCAGTCCAAAGTGCTTGGGCACAGGCTGCAGCTGATTGGCAGCTCGGCAGCAGTGCAGGTAGGCTCGGTCAAAGCGCAGACGAGGCTTGAAGTTGCCTTGGCGGAAGCCCCCACCGCCTCCCTTGGACAGGCAGTTGGTGTTTCGTGACGAGTCCCAGGTGTAACGGCACACCTCACGCTTTTCACATGCCTCCCAAATGTCCACAGCATGGGTTGGAATACCACCAGCCAGAGGAACCTGAAATTTAAATAAGTATGTATGTACTTGAAAAACTTGATATTTTTCAAATTTTGATGGACAGACAAATATATATTTCTTTGTTTCTTATATAATTAAACATTTGAGTAGAGAACTTAGCTTTAAAATTAATTAAAAAATTATTTGAAAAGACAATGACAAATATTTTTAGGTTCTATTGAGCTATTTAAAAAAAAAAGTACATAATAGCATAATTCAATTATTTAATAGGGAAAATTGCACAATTTGATGATTACGCTTCACTTTACGTTACCTCTGGGTCTCGCAGGTTCATGTCGCCAGCCAGAATGGTGCTATGCGTGTTTGCATGCATGGTGAGCTTGGTGAAGGCGGTCTTGAGCTGCTGGACCCTCTGATCCTTGAAGTCTGCAGTGCTCTCGAGGTGAGTGTTGTGCAGCCACAGCTTCATCTCCCCCAGCTGGACCTGAACACAACTTGATTAGACGGCACACCCAACAGGTGAAGTCAACAAACTTACCTCCACACTGAGCATGCCACGACCCATCACAGAGTTAGCAAACGGCTCGTCCTTGTGGCTCAGGTACTTCACCGTCTCATTTTTCAGTAGGGTGACAACGAAGTAGTCCTCTGAGCTGCTCTGAATAATACAACGGTACTGAGGCAGTCGTGAGCGGATCTGGTTCATTGACAGCGGTACTACCTCTTGTAGAAACACAATGTCTGCCTTCTCTCTGTAGATAAAAACATAAAGCAATCGGAAATAAATTTGATTATATATTTTCCTGCTGTCGCTTGTTAAAGTTTTTTTTTTTATTAGAACACAATCAAATTTCAAAGCAATTAAAGTTTAGGAATGAATTTATTATTATCAATTATAGAGTCCAGTTAAAGCTATAGCTTTATATAGTATGTTCCTTCCAGTTAGGTGTGTCTTCATGCTGAGCTGCATTGCCAACAACATTAATGTGGTTAAAAAAATACACATGTTATAAATTTCATAGGTAACTATGAAAACAATATACTGTATATAGTCCCTGACTCCACGGCACAGTTGGGCACAGTTAGGTGCCAAGTTCAATCTTGTGTTCTATTAACATTGTAATTTGAACTTGGCAGCCCGGTTGTTAATCCCCTTGTGCTTCGGCGCAATTGTGAAATTCACAGAGGTACCTAGTCAAAGACACTTGGCTGAACTGTGATTCTCACAAAATGGCCGAACTGTGAAAATCACAGTTCGACCAATGGTTTAGACTTGGTAGCTCTCCCCCGCCCCTTCTCCTTATTAATTTTTTATTTTTTCATTTCATTAAAGCTAATTAAGTTAACGTATTACTAAAAAAATGTAGTTTTTTAAATATTTTTATTTTATCATGGTAATTAACAGAGTACTCTAGCATAAAAAATTAAAACATTGATGCTAGCAGCTGCAACTCTTTTGTCTCTATCCCGCATATTGGCGGCCATGATGTCTGGTGATAGAATCCACTAATCAGCATTTCATGCAGCAGAGTTGAATTCATTGCCTGTAAAATTATGAAAATGAGATTATAACACACATATGAAAAGATTTTGTAAATATTTAACTCACCACATAAGTAGCTAGCCTGGGCATAACTTCCTCAGTGTTGAAAGAAAAGAGAGAATTCAAGGGGGCGGGCTGGGCTGGAGAAAGAAAAGCTATGATAGGGCCTCTCATGATGTTAGAATTTGTAATAATCACTGTAAAAAAGAAGCAATTTATTAGAAAAAAAAGAACTTTGCTATTTCAATATACTTTTTAATATATTTCTTACCTTCTTTAAAGACTGCAAAGCAGACTTTTCCAATAAAAAAGAGACAGCATCTCTGTTTTTGTTGACAATGACACCCATATCATATGTTGTATGTTGCTTTTTTTTTTCTTACTTCAATTTTTTAGAAACAGATGGCGCTACCATCCGGGTATAAATTTTTTCAAAGTCCAAAATTAATAAGTAAATTTGATAATAATTAGATATATTGCCAATGTAGTTTATTTAATGAAAAAAAATATCAGTTGGATATTATATATATCAATTAAAGCATCATTTAAGCCCCTTCTAGTTCATAGTCGATACAACTTCAAAGAGTGTATTCAATGTGCCAAGTTACGCCAAGTTTAGAAAGCTAGGATGCTCTGGGGTACCTAATATAAACACTGTGCCCTACTGGATACTCATGGGCATTACAGCTTACCTAACTGTGAACCTTAACTGTGCCCAATTGTGCCCTACTGTGCCGTGGAGTCAGGGCATTTAAATATTTCTTTCCTATTTTTCCTTGCACAATTTCAAAAAGAGGATACTGCAACTTTGCAAAAAAAGTAATCTCAAGCCAGGCGCAGATCCAGGGGGAGAGCTCCGAGGGACTGCAGCCCCCCCCCCCTCCATTTTGGATTTAACATGGGCAATATAGGCATTTCATCCACTTCAATGTTTTTTTTTTTTTTTTTTAAACATTGGCCTTATGGAGGCAGCCTCCTTTGATTTTTTTTTTCTGGCTATGCGCCTGTCTCAAGCTGTTACTCTGTTACTGCATGCCTCCTTTCTAGCTCATTAGTTATACACACTACTTAAAAATGTTAAGGTTAAGAAAAATGAGATTTTATAGAGTACATTATTGGTATAAAATATAAAAAATGAATAATTTACTCAAGTAAAATGTTGATGAGGTTTTCTGTGCGGCGTTGGAAGTTTCGTTCATCAAGTCCGTCAACATTCCAGGAGAGGAAAGTGAAAGTGCTGACGACTTCACTGCCAAGCCCTCGAGCCCTTGACAGCAAAGTTGACATAATCAAGGTCAATAAAACTCTGAAAATAAATATGATATTTGTAACCTACCATCTCTCGCTCTGTACCGATGAAGACAAAGCTCTGTCGTCCTTGACTACTTGATCTGCCAGACTGAAAAAATCAGGGACTGCATCCTGTAACGTAACAACAATGAATTAGCATGAATGTTATAGAAAATGAAATTATTGATACATTTTACTAGCAATATATTAAAAATTAAAAACAGCCTGCCTCACCAACTAGGCTTGATGCCTGCAATGTGTGTGAGGGAGCTAGCTTTTGTTCACCGCAAAACATGATCATATATGTTTTGCTATAGCAGAGGCCATGCATGCATGCAGGCTTGAAAATGCCATTACGCATCTAGCTGCTTCATAATTATTTACCAGGTTTTTGACGAGCTGGTATATATGCCAATTAAGGCAGTTTTAAATCATTTTAGTTAAATTTACTTGCACATATTTTATGTCTGTTGCAAATGCCTATATACTATCATACTCTTGTATAAAATGTCAATATGTGTGTACAATGTACTGACAGTACATATTATAAATTCATTGTTCACATTGAATTACTAAAATATTATATATAATTTTAAATTGCTACCCTCAAGGTCCTTTCACATAGTCCGATTTTGCTGCGGCGTGTTGCAAAATTAATTACCGCAAGCTTTTCACATACTTTCGTTCGTCTGCGGCTGTTGCGGCGGAAAATCACGTCGTGAATGCCGCAGAAAAATCAGAATGACTTTGATTTTTCTGCGGAGCGCCGCAAAACGTGCCGCAAGACATCGCAGCATTTTGCGGCGTCATCAACAACTTTTGTTGCGGCGTGTTACGGCATGTTTTTGCAGCAAAATCGGACTATGTGAAAGGACCTTCATGCCTAAAAAATTGTCAGAACTTTCAGCCTAAATTAATTAGAATATAATACAGTAAATGGATTATTAAAGCTTTAAAAATTTATGGAGATACAGTATTTATTTAAAATACCTGCAATTTCCATTCATGGTTCTGGAGGAAGAAGGTGGCACACTTGCTGTCAGTTTTTGTGATAAGAACAAATTCTTTGATCAGACGATCCTTCTCAGGGTCATTGCAGGCTTGATCTCCATCGCCATGGGAACTGCTGCCAGCTGCTTCACGGGTGCTGCTCATTGTGAACTGGAAAGATAAACATAAAAATCATTTCCATCTACAGTCAAAATTTAAGATTTCTATGTTTGAAATATTCCAAGATATACACCACGCAGCCCTGTTTCGGACCCCCTTAACACATTTCGCACTTTTAACAATTTTTATCTGCCATATTTAAGGTTCTTAAAAATTCAAAAAAATTATCAACATGTTAAATGGAATGTAGCAGTGAAGTTCATCATAATTTTAGTTTCATATCAGAGCATCTCTTTGAGCAAAATTTTTTTTTGTGTGGAGGCAATGATTTCTAAAAAAGTGCCGGTTTTGGATTTGACATATGTTATTTAAACGTTTTGTGATATTTTATAACAAATAAACGAATAATATATATATATATATATATTTAAAAAAACTGTTTTTATTCGTTTTTGATTTTTTTTTTATCGAACCAGTAATTTTTTTTTTTTTTTTTTTTTTTTTACAAGGATACACCCCTAAGAGCTTACAGCTCGCGGCGGGGTACTGGGTAGGGATAAGGTAGGGAACAGATAGTGGCCACGGCCTTCATGCTACGCGTCCCAGCATTCGCTGAGGTGAGACTGAGGGAACCGTGGAAAACCTCAGTCAGGACAGACACCTCTACTTTTTCTCAATGGACCAAAGCGATGTCCAAAGCCTGGGGAACCACACACAATTAATTAAAGTGCATCACTGCACTGGGTGGAAAACGAGATGAATTTACCCCAGGGAGGGAGCAGCGTATTTTTTACTTGAAATGGTCACCCATCCAAGTACTAACCACGATCGACGTAGCCTGACTTCGGTGATCTAACGAGAACCGGCCAATATATGCACTGTGCCACGCTCAACCTTATCAAGTATTGCAGTTGTTATTTTCATGGAAGGGAAGGTTTGGTTAATCAGTTACAATTTTCTTTTTTTTTTTCTTTTTTTACCTATAATAACCCACGAGAAAATAAGAGTGAAAGCTCACAACAAATTCACTCGCACATATTGACTCCAATTAACCTAAATTTCGCCCCTTTTTGGAGTCAATATGCGCGAGCGAATTAACGTGTATTGATGCACTTTGGCGATGTTTGGTACTTTATATTGACGCATTTTCACGTATATTGATGAATATTGACGAGTATTGACGTGAATGCCTACCGAAATACTTCGCTCGACTTCACGCACTTTCAGGTATATTGGCTCGCGCATATTGACTCCAATTCACCTAAATTTCGCCCCTTTTTAGAGTCAATATGCGCAAGTGAATTAACGTGTATTGATGCACTTTGGCGATGTTTGGTACTTTATATTGACGCATTTTCACGTATTTTGATTAGTATTGACGTAAATGCCTGCCGAAATACTTCGCTCGACTTCATGCACTTTCAGGTATATTGGCTCGCGCATATTGACTCCAATTCACCTAAATTTCGCCCCTTTTCTGAGTCAATATGCGCGAGTGAATTTGATATCATATATTGGCACATTTTCATGTAATTTGATTAATATTAACAAATATTGACGTAAATGCCTGCCACCAAAATACTTCGCTCGAATTCACACACTTTCAGGTATACTGGCTCGCACATTTTGACGCCTTTTCGTGAACTTTCACACTTTCATTGATTAATTTTTTTCCTTAAGTCCATTCATTCAAATTCACTCATTTTGACGCTTTTTCAGGAACTTTCACGCTTTTATCAACCATAATTTTTTTACAAAGTCCAGTCATTCAAATTCACTCATTTTGACGCTTTTTCACGAACTTTCACGCTTTTATCAACCATAATTTTTTACAATGTCCAGTCATTCAAATTCACTCATTTTGACGCTTTTTCATGAACTTTCACACTTTTATCAACCATTATTTTTTCCAAAGTTCAGTCCTTCAAATTCACTCATTTTGACGCTTTTTCATGAACTTTCACGCTTTTATCAACCATATTATTTTACAAATTCCAGTCATTCAAATTTAATATTTTTCAAACCTTTTCACGAAATTTCATACATTTAACTTTAACAAGTAATTTTTTTCACAAAGTCTATACATGCAAAATTCATTCATTCCCACGAATTTTCACACCATCATTTACCAAATTTTTACACATGGTCTCTTGCATTTTTCGTCGCAGGCTAGCTCACCAAACCATTGGAAGTGAATGCAGTCCCATGGCCTCAGTCCCCATGGATACCTGAAATGTACGAAAAATCCACAAAGAAACGCGCGCAAATTTTTACGTACAGTAATAAAGATTGTTCTCATTTGTCAAACATCGAAAGCAAAATAAAAACAATAATTTTTACAAACAGAAATATAGGCCGGTATACAGATCGATATACAGCTAGTATAAAATGAGAGGCTTTTATAAAAAAAAAAAAAACTTACTAGGCTGCATGACTATATATAGCAGTATAAGGTTTTCACTACTTTTTATAATTAATGATTCCTTTGAATAATTTAACTATTAAAGGAATTATTTTTATACTTCGTCATAATTAAATAAATTAATAAGAACTGTTTTTACTTATCTGATAGAACTTCTCGTCGTGGCTTAATCTTCGATATTTTATGCGACTCCAATTAAATCTGACATTTTGAAAACTCGACCGGCAAAAATGCAACATTAAATTTTCTCTTTTTACATCATAAAAAGTGCGAAAAAATGGCAAATATTAACACTGGACAAACGAATGGTAACCTAACTTCATTGTAATTAACTATTTAATGTTCAGGAATAAGTAAAACTTCACTTAAACACCTCATAAATCACCATACACACACGAGGAGCTTTCTATAACCTCTCTGCGTCAGCCATCTTGTGTTACTACCAACCGCCAAGTCACATGACTTCCGGTCATGTGACCAGATTTGTAGAACATTTTTTTCATGAAGTCCCCTCATGCATATTCACGCATTTTCACACTTTTCCACGCACTTTCACCCATTTGTCGACCAATATTTTTCATTAAGTCCCTTCATGCATATCCACGCATTTTCACACTTTTTCACGCACTTTCACCCATTTGTTGACCCTTTTTTTTAATAAAGACCACTAATGTATTTTCACGCATTTTCACACATTTTTACGCACTTCGACCATTTGTCGACTAATTTTTTTCCTAAGTCCCCTCACATGAATAAAAAAATTTCACGCCTTGTTCCATGACGTCACTTGCTGGTCATGGGACGTCAAATTTCCTACTGAGAGATGCTAAAAATATGTTAAAATACATTAATATGCACTAAAGGATGTTGTTAAAAAAAATTGTCGAACAAATAGTTCAAAGTGCGTGAAAATGTGTGAAAATGCGTGAAAAAACATTAGGGGTCTTTACTAAAAAAAAATGGTCAACAAATGGGTGAAAGTGCGTCAAAATATGTCAAAATGTGTCAATTTGCATGAGGGGACTTTATAAAAAAAAAAGGTCAGCAAATTGGTGAAAATGCGTCAAAATATGTCAAAATGTGTCAATTTGCATGAGGGGACTTTATAAAAAAAAATGGTCAACAAATTGGTGAAAATGCGTCAAAATATGTCAAAATGTGCCAATTTGCATGAGGGGACTTTATGAAAAATAATGGTCAGCAAATTGGTGAAAATGCGTCAAAATATGTCAAAATGTGTCAATTTGCATGAGGGGACTTTATGAAAAAAAATGGTCAACAAATTGGTGAAAATGCGTCAAAATATGTCAAAATGTGCCAATTTGCATGAGGGGACTTTCTGAAAAAAAATGGTCAGGAAATTGGTGAAAATGCGTCAAAATATGTCAAAATGTGTCAATTTGCATGAGGGGACTTTATGAAAAAAATTGGTTGACAAATGGGTGAATGTGCATGAAAAAGTTTCAAAGTGAGTGAACGTACTTTAATTGCATCAAACTGGCTGAAAGTGCGTCAGTATACATGAACTGACTTTATAAAAAATGTTATATCATAATTGGATGAAACTGCGTGAAAATTCATGAAAATGGGCGAGTGGAATCAACTCAATTTGCATCAATAGAGGTGAAGTTGATACTAAATTAAAAATACGTCAATTTATGTGAAAATGCGTGGAGTTGCTCTAGTCAACTATGTGAATATTAATCAGTATATGTCAATATGGATGGGCGAAATTGCTTGAAATACACTTATTTTGTTAAATTATTAAAAATTTGTTAAAATGCGTGAATGACGCATCAATCTGCATGAGAGAGTCGTCAATCGGCTTCAACATGTGGGAAAATGTGTGAATTTTTCACTCGTATTCACAATTTATTCGCATTTATTTTCTCGTGGGAAGGAGCCTAAAAGCCTAAATGCAGGTCGGAACCAAAACAGGGCTAAAATCCAAAACTGGGCTGTGCATGCATGCATATATATATGCATGGCTTTAATTGTGGGAAATGGTGCATATTATGCTATATTTTATATACAATATCTGGCAATCTCGTACAAGCTCCAGCGCTATTTTACACCTAACTGACTTGATGACATCGATGACATTGTCAAATAATATGATGCAAGATGAGACACAGTAAATAAATGCCAGAAATGACACATGTTTGCATGGAGGCCGATGAGAGGGGGCCCGCGGCGGCCACATGAGATGATGCAGTTGGTCTCATTGCTGTCGTTAAGTCGTATGTAGACGACATTGTGAATGTATACTAATTAAACATACAACTCCCTTTTTTGTTCTTAATAAGAACTAACGAAAATGGAAATAGCTCGCTATAAACTAGGATATTACCTTTTTAGACAGAAGTATGATTAGCACGCTGACATTTGATTTCCCTCCACTTGCAAGGCAGCGTTGCCAGATGTATTTGTTTCGGGTGAAATTTTGATACCAAAACAATAAAAAATAATTCTGTAATTCCAAAAAATTAAAAAAATTCAAAATTTAAATATTTTTTGAAGTCTTTGTTTTAGTTTTTATATAATTTTGCTGATATTAATATGGCCGGATATGGCAGCATGGCAGTTCATGAATCTAAGCTCCCGCGCATATTTTCAAATGTAAAGGGGACAAAGAGATTCCGGAGATCCAGCCAAGGATGAGCCAAGATCGATGACTGCAGAGTAGGGTGACCAGATATCTTGATGTCCCAAATGGTACATGCCCCCAAAAGATAGAGGCCTGAAGGGCCAAAAACCCCGCCGGAGGCGCAATTTTTTTGGGTGCCACGCCCCCTTTTTTACTTTTTTTTTCTTTTTTGAAGCCGTTTTTTCCGAAAAAATTTATTTTATATGAAAATCCATTACAGAATTTTCGTCATACATTATACGTAAGTATTTTTTAATTGGTACCATAGTTCAGACGATGTTTGAGTAAAACACTGTTTTCTGTTCCATAAGGTGTTGCATGGTTTAAGGGCTCAGGAAAACAAACTTTGGGATTGTTTTGCGATGAAGCTATTTGAGATGAAATTTTTTGGTTTTCATTTGTCAATAAAGCAGGGCAGGTTAAAATATTTTAAGGAAATAAAATAATAATTAATGCAATCGCTCACTCTACTTTAATTAATATAAATAATTGCATTTTTTTATAAACAAATTTTTCATAGAATTAGAAAAAAAGAGATTTATTATAGTCACCATGCAAGAAAACTGTGCCAGTGAGTTGATTTCCTAAAATTAACCTTTTTTTTTTGCCTGGCCACGATCCTATTATGTTGTAAAGTTGCATGTAAAATAAAAAGAAACAAAAGCAATAAAAGAAATTTATACTCATAACTTCGAAGGATACTTTTCCAATAAAAAAAAATTATTTAAATATTTTATATTTTAAATTGTTTTTTTTTTTTTTTTTTTTTAATTTTGTTATCAAATTTTCCGTCTCCATTCACAATATTTTTAAATGTACGTGTTACTTAAATAATGCATTGTATATTTGTTTATAAATAAATAAAACTTAATATAGTGAGATAAATTATACAAAAAAAAATGGAGTATAAATATAAAGCAAGAAATTAATTTGAATTAATTCATAGCATTCAAATTGGACTTAATATTAACAGCTAAAAGTACTTGATTGTATGAATAATATTTGTGGCGTTTTTCCCTCATTTTATTTTCCATTTATTTACGTAATATCGTAATATCCATGCACAATTATTGTGAAAAAAAAAAAAAAAAACATAGAAATTTTTGTCTAAGCCACGACACAATGCATAAGAATGATTTTTTCAATTTTATATTTTATTGGAAATTTCCATCAAGTGAATATCATCAATATCAAGAGATGATATTTTTGTGTAAAGTTTTTTTCCTTATTTTTTATTCAAAATTTAATCGAAAAGTAGTGACTTCATTTCACGTAGTATATTATGCATACTTGCGCGTACATACAAAATATATCTCTTCCGCAATTTTGGAAGAAATATAATATTATGCTGTTTTGCGAATGCGATCGAGAAAAAGGGGCATGGAGTTGCAAAATCATTTGCGTCCGTACATTTTCGTAAATATTCACAACCACATTCCTATGATTTTTTAATGATAAAAATTTAAAAAATGTCCCTTTTTTAAATTTTGTCCGAAAGCGGTACATTTGGGTGTCCCGAGAGCCTCTTTGGGGACACCGGGACATGGTACTCTATAACGGTACTGTACCGGTCAAAACGGTACGTCTGGTCACCCTACTGCAGAGGGATTATTATTCTTCTATTCGATCTTGTAGGAGACTAGCCTTGTACGACTGATATGCTGATGACTGCGTAATTATCTGTAATATTCGAATTAAAGCTAATTAACATTGTGAAATAATATAGTCAGCTTACTAAATATATTCTTATATGTATATACTAGCTTATTCTCTGTATTATTATACGTACGCACTCATACTGTATGTTATACACACATATATTACTAACGTTAAGCTGTACTTATTCTAGAGCTAAAAAATATGCTCAAACGTATAAAAAATAATAAAAACAATAATAAAATTTATAGAAAAATCTTACTAATAAGTTTCATCACAGAATTCGAAAGACCAAGTAAATAAATTAATTTCTATTTGATTTTAATATAATGCAGTATTTAATAACTTAATTTATATTTTGTCTAATTTTGCCTTGAAGTGTATATATATATCATGTGAACATGGCATACAATATATAATAATATATATATATATAGTGTTTATTTGATTTGATTTTTTTATTGGTTTCAATACAGAAAATTTCTCATTGTGGATTGATGGATACATAATATTATATTATTAATATTTTATTATAATTAGTACCTTAAAAGAAGTACGTAACATAGATAAATAAAGCAATTAATAGCTATTTCTCTTTTGTGTATGAAATATATGGATTATTTAGATAAATTTAGTAACTAAATTTAAACTGTCCAGCTTAATGGACAACATACATGAAAAAATTTTGTTGCAGAAATGAATAGATGGTACCAAATTATGATACTCAGAATTTTTTCAGATTTTTTTGAAACCCGGAACTATTTTTAAATAATTATTGAAAGTCATGTGATTTCAGTTGGCACCCCTGCAGCCTTAATAAAAAGGATAGAGACTGGACGCCTATTGACGCCTCCAGGGGGCGTGGCCGCACTTTCAATAATTATTTAAAAATAGTTCTGGGTCTCAAAAAAATCTGAAAGAATTCAGAGTAGCATAATTTGGTACCCTCTATTCATTTCTGCAATAAAAAATTTTCATGTATGTTGTTCATTGCTAGATGAGCCCCCATTATATATTTTAAGGTTATCTAGCTTAAAATGGGAGCAATTAATACTCTATTCTTGCCTGCTGTATATTTATTTGTAACCCGTTTAGTTCTGATGCTGAACCAAAATTAAGTTAAGTGCCTAACCCCAAAGCGATAGGATTTTTCCTGGCATGCATTGCTTGAGTGCACATTTTTAAAATTTTAATTTGTTGTGATATATGTTTAAAAAATGTCTATTTCTATTTAAAAAACTGTTTCATGGTTTATTTTCGTTTTTTATTAGTACAAATTTAATGCAATTGAAGCAGATTTATTGCTGTCTCTGTCGTGTCGAAAGGGCTGACATAAGTGTTCTTGGAGCACAATCAGTGTCAAGTGTCACGAGGAGCGAGGTACTGTATCGAGCTCTATATGGAGACAGGATGTCGATACCAGCCAACAAAAACCGCTTGCAATATGTACAGTGGTTGTGATCAAAAACTGCGGTAACAAAGGATCGTGATGATGTGGCAGCAAATTTTTTCAACAAAACGTTATATAGCTTAATTAAAAGACTAAAAAAGAGAAGATTTTTTTTTTAAAGCTTGAAATGTTTATAATAAGCATTTCAAACTTTAAAATAAATATATATAGCTCATAAATAAATAAATTATCATGTACAGTTCATAAAAAAATGTGAGTATAGTTGTAAAAAAGAGAATTCTTAAATTGTTCCTTTCATTTAAATGATAAATTTATTTAAATGCAGTCATATATAGATATAACGTATATAAGAGCAATAGGAACGTAAGGGAAAGTAACAAAATTACAATAATTAATAAATTCTTAAAAAAAAAAAGTTGCGATTAATACTTAATACACTCTACATTATACTGTATAGTCTATAGCCTATATATAATGTAAGTAGTAAAGGTACTAATATAGGTTAATTCAACATATTTTAAAATAAAAAATTAATGTTTTTGTTATTTTTTACTAATTAAATTGATCGTATCATTATATATATATATATATATATATATATATATATATATATATATATATATATATATATATATACACATATACATTATACACAGTATATACTCTCACAATAAAAGACCATGCCGATGATAACAGCATATTTTTTTTATTAACATTATTTAAAATTCACCAAGAAATCTTCTGAAAATACTTTTTTTTTAGCTGCCTTCACATGTATGCACTTATGAAAGAATGAGTAACAACATTTATGCATTGCTGAAATGCTGAATATTGATAGCCCCCGGCTTTAGTCTACTACCTTGTCACTTGCCGCCATATTGTTTGGATTTCTCCCATTTCGCCTAGAGATGATTTGTGTCCTCACAGCTTACGTTCAAGTACTTCAAGTGCGCTCTCAAGTAAATGTGACAAGTTTGTTAGCAGTGTGTTCATTATAACGTATGTCATGTCAGCTGTGCAGGCGTTAGTGTTACCAGCAGCACGCTCACTCATGCACTCCTGAATAAGCTCTAAGCAAGACACAATATAATCTAGAACTTGATGAATCGGGAACAACACTAGTCGTTTATAACTTTAATTATACCAAGTGACAACTCAAATATTTTGTCGAGGGGAAGTAAATTAATAATTTATTACAAATATCATGCTTTGCAAAATTTAGACGAATATTCTTGGGTCATTGAACAGTCGTATATAATATAGTTAAGATGGTTTACGAACTTAAGTGAGTATTAGAAATGCATTAATTTTCAATTTTTCTTTATAATGAAGAAACCTTATTCGTGTGTGAATTTCAGTGTAATTAAATTGAGATGCAAAAAGATTTATTACAGTAACACTCTTATAACGGTTGAATCATGTAGCTTATATTTTATATTTATCCAGAAATTACAAGCACTCAACAATATTACTTTTAATAACTCGCGTGAGCAATAATATTTTTAAAAAATAAAAGCTAGATTAATGTTTCCGCGAAAGTCTATTGTTAAAAAGTAAAAAGTAATACAATTCAGAACCATACTTAAAGAAATTAATAGATTTTACAGTATTTACTACATTACGACACAGTTATATAATGTGCCCTATATACATAATATACAACTCAAAGTAAAAGCAGTAGTGTAATAAATATTTTACAATTTTAATGAAAACATTACCGTAATGTTTACAACATAATAAAATCTTATGTATAATAATTTAAGAGGTTCTCAAAGTAAAACCGTTTCAATTATACTTCTCTGCAATATGGCATATTATATATATATAACTCGAATCAGCAATGTTTAACAGCAGCTCTGCGTGTTTGGTCGTTTCAGTTTCTGACAGCCAGAAGGGTTTGTTAAGGGAAGTTCTTGAGTTGAGTTGGTCCGAGTATATGCACGCTATACAACACCAACTATATTATATATATTCTCGTCGTTCCACTATAGCTTTTTGTGTTTGCTATATATGGGCAATATAACTTGGGTGGCTTGCTGCTACAGCTTAGGGTCGTCACGCATCGCGATCGTCGTCATATAAGAGGCCACATGGAAACACGCTCCTCGCCACCACCGTCCGAGAGAGCAAGAGCAAGGGAAGGTCGAAGGAGGGCAAGGGGGAAAAGAAAATTCAATTCTCGCGGCTCAGTGGTGGTGGTAGCGGCATGCGATATATTTTAACTTCCGGTTTTACCTTCTCAAGCGTCAGTCAAGAAAAACCTCTCGTTCATCATTTCAGCAATAAGCTATACTGACCCAACGTGACCTGTTATACGACCTAGCTATTTGCCGTTGCTTACTCGTGCCTGGTGAACGTAATGTTATAATATGGAATATAATTTTAGATTTTATAAATCAATAATGTACATAGATTTTTATATGTAATATGAAATTTAAATTATTTTATTATAATATAATAAAAATTCCTGTAAATAGATCTTAAGTATTGAATTTATCTTTCATTTTTTTTTTTTTTTTTTTTTTTACATATTTACTAAAATTATTTATATATATGGCAGTAAAATAACACGATGAAATAAAAAAAAAAAGACCACAGATTTAAGTATTTAACTCTAAAAATTGTAACTTTGGGTTTAATTCTTTAAAGTATTAGTGTGTGCCTCCATGAGCTGCCTATAATAAAGTTAAAAAATATATCGAGATATGCAGTAACATTTTCTTGCAGAGCACTTCATCCTTCGTGTATTGCCGTCATCGTTGCACGCAAAGTTGCATAATTTACAGGCTGAAACGTCGATTTTTATTTTTTCATTTAATTAAAAATAAAATTGTATTTTGGTCTATTATAAGTCGCACATAAGAAAATAACCATGGGAAAATTCGGTTAAAACAGTAAATTAAATTTCTTGTTTGTTTTTTTTTACCATATGCCTATACAATCATGAGCAATTTTCAAATTTTGTTGCATTATACTGAATAATGCATATAAATTTATTTAAATCCATAATATTTTAGATCTTGAGCCCAGATTAGGAATATTTTATTTTTAGTGCGTTTTTCATTATATTACTATCTACTATCGGATTCAAAAAGGTGTGCCCCTGAATAGCATACAAGTCCCATAAGGAGAGGGGCACACCTTTTTGGTTCTGATAGTAGTATAAGTTCTAGTACAGAAATTTGTAATATGATGAAAACTAGTTTGAAATAAAAATTATTCTTATATTTAACAATATTTATAAAACTTTTTTTTTTAAATAATTTAAAATTTACATGAAACAATTTTGAATATATACTAAAAATACCTTCATTACTATAAATACCTTCGTTTTATAATACTTTGTTGCTTATGTATTTTCCTCTGTGTGCTCATTGCAATTAATCTATTTAAATATTAATGTAACTTCCAACAAACAATCACTTTACTTCATACAAAGGTATTTTTTAATAAATTAATGTTTGTTATTATATATATTTTTTTAAATAATTTTTAACGTTTTAATTTTATTACTTTTTGAATGGGTAGGATTAAAAATTTGCCTTTATATATATACAATTACTTTGGAAAGAATTTGTGTAAACGTTTTAATTGTTTGAAAGCGATAAAAGCAATCAATCTAAATGGCACGGTGTGCTCTTTTCATTGGCATCTCTCTCTCTCTCTCTCTCTCTCTCTCTCTCTCTCTCTCCCTCCCTCCACCCACACATTTGCAGACGTATAGTTGGGAGGCGCGAGCGTGCAAGTGGTAATCGCTTTGATCTATTGAGGGTGTGTTCGGGGAGCAGTTTATCACAAGCGGGAAACAAGAGCAGTAGCAACGGTAGAAGCAGAGGCGAAATAGGGAAGAGATGGAGAGGGAAATTCTTTCACGGGATGAGCGCGCGATTACCCCCAGGCAAATGGTGCCCTATTTTTCTCTTCTCGCCATGGTTCTCGAGATGAGCAGGATTAAGTCTTTTGAGAGGTAGTATGGTCCATCAATCCCCATGTTTTTAGCTCTCTTCTTCTTCATCTGCTCTCAATCCTTATTGAGCATCTGTCGGGATTAGACGCTCTATTTTTTTTTTTTTTTTTTTAGAATAAGTCTTTTTATTTTCTTACATATTCACCTCATTAAGGATTTTTTAGTATTAAAATCTGTGGAAAACAATATTTTAGCAGAAAAGATAATTGTCAATTTCTTCTCTGGCTGATGAAATTAATTAGTATAATGATTTTTGAATGAAGAACATTGCAATCAATTTGAATTTTTTCCCTTTACTGTAGATAAAGTTGGACGTATTGTATATTTCAATATTCCACACAGTTTTTCATCCTTATATTAGCAATTTTTTTTTAGTATAGCTCTAATTTAAATATGATAATTATTGATTAAGATTTATAGTTACAAATCAAAACCTTTCAAAGGACCAACGTTTTTTTTTTCTCACCAATAAAGGTAAATAATTATTTCAACTAGTAGCATTTGCATTAAAAAGTTAACACCGTGAGCTATAAAGTGTTTAAATGAATACTGACGTCACCTCTGCAGCCAACAAATTAACCCCCCCCCCCCAAATATACTGGGTGTTACTGTCGCAGCTCTGCATGACATTATTTATAATTGTATTGTTCTATGTAAAATAATTGAAAAAATAACCATAGAAAGGAGTGGGGAAAAATCTGATCGCGTTCGTTACCTTTTAATTTAACTTAACGCCACTGTTCAAATATTGTAATGCAGTGAAAAATTTCATAAAGTATTCCTCTCATTTCATAGAACTTGATTCAAGACTGCAAATTCAAACAAAGAGCGTAATTGAAATCCTTAGTATAATCAAAGTATATACCGGAATAAAAAAATGAAGACATTACTAAATGTACAAACAATTCTAAATATTCAATAACAGCACTCAACCTTAACGTTCTTTTCATGATAAATGTAATAAAAGTATTGAATCATAATAATTGAAAGATGAGTTATCAATATAATTATTATTATTGTTTGGAGGAGATGGTTGAAAAATATACACAACAATTAAACAGTACACATCGGAGCATTACTACATCTTATATAATTTCATGTATAGTCACATTATCTCCGATCAAGTTAATATAGTACAAACTAAATTACAATCAATCAACAATAGTGTACTTGATTCAATAGTGGCATTATTTAAATAATTTTTGAATCAGCTGCTGAAAAACACAATTGGGATTTTTTTCATTAAATTAAATATACATGTTTTGGGATGTTTTGTATTTTGTTCAGAAGAATCTTTTTCTAGTACTCATTAAAATACCAAATTCAGAAGTGTAGTTAAAATACGTAAAATGAGAAACACTTTAATTAACTTTTACATATTGTACAGTGCAGTGCATTTATATTTTAAGCATAAGAAAACTAAAATCATTTACATTTTCCAGCAGAGAAATAATATAGAAGCTATTATATATTGGTCATCATCTAAAAAATTTGAATTTAATACAAATGAAGATAAAATCATATATTATATTAATGCTGATAATTTTACATTACAGCTAAATCTCTGTATTATAATTTGCATGCAAATCTCAGCATAATAGAGTATTGTCCTCAATTTTTTTATTACAGAAATGGATAGAGGGTGCAAAGTTATGCTACCCTGATTTTTTTCAGATTTTTTAGAGCCCGGGAACTATTTTTAAAAAATTATTGAAAGTCCTTTTCGTGACGTCACGAGACGCCGCTCCTTAAGAAAAAGATAGGACTTGCCGCCGCGTGACGTCACAAAAAGGACTTTCAATAATTTTTTAAAAATAGTTCCAGGTCTCAAAAAAATCTGAAAAAAAATCAGGATAGCATAACTTTGCACCCTCTATCCATTTCTGCAATAAAAAAAATTGAGGACAATACTCCATTATGCAATTAAATGCAATATTAATATCCAATGAACCAGGGGACAATCTGAAACTCCTTGGAGAAGAATGTTATTGGTAGGCAATAACTGGATGATTATTGTAGTATCATCGTATCCAGCAGTCTTTCATAATGTTTGTTATTTTTTTGCAAAAAAGTTACTATATATTAACAAATTCGAGTTTTTACGAAAAAAAAAAAAAAAAAAAACACAGTGAGTAGAAGCTTCCCGTCTCTTAAATTTTATACGTCATGGTGAAAAGATGTATCGGTGAAGATACGTATCATAATATTTTGATTACCATATATTTTTAAAATCTTACATTCTGTTCCGTTTATAGTATGAACCCTCGTAGACTAAAGAAGTCGATAAGATTTTAAATTGCGGTACCATGTGCTCTTTTCCATGAGTTGAATTTAAAACAAAAAACTTGAAGGTCTTTTTATGAGAAATATAAAAAGAGAGTAAAAATTTATATCATAAAAAGAATCAAGAAAAAAATATTGCATTTTGCGTTTTATAGTTAATTTTACTTCCGTTTACTCTTTATATAGTTACTGATCAATATATTTTTTTAGCAATATTTAATTGATTTTATTAAACACAAATATTGTACAGATTAGCAATATTGAATTATTATTAAAATTAATTATATTCATATTATTAGAATTTCCAGTGACTTTTTATTAAGAAATAATTTTAGCTATGTTAAGTGTTTTTATTATTGCAATTGTGACGGAATTAAGTTTGATGACATATATAAATAATAAATTTTATATAACATCATATATAACGTTTTGTTAGTTTGTTAGGTTTACCATTAAATAATAATAAATATATTTTGATTTTCAAGACATGCACTTGAAGAGTTTGAAGATCAAGGCAGGGTTTTAGAAGGACTAAAGTAGACATGGAGACAAAATGTCGGGGGGGGGGGGGGGGGGGGAGAATAAAATATATGTGACTGAGAGAACCGTGGAAAACCTGAGTCAGGGCGGACACCTCTTTTACCTTTGATCAATGGACCACAATGATGTCCAAACTGTCCAAAGTCTGGAGAGTATTTAATATACTGAATGGAAAGAGAGTTGAATTACAGTTGAAAAATGCAAACGTATTTTATACTTGAAATGGTTAACCATCCAAGAATTCAACAGGCTCAACGTTTGTTTGACCAGTCCAAGCTGTTCTTTTCTTAAAATGTCATTATTTTTTCACTAGCCCAAAATGAATACGACAAAGCAAAGAAAAAAAAAAAAAAAACTGAGAATGTTTTATGAACGCAACCATGGCATATTGAATACATTATAAAATATTAATGATAATATAATTTTAAAACTTAAAATTAATAGAATACTATTTATCACTTTAGTGTTTAAGATTAAGGTAGACATTATAGTAACAAAGTAAAAGTTTCTATAGTAGTAGTGGGAACAAGGTTAATAACGATATTCATAAGATCTTAATGTTTCTAGTATCGAATATCAATTACACTTTGTACGCGGATTAAGATGAAGCACAACGTTTTGACGTTTTAACAAATGTAGATAATTTATCAGACCGACAAGACAACTCAATTAATTATGCTTAATTGATAAAGCGCTCACACAGATGGGAGCGCTGTTGCCTTGTGCTTGCTATAGTAGTAGGTCTCGTCTTCTTTAGTATAACTCTCGTCGTGAGTTGAACTGCTGATATAACTCCACCCAGCTTGGTTATAACAGATCTTCCACGCTAGCAAGAAAGGAGCAGCAGGAGGGTTTAATATCGATTATAAATTTAGAAATGAATCTTGATTAACATACAAAGTAAATGATCTTTTTCTTTCACCTATATTTTTTATAATTACATTACATCTACTTATATTTTAAACCCCTATAATATATAATTAATTCTTTTTGTCATTGCTCATAAAATATTATTTATTATTTTTTTACCCAATATATGCTTATGTACTAATGTCATTAGTGTAAAGTAAAAATATCATATTTTTAATGCAAATTAATGGTATTTTTCATTCTTTTTTTATATCTGCTATATGATATAATGGGCGCAATTCACGAAGCAGTTAGCCAGGCTTTAACCACGTTTAGCTTAACCACGTTTAAACTATACCTGTTTTACGTGTTAAATCACCTTGCTAAGCGTGGTTAAGCTAAACGCGGATAAAAACCTGGATAACTCTTTCGTCAATCGCCCCCCTTATATATAATACGCTATTATGATTCGACAGGCATGAAATAATCTAACTGTAATTTTATTGAATATACTATACCAGATGCTAAATAATTAACTTGTTGCTTTTTTATTGGTTTAAATTGAAATATAATTAGTAGCTTGTTATTTGTTATGATAGCACGTGTATGTTATGTAATTATCAGAACCATTTTAATATTGATTAAAAAATGTCCTTGTATAAACAAATTATTGCATGTTAAATTTTGTAATCAATTCAGGATATATATACAATTATATATTATCTATATTTTTTACAGTAATATAAGTCTATGTATTTGAGTAATTATTAAACTTTTTTTAAAGCTAAAATTTTACATATCGTTGAATAAAAATAAATGTTAAAATCTATTTGTATGCATAGAATAAGCTGGAAAAGCTTTCTCTAAAAGATTTTATTTTATTATTATTTGTTTTGTTTTGTGGTGTATCAGAGTATCAAATAATATTTGGTTTCTGTTTCTGTTTTTTTTTTTTTTTTTTTTTTTTTTTGTTTCGTATTTTCCACAGCTGGCTCGGCAGTTTAGCGACCCCATCACGGGCTATGAAAATCTTAAATCTCAGAATTATTCCACATCAACATCAGCAAGGGAGTAGAAAAGAGAAGAGAGGGAGGGAGGGGGGTGAGACGTCACAAAAGAGCGCGCAGCATCCGTTGAGGGTAATTAAGATCACAAAGTGAGCAGCGGCGGCGGCGAATTTTCGTTATATAAACCAGAACAAAGGAGCGACGCGCAGCACTTGTGTGTTGTTGTTCTTGTAAAGAACAATTTTGTGGTAATTACGAGTAAAAATATTTATTTTAAAATTTCTTTTTAACTTAAAAGGGGAAAACAAAAATACATGAAATTAAAAATATTGTGAAGATTAGGAAAATGTTAAAAATCATGTATTGCTAATAACATGTAGGGGTCCCGATTGTAAAGATGCTATTTAAAGTTACACTGCAGGTTAATCTACCTTTAACATATGGGTTAAAGCGCGCTTTAAAGTTAAACAACGTCGCTGCAATCGGGGGAGGTATAAAATTAACAGTTTGAAAAATTGAAGTTCTAAATCAATTAAAGACATCTAGTTTTTTTTTTTAGATTAAAAATTCATTATAGAAATGGAAATTTATTGAGTAAAATTCATCACTGATTATAGTGAATATTTTAATGTAGAACCAAAAATTAACATTGTTTTGGACTTGTTTGTGTAGTCATCTTGGGCTACTGTTGATATGACGTCACGAACTTTTTCCTTTTTCCTCCAATAATAGGGTCACGTGACGTCAAATTAACACTAACCTGGGATGACTATATATTTTGTTATGTTCCAATATTAGCAGGTGGTACAAAGATAGGTAGGTGGTATAGAGTATACAATGCAGTCCTTCTTAGAAAATATACAACATTAAATTGAAGGTAATATTGAAAATTCTATTACAAAATCATATAACTACACAAGTTTTTTTTTACTTGTGAGAAAATATTATATTCTAGGCTATTTTAATAACTGCAGTGGTAAAGAATTCTATTTCATTTTGTCATAGATGTATATATACTTATTGAATGTATGAAGCATGCCATGAACTTGTGCAGGCAATTTAAATACAATGAAACCTGAAATATAACGTTGTACGAAAGAAAGTTCTTATATTATTTTCTTATAAACTAGAGTGAAAAATTCTCATATCTTGGAAATATCCCGAGATTCCATTTATATTATATATATTTTTTTAACAACGAATATTATATACATTGGTATGAGGTATGAGTTTTGAAATGTTGTAATATAACTTTCATACACAAAAAATTATTCTTATAAAGTATATTATTATATAACAGTATGTATATTTAAATATAAAATGACTCTTGCAGATGGGTAACCAGCAATCTTGAAAATCCAAATGCTTGCATATGCTGCTCTATAAAATATATATCCGAAAGACATAAAAAGAAGAAGAGAAGAAGAACATAGCTTTCTAATGTCCTTTGGTATCCATAAACCAGGAGGCTGTGTAATTCCAATGTGGTACGGTACGAGAGAGGAAGAATGAAGATGATGCATCCGGTAATGGTTTCCCCAATAAAAGGAGAAGACGGCGTCGCACTCTTGAATCTTTGAGTGCTCAAGTGAGCACACACTGAGTTTTGAAAAACAACTCCAAAATTTATTTTCTCAATTTAATATAATGATTTTCTGACATTTGGAATATTAAATATTATACAATTTGTGTCTAAAAAGTTAAAATACAGCTTTTTATTTGAATTTGTATCATCAATATGTATAAACACAGCATCATAATTTAAATATGTGTTAAAGAACATTCACCAAATTATTATTATATTGAGGATATTAATTGCATATTTAGCAACACGTTTTTTAGCTAGCAAATTTATAATTAATGTACAGTTTTGTAATTTATTATATTATAAATATTATATTACAAAAATATTGAACATTGTTTATAGAAAATGTTTATATTCCAAGTTATATAAGTTACGATATATAAAAGATTATATGGGTATATAAAGAGAAGAAGGAGGTAAATCGTCGACTTAAATGGCAAAACGGAGGCTGCGTCTTGGTAGTGGTCGGACGAGCGCGAGATTGTCGATTTTTCGAGCGTCGAGCACGATCATTTGTATGCTAGACAGAAGATCGGCCGCCTCTGCAGCGCGCGTCCGCCGCTCAGGAGGGAGTGGAAGCGAGCGAGGCTAAGACACTCAAATATCAGATTCAATTTATTCCCCGGCACCAGCGAGCCAGACAGAACAGCATGTTGCTCCTCTCTCTCCGTCAGATGAGATTAAGATTCAAAGAGTTGATGGCTCTTAAAAAGACAACAGAACAGCACAAGCATCTTCAAAGAATAAACAAAGAAGCTTCTTCATTTTTTTTTGTTTTCTTATTTATGACAAAATAAGAAGAAACTCTCATCTCAAAGTTATACACTGTGGACTACATTACTTTTTATTCTATAAAATAATGTTGTATTATCATTATTTAAGTTAGCTTCTTTTGTTATTTGCTTTAAAGTTAAGAAATTTTGTTATTCCTGTTATTTTATTCTTTATTTAAATTGTTGCATTATTATTTTTCTTCAGACAGTTATGTTAAAGCTTCACAATAAATTGAAAGAAAACTAATTTCATTAGCTAATAATTAATACAAAATAATAAATCTAATCAATTTTCTTCTTTTTCTTTATCCTTTGAAAGTTGAAACACTGCTTTTTTGCTCCTAAGCGGGCACAGGAAACGCCTGCAGTAAATTTGTTTATGCAACCAGAGGAGCACGTTGGTATATTAAGTTGCATAAGTTCCAGGATACATTTTATTTAGCTTTCATTTCCATCAAATTACTCGGCAATTTTCTAATTAAAGGGCAACCTGTACATTATATTAATTAAACTTGGTAAAAATGGAATGTTATAAAAACGATTATGTTTTCTTTGATTATTACTTTTCTACATTTATTGAAATAGCTTTGAATATTTTTTACTAGAATGAATTCTCATTAATTAAAACCACTGCAACATAGTATAAGGTCGCACACTGCCTTCTAATTCGTATAGCATCGTATGATAAAAATTTAGAACCCGTTCAAATGAGAAACGTACGATCGCATGCGATGCGATACTAAATGAAGCTGTGTGCGCACGTATCACAGGGGTTCTTAATTTTTTATCATACGCTACAAAATCATGCGATTTTGTGTGAGACAGCCCTAAGGTACTGAATTCTTATGAATTTAGAATTGATTATTTCAGGGAATATGTGTGTGCTAGCAGGGGAAGAGAGAGTGCGTGTTGGCCAGCTGGTCATGAGGCTGCACTGCGCGTTGAGGATCTAAAGGGAGGGGGGGGGGGTCTGATTAGCGGGCTAACTTGCACGCGAGGCTTCCTGAGTCAGTTGGCGCGGGGGAGGAGGAAAGTGACTGACATTTATAAGCGCGGCAGCAGTGGCGGGCGGCGTGCTGTTCTGTAATTAACCCCGAAACCCTCTCTGACTGCGAGAGCTTCTTAGCTCCACAGTCAAACAATAACATGACAAATAAACTCATCTCGAGGTAGTAATTCATTAAAAGTTTTTGCCTTACAATAAAAACAAGAGTAAATAGTTGTATACTTATAAAATATTTTAATAATACATTTTATTAAGAAATTTTAGTAATTTGTTTCGTACTATATTTTAAAAATAATTTCAAGTGATATTTTATCATGAATATTAATTAAATAACCATAAATAGTACATACTGAATAATTCTTGTAGCATTTTGAAAAATACTAGAGTTTATATTTATTCAATATTTTCGTTTCTTTTTTATGTTTGAAACTTCACGTAAATGGTATGAAATGCTGTATAGTGAATGTTTAATAAATAAATAAAAATTAGTCACTGAAGATTTATTTTTAAATGCACCACACGCATAAAATGACAGCATAAATAATATTAAAAATTTAGTAACTCCATGATCCGGATGCTGATTCCAACATAAAACTTCTATATCCTTTATAAAATAATAACTGTACATTAAAATATAATAAATTTAAGTTTCCTGTCATCAGTGTCTACTATATACTACAGTGCTAACATTTATTATACAAAAAAGGGGAGGATTTGTCTGGTTAGTGCCACCATATTTTGTTGAGCATTGTACTTTTTTTTTTCTCTTCTAAAGCCAGCCAGTGTGTATTATAGTCTGGTTTTATAATGAGATGTGCCGTGGGGCAGAAGGAGAACAAACCTCAGGAGAGATGTAAAAATTGTCATTGTACGTCTCAGTGTGGCGGGGTAATTTCGCTAGCTGGGCCAATAATACAACATGCGTATTGTGCAGCTTAGACGCTGGCGGAGTGTTTGAAAAGTGCCGTGATGAGCTCCAGATTGCGCTACAGACTACAAGATAAAGAAGAAATGCTAGCTCGTTTTACTTTCTTCTTCCTTTTACTGTTTTGTGTAAAAAAAATAAAGATGTTGTTAAAAAGAAATGTTGCAACAATTTGCAACAATGTGTTTTATACTTTATCTTTTTCATGCATTGTTATTTATAAAGTAAGAACTAAATTGTAAAGCAAATAAAATTGTCACCTTTAATATATTTTTCATAAGTAACAACAACATGGGCATTTTTATGCTGTATTTTTTTTATGGATTTATGTATTGTGCAGCGTAATGCAACAATACATAAATTATATTAATATGATATTGTTATTATTTCATAATTTAAAAAAAATAAACATAATTTGATAAGCAATATTGCTTATTTATGTATTCATGCTAATAGTTCAAATACAAAAGCATCGCATAGAAAATTTTGTAATTTACGTTTTACTACAAAATTTTATGCCTTTAAACACACTGAAATATTTATTATTATTATTTTTTATTTTATTTTGGTTGGTGGCTAGAGTTTTTTTTTTTATATAAATGCAAATTTTTATTTTTATGAACGTTGCTTTGAATATTATTATTATACAGTACACAACCCGCCACCCGCCATAGTTGAGCATCATGCTATTAACGTTTAAAGTTAAAGAACTACATTTTTAAAGGTAAAATTGGAATGTATAAATAAATGACTATTACTATAATTCAAATTTATGCTCTAAGTTTCACGTATATCATCAAATTTGCTGTTGAAACGTCTTGGTATCAAAGTTTGTTTAGAAAATAAACAAGTTAAGTATTTCAGTCACGAGGTTCAGGCGTGAGGTTACGCCTCTTTTATGTTTCCATTGAAAGTAAACATTTCAGGACTAACACGCAACCGAAATTCTTTATCGTGTCCAGTTAAGAAATAAGCATGTGGAAGGGAAATTTAAACTGCTGTGCTTGAGAAAATAAGGTCCAATAATGGAAGAAAGTATAGCATTTACTTGAAATCAACGTATTAAGAATAAGACAATCATTTTATAGGTGTTAGGAAAAAGGAAGAATTATATCTACAGAGAATTTAATTTTAGTCTAGAATTTTTTTATACTTAATTTGGATATCAAATTCCAGTACTAAATCTGGTACTAAAAGGTTATATATACTAAAATGTCTTGTATGAATACCTCCATATTTATAATAATATATGTTATATTGTGATACATTATTTTGTTTTAAATATTCCAGTACATACAAATTTTTAATAAAGTATAACCAGCACAGTCTTAAACATTACAGCTTTAAAGTAAATTACTTAAATGTTTCACAAATGATATTAATTAAAATAAACAGTCAATCAATTCGTTTATACATAAACTATAATAAAAATTATAACTGTTATAATGAAAAACATAATATATCAATGAACATTGCTCTTGAGCTTTTATAATAATATTGTTTCATTTGAACTAATTAACTAATATGAGATAATTATACTCTAACTTACGACTACAACAACTCGTTGAGTCTCTACTCGTATTAAAGTTAGTATAGTAGACAAGAGGTATTCATTATTCAGAAGCAAGTATAGAGCAGGTAGTGAGCTACTAGTGAGTTAGTTCGAATGACGTGATGTCAGCGGCCGTCACATTTGGGACAGCCCTCACGTCGTCCCGTGCTTCATTATTCAGAGAGCAGCCAAAAGACGAGGCGACCCTCGTCAGTAGATGACGTGGTGGCCCCAGGGTTGTCACACCACTAGCCATTGTTGACGACGGCAAACCTAATAGTGAGGTCATCATTGTGGAGAACATTTAGTCAAATCTACAGATCATATTTAAATAAAATTTAGTTAAGTTCACTTTCTTGTTTTATTCTAAAAAGCTTGGTTAATTTTTAAAAAATATACACGATATATCACTCTTAATTTGAATAATAATGATTTAAAAAAAAATCACAGTTTTTAGTGCAAGTAGTACATTATTTATTAATGGTAATATAAAGAGATGAAAAAAAAAAAAAAAAAAAAATCAGCGAGAAGTTTTGCAGAGATTGATTTAAGATTAATATTATTTCAACTTTTCATTTTATTATATATTTAAATATGCACATTAATCTACTGACTGAATTATTAGAATTAAATCTAAAGTCATCGATGCAAAATATTTTTAATTGAATTTTTAATTGAATTAAAAATTTTTAAATTACTTTAGAAGTACATCAAATACTGTGTAATTTGAAAGGACTGTACTTCATGAACATTTAATTGTTGTTACTATAAAATGATTTTAGTGAACTTTTTTGCTGTTGCGAGTTCAATATATATTTTTTTATATGAAATAAAAAAAGTTTGAGTTTTTATTAAAAAATATTTCACGTGACTTTTTGTTAAGCTGCCAAGCGAGTGTGGTCGAGAGAGCGGCATGTCGTGTTTGAAAACAGCGTCGGTTGGCCGCCCGGTGGCGCGTGGCTGTTACTGGCTCCTCCGCTATGCAAACTGGTGTGGCCGCCCCCGCTTCGCGATCTATATAGTCTGAAACAACACTGGCGGCGACGAGGGTTGATGTTTCAAGCCCGGCTCAATTCAGAGCCCCAGGCTTACAGGACTTTCTCCATTAGCCGCGATTGAACGTCAACATTGGCTTGCTCTTTCCCTTATATAGCAGAAAGCACTTCTAGGAATACGAAAGAGTGTTGTCTCGACTGCACTGTTTCCGCTTGCTCACATCCAACAGATCTTATCGCCATGGGCATCGCTCACTTTCACCAATGTGTACAAATAATTTTTTATATTAGATAGAAACCAACCCCCTAGAGTTTTTACATAAAACGTATATAACTCAATCTCAAAGAAATATCCTTCCTTTACACTCAATGATATATACAGTACATCTCGCTGGACGGTAATCGACATTCTCTACTGTTGTTGTGATGCTAACTGTTTTAAACAAGAACCACCTTATCAATTTCTATTATAGGCAGGTGTGTATTTTCTTATTCTTAATATTACATCAATGCTTTTTAAGTGAATTTTTGGTTACGCTTCCCATGATATATCAATAATGGAAGAAGGGGAGGGGAAAACCCGCGGATCAAAATCCAGATGATGAGGCACATTTATTCACTAATATTTTAATTTTTTCCATCTTGTGAAATAATCACGTTTCTGCCTGGCTATATAGCTACTTATAAAAAATGTTAATTATTTTTTTTTTGTATCAGAACTTCGCACTTTCTTTATAAAGGTTTCAGGGTGGAAAGTTAGAAACGAGATTTTTCGTCATAATTTTTAGGTTTAGTATGTGAATAGTGCACATACTTAATTCTATTCAAGCTAATAGAATATTAAGTAAAATATTATTACAATCAAAGTTTTACAATCTGAAAGCCTAATTATACATGCAGTACACCGGTATCGACTATCATTCCACCTCAGTTGAGTATATCAAACTCTTTGCAAAAAATACAATAATAATTAAAAAAAATATCAAACTAAAACCAAAATTCTGTTAAATTAATGAAATTAATGATTTTTTTTTTCTATTTTAGTTTTAATGAAAACTTCCCATGGCAATAGAAGCAGACAATTTTATAATGATATTATTTTTAATAGCCATAAAACTTTTAAGGTTATATGAACTGTATCATTGACCACATTTATCTCTTATAATTTCGTTAGTAAATTTATTTTAGACATTCATTTGTAACATTTGTTGTTATTATTTCTTAATTATATTTAATTCATTTAAATTATAATATATAATAGCTAGGGGGTTTTAGGAGTAAAAAACATGTACACATTTATATAATATGCATAATTTTTAACATAACTATTCTGTGTAAGAGAATTTATTCATCATGCTGAATATATTCATAGTGCAGTGTATGCGTATGTGGACTTGCTAAAAGAGCGATTATTCCGCTTGGGAAGCAGCAGTGGGGTGGTCGCTGTGGGATTTCTGTTCTTTGGTGCGCTGTGGGGAGGGAAGTTTCGTAATTAAGTCAGCGAGGTGGCGAGGGAGGCAGAGTGTGCCCTGCTTGATAAGGCGCCGAGAATGTACGGAGAAGGAGGAGGCGTATCTGCATGTCAATCGTCGTCTGTAAAACCTATTACGAATAATTTGTTATAAACCTTTTGTAACAACTTACTGTATTATTCATTTATCAAAACTGTGCTACTATAGTGTAATATAGTCTAACTAATTTGTTATGATGAAATATGGAAGTTATTATATATTATACTGTATATTCTTATTAATTGGTTAGCTAAAAAACATTTAAATGTACACTCGTCGTTTTGGAAAATTTCCCATTTGCAGCCTTGTTAATCACACTGCCACGTATATTCTTACAGGACCAGAGGTGATTAACAAGTCCGCAAAAGGAACTTTTCCGAGGCAACTGCTGTATATAAAATAAAATATAGTTTGTATTTTCCCTATTTATAATATATAGTTACAGTTTTGATTATTTTAAACGTAATTACTAAGAGGGAAGCAACATAGCAGCCATATATCCTGTGAATGTCTTTTATATAATTATTATATTATATTGATTTTTTGAAATAACATTTAACAAAAAAATTAGTCACAATTTTATTGGAAGTTGGTAATCTTGTTGAAATTAATTTCCTCTCTCTTCCTCGATCCTAGATTACCTCAAGGAATTCAAGTGTATAACACTGCAATGTGGGCAGGATTATCGAGTACGTCGCACCCCTCCCCCAGCTCTCTGACAGGGTGATAATCTCTCCCCCCCCTCAACCCTCTGCCAAACAGCCCCTATCTCTCCCCTCTCTCTTTCTCACTTGGAGAACTCTATTCCTTATTTTTCCTCATTTCGTTTGGAGATCACGACGTTTTTATTTTATTCATAGATATTTGCTTATTTTTATATAATTTTAAATACAGAACACATTTAAGTAATGATGGTGTATAGATTACCATTCTTTTTAATCACACGTTTATGGTTTTATACAGTGGTGAAAGTAGTTTCAATTTCTTACCAGTGCGCTTCAGATAGAGGCCTGAAGGGCCCAAACCCCCGCCGGAGGCGCGATTTTTTGGGAAAAATGGGCGTGTTTTTTTTTTTTTTTTTTTTATTATTGAAAAGTTGCACTAAAATTGCTTTATAAAATTATAATATTTAAAGTCGAGTGAGCGATTATTTTTTTTTTTTTAAGAATTTATTTTCTAAAATTATTTTAACCTGCCCTCTATTGAGAAATGAAAACCAAAAAATTCCCAAAGTTGGTGTTTCAGAGGCTTAAATTTTAACATGCAAATTTATGGCACAGAAAACAGCTTTTTACTTTTTACTTAAACTTCATTTGATCTATGGTACCAATTAAAAAATACCTGACGTAATCTATCCACTGTTTCTTATGCAACGAAAAAAATTAATAAAAGTATATAGAGTACGCTAGATTACAATCATATTTTTAGTACAAAATTTTGACTTTAAAAGAAAGTGCAAGTTAAAAATTCGTGAGATAAATAAAATCAAAGTACAAGAACTGTCATGCATTGAGCATGATTATAAAATGTGATCTGTTCACACTTGCAAATAATATTGTTTTTTTCATAAAAAAATCATTGATTTTTTTAGTAAATTTCGACCAGTGTCTTACCAGTGCGCCGCACTGGCGTCAAATGTCTTACCAGTGCGGCGCACTGGCGCGCACCGGCTTACTTTCACCACTGGTTTTATATAATATCTAATTTAAAATCCATTCAAGTTTCTAAATTAAATTTCTTCTCTTAAATTAATTTTTATAGTACCATTGATTGTATTTTGAGACTTTAATTAAGGCTTCGATCACGATGCGTTGTCAATAAAAAACTACAAATAAAAGCATTATATATTGTAAAAAAAAATAGAGTTTGTATCCCTGTTACCTTTGACAAAAATGCTAACAATTAATATTTATGCATAGTTCTAATACATGAGTTGTAACTTCAAAGCAATTGCAATTAAAATTTTATTATTAATTACATGATGTAAAATAATTATAATTATATGAAAGAAATAATAATCTTTCATTTTTTTATTTAATAAATCCTATTTTATTATATTGCAAACTAATTAGAATTTAATTATATTCAATAATGAGTGTTCAAAAGCATTAATTAGATCATCGTATGTTCATCCTTTTTTATTAATTAAATCAGAAGGTTATAATATTAAATTTATTATAATATGAAATAAAACTCCCAGTGTATTAACAATACGAACAATCTTGTTTTAAAATTACGATACATGTCATGTACTAATATTTATATAACTACTGTATCATTTTTTTTTTGTTTTTTTGTAGTGGAAATTTTTATTAGAAATATTTAAAAGTTTATTTTGCTTTAGTTTACTGATTATTTTTTCTGTGCATGTTATATGCTGATGCATTTTCGGGTATTTTATGATTGTACTCACTTTATTATACATTAATACAATACAGAAAATTCTAGTTTTTTTCTACATATATGGTATGGTAAAAAACACAAACGAAATATATTTTTATTATAATAGTATTTTTTTTTATAATAAACATTTAGTAGATTATTAGCATGATTAATACTTTAATGTATACATAGAAGAGTGTTAATGCAAATTTACTAAAGTTAACCATTGTTGTACAGAGATAATTGAGTGGGTCAGAGCGACAAAGTCCCACACAATTCGACTGTAGTAACACCGAATTGAACTCCTGGCAATTAATGCTATACGTATATGAAGTACCAATTAAGAATTATTTATTTACATTAACGAACAAAAACTGTGTCAAATGTTAGTATTAAAACGAAGCTAAATTTAAATGTTAAAGTTTACTTCAAATTACTTGTGACTTCTTATTTTCATGCTAGTGAAGAAAGTAGAAATTAAAAGTACAAAATATTATAAAGATAACATAATAAAACAATATACTGGCCAAATTATATAGCAATAAGTTGTTAAAAAATTTAACTATCATAGCGACCTATACATTTCTACAGTATATTATCTTCAATATAATTAATATATATGATATTTATTACACTCAAGTAAATTCAAGGACTGTAAATTTCAATGGGGTTGTTATTCAGGTGGTACTAATTTATACTACTTGAATATAAAGGTAGGATATTAAATCTGGTATTATATAGTATAGAAGCCATAATTATAGTGCATATAGAAATATTATATATTATTTAGAAATACATATTTTTAATAATACCATGCAGATATACAGGAGCCAACTAGCATTGTATTTATATATCTATATATAGTGCTGTATAACAGTAGGTGTTGGTTGTTCTATTTAATTAACTTTACGCTCTGTTCAGTATATTAGAGTATTCTGATTAGTGTACAGTTATAGGTGTACCATGACAACCGATATACATCAAACACTTCATAGGCTGCTGCAATTTCAGAATACCATGCACTCATCAGCTCCATATAGAGAGCCCCTTTATAGCTTTGAAAATTACTCTCAATCAGCTCTCTACAATTTTCTCATGGTATTTAGTTACACGTACAGTAACGGTCTAAATAAACTGGAACATTGAGTATATTTTCACAGAATACATGAAAATGTTTCAACAAGTCTCAGTGATAATAAAAGGTCTCTAAATTTTAAATTTGTATCACGCACGTCTTTGATTGGTCGTTGAAAGGGTCTACATCGTTATGAGACGGAATTTACACACTCAGTACAACACGAACGTGACTACTGCTTTGATTTCATGCATTATATTTTCAGTCGAAGGGGGCAGAGGGTGATCTTGCTTTTCGACTGGTGCACTTTTGAGTCCCCTAAAATTAAACATGTGCGTCGTTTTGGCTATTAGAGCAACATTTCAGCTGTCTCGGTCATGGTGTTCCTCCAAGTATGCAAATTGTTTCAACTATTTGTGACTACGTTATTATACCTTATGACAATATTTAAAAAAAAAATATTATAATTGATTTATATTTGAAATATATTATACAGAATGTATAAAATTTTGGTTCATGAATGTTTAATATTTTTTTGCTAAAAAAACATTTATTTAGTGAAGAATTACAACATATAGTATAAAAATATAATAAAACAAGTTAATTTGCAATCTCTATCGTGACGAAGTATTTTGAACATACAGGCAACATCCTGTCTGTACGAGAATGGATGAGTTCATTACTGTGCATTGCCTTTATATAATACATGTACCAGAAACATAACTATAATTACATTAATTGAAAAATACTTTTTTTTTTAAATATATAGTTTTTTCTTAACAAATTTCTTCTTCGCTCCTTAAGGATGCAATATTATATTTTAAAACAAACAACCTTATGTTACATAAAAGTTATGGACGTTATGGTCATGGCACTCAGCTGCATTTTATTTCTCAGTTGTCACCCATAAGGTACTATAAGAGTGACGAAATGGGCTATGACACTCTATATGTATATGATTGGCGGGTAATCAATACACTACACGTTGTGAAGCAAATTAAGCTATATAAAGAGTCACGAAGCATATTTTGTTATTTTGTAACTTTACATGTTGATTTTAAAAATGTTTTGAATAATGAGCTATAATGATGAAATGAATATGATGCATGCGGTGATTTTTAACTGGACAGATTTGCTCATGTACCTTTAATTAGCCAACAATGCCGTCAATAGCCTAAAGGGTAGAAAATTTTAGTCAGTATTGAATTTAGTGCCGATTTATTACATTTTTATGCAAACATGTGCATGTGTTAATGTTTTATCGTGTGTGAGGGACAATAGTGCTGAAGTTGACGCAATACTCAGAATGTCACAGCTGATGAAGCGAGAATTGACAAACGAGAGAGAAAGAGAACATAACGCCAAGATTTTGTGACGGGAGTCGCACACATCAATGGCTCCTAAAGTGGCTCTCAAACAATTGACATGTGATGCGCTCTGATGGCCTCGTCGTGTAAGCTTTCAGTTTTCCACATTGAGAGCTTCTTTATGTATAAGATAGTAAGCAAGCGTGGAGGAATATGCGCGTGTAGGATGTTCGATGTACTTCTCTCTTACTTCTTCTCAGGTTTCACAAAGAGGCTTTACTCGCTCCCTAATCATGCTTTAAGGACGCCTTAAGTGTCATGCCAACCATCTACAACGTCACACTAAATTTTTAGATGCTGAATTGGTTTCAGTACTTTATGTCAGTACAAAATTGTTCCAATTTCGTCTTACACCCAGCACTTTTGACCTATAAAACACTTAATCCAAGTACAAATTTGGTACTGAAAAAAGAGTCAATTTTTTGTACTTTTTTTGACTCTCTTTTTTCAGTACCAAATTTGTACTTGGAATAAGTGTTTTATAGGTTAAAAGTGCTGGATGTAAGACGAAACTGGAAAATTTTGTACTGACTGGAGCAATTTTGTACTGACAAAAAGTACTGAAAACCAATTCAGCATCTAAAAATTTAGTGTGGTATACTTACCAAGCACTTGACTGCTGCTGACTCCTCCTTTACTCTCGCAGCAATCTTCAATATAAACTCATAACACAACACTTCGCTTTCTCTCTTATTACAATAGCGTCTTATATAAGATCGTTTTCAAAGTTTTGCGAAATTATTGAATTTAATCTTGTTAAAATAGCTATATAATATAAACAGCTAAATTCAAAATGCTTTATTAATTCCACTCTTCCTACAATCATAAAATCAATAACATGATATATCTTGAGGTTTACGATACTATTATATAAATATATAAAATATATATAGTTAAAAAAAATATTAAATATTTTATTTGATGAAATTGCTTTTAAATTTCAATATTGAATGCATTGTTCGGATTTGGAAGCAAATTAAACTTCTTAAAAACGATGGCGATTATACATGGTGTAATATTAGGAGACAATGTCCATAAAATTACGTTATGGATAGAGGAGAGTGAGGAGAGAGACACAAAGATGAATCCCGTCCACGTCACGATGATTATGCTTCATATTTCAACGTTCTATATTTATAAGCATCTTTCTATTGTCACTTTCTTTTGAAATCTGTGTAACCAACAACAAAATTGCAGCAAAAATGGCACAAGGTATGGTATTAAGGGAGAGCCTACGTATATAGCTAACAGAGGCAGTTCAGGCTATAGGCTCTGCCATAGGATCAAAGCGCCAATGGCTTTTTGCTGTGAGTGTTTCACTAGAGTTGAGTTTAATTACTGCTTCAGGCCGGTGGTGGCTGCTGCTGCAACCATGAAATACTCGTGTGTAGCAGAGAGAGAGAAAGAGAAAGAGAGAGAGAGAGAGAGAGAGAGAGAGAGAGAGAGAGAGCAGCATATACACCGTGGCGTGAGTGAGGAGAGCAGTTGCTTTCCAATGTTTTTATGTACATACGGACCACTACATAGCCTTGTTCGTTTGTGTGTTGTTTGGTATAAAGTACCTATATTTTGTATATGTGCCTCAAAGTTAACATAATATAGTGAGTACAGGCAATGGGAGATGCGAATATAGCATAGGTTTGTGTATTAGGTAGTCCTGTATGTTATAATATGGTGAAACCTTTGTAAGTTTTAAATATATATTATTTTATTTGTGTTTGTATGTTATAGACCTCTATATGTACAAATAAAAAAAAAATAAAGCTTTAAATTAAGTGAATCAGAAATTTATAATTAAAAAGATTGTATATAAATATATATTTTTAATTAGTCAGACTCATTATAATGACTTGTTCACACGGTAATAAATAAACGTTTTATATAATAATATATAGTTTGTTGTTTTTAAATGTTGGGGTTGCCTTTCATGTTTTTTAATTTTTATATTGCAGAAATATCACGTGTTATAAAAATGTACAAAAAGTGAAATAAGCTGCATGTTTTATGGGGGGGAATTAAAAAGTAAGTGCATGAACGAGTGTTAGGATTTCTTTGAAATGTGATTCGAAAACGAGCACTCTGAAAGCAAAATGAGATTTAATTATAGAAAGTTATTAAAATTTACGTAATCAATAAAATATAATTCATAAAAACCTGCACCAGTCAAGTACATTGAAAAGTGCGCCAGCTAACATTCCCGTATTTTCCATGATATAATACTCGGCTATCGATCATATACCACGCTTCTCCATAGCTCATCTGAGAAGGTATTGGATCATTTTTCAATGCATTATTGAATAGGAGTCCTATAATATCGAGAAGTACATTATATAATATGGAGTATGTTTATACAATATCATATTTTTCTTTTAAACATTAAAATACTTATTACTTAAGTACACTTTGAAATGAATTGAAAGCATTAAATTTATCTTTGTGTCAACTTGTACTGCTATAAGAAAAAGTATAAAACTTTTTCAATGTGAAAACAATGTATTTGAAAAAAACACATGGGAAATCTTTTTGTTAAAATATATATTAGTTTATTAGTGATTATATATTTTTATTTGATATGAAACACGACGAAAACATTTAATTCAATGCCAATAAAATATTCTATCACAGTCAATTTGTTGTATAATCACTGCTGGTAATAATATTATTTAATACAATGATGTTAAATTTAAAAATGATTGAGTTGCAATAAATAGTGCAGATGATAATTAAAATAATTAGAATAGACATTTATGTATTTTTAATATTTAATTTAAGTGATTAAATAGTAAAAAGCAGCACATCCAATCATTCGTATACTTTTATAGTCGTCATAAACATTTTTTATTAAGATTAATTAATATCCTAATAATTTAATATTATTTTTTAAGTGGCAATATTGAAAAATAGAAAAAGCAAGGTGAACTTTAGTTGCTGCATCTGCACATCACGGAAATTGCATTCTACAGCTGCATGCGACACAAACCAATTCGATGGCAAGACGGATGTGTTTGTAAATCGATGTGAGCATATTATATTACCATGGTGTTTAAACCAAAAAGGTTAGCAGAATAATACTATAACAAGTGTTAAAATTATCTCAATAATCAGGGACGTAAAAATAATTTATAACCTTTAAAAATATACTCTAGTTTGTTTTTGCTTTTTTAATAAAAATATATTATCCCGGAATTTAGCTTACTCAGATTTGCTTCATTTTTTTTTTCTGTTTTACAAAAATTCTCAGAAATTGTACTTAAATTTACGTTCTAAAATTGAAAAATAAAGTTGCTTATAAAATTTCACACATGTTATTATTAAAGTAAAGTATTTAGCGCAATATAACATAGGTATAAAATTTTATTAATAAAGCTGAAGGTTGTATTTGAAAAGTTGTTGCTATTTGTGGCAAGTGAGCGTGACTCTGAAAGTTGTGCCTTTATTTCCTTCACTTGATTTATAAAAATGTGTAGATAAAGTTGAATGAATTGACGTAAAAGTGTCCTCTCGTATAAGTTGCATGCGTAGTCTCCGGATGACGAAGAAGTTGCAGATTTGGAGCTCTTGGACCAGCGTGATCTCTGAAGACAATGAATGCCGAGATTGAGATACCTGAGTCTATCCAGAACCTCGGTATCTCCATGATGGGTATAGCGTGCGAAGTTCGCTGGATTCTAAAACTAACCCGCTAAATGATTCTGTATCAAATTGTGAGGACTTTTACTATGTAATAAATATGTACCTGCATGTATAATGAATGGATATATTATGGATGATATACTTAAGATATTGATTATGTTATTTTCATATTGTAAGTATAATATTTTAGATATAATTAAAGTAACATGTATCTTTTTAAATTATAAAATAATTGGAAAGAAATTGCTACAATTAAATTGAGTAGTAATTTGAAACAAACAATGCATGAGTATAAGAAAACAATGCATTTTTTGAATTTTTTTATTGTTTGCACTTTTTTTTAAACAAGAATAATTTCTACGTCTTTGATTTTATAATAATATTTGCAGTGTATACGTAAATTTTTTCTTATAGGAAATGTTTCAGTATCTCCTACTAACTACATGAGAAAAATATTATAAATATAATCAAAATAAAGCCACTTAATTCTTGAAAAAAAAATATATTATTTAACTTGAAAGTAATTTTATGGTTATTTGTCAATTAATTAGCAGCTCCATTTCGTGATCTTTAATTCTTGCTGCTCCCATTACAAATCGACAGGGTGCAAAGTGGCTTGCTCCTTCTTAAAATGTTAATATTTCTTCGTGATAACTTTATCTTTAAAAATTAAATATAAAATTGAACAGCAATATCTCTATGCCAAGTCGTTTTTTTTTTATTATTTATTTTTTTTGTTTTTAATAAACTCATTACTGACTTAAAATAAAGTGGGTAAAATGAATGTAATTACATTGAGTCAATATTTTAATCATTCAGCTCGGCTCTGAGTGGAAAAGGTAGGGGTAGAGTTTCCCTATGCTATACAATGTTAATTTTGGAACAGTATAAAAAGTGGGGGGCGATGGGTGGGTGCTAATATGCTAATACCTCCCATAAATTAGGAATTTCAGGACTTTCTAGAGAGGAATATCACTCCTCTCTTCCCTGCCCCTACATGGATACATGCTATTAAGGATGATATCTTGATTAAGCAATTAATCCAGGTGGTTTTGTCATCAGAATACAGGTAGACAATACCATCTAGCAGTAGTTGCAAGCTGGTCCCTTCCTTTATGTGCGTGATCTAAGGCATGACACGGGAGGTAAGGGCTCGCGCACATTGTCACGACAGCGCGGCAGCAACCGACGGGGCGTGCGCACGAGAGAGCCTCCTCACCTAGCTAACAGTATAGAACACCGAGCAGCAGGTTGTTTCCATCAGTCTGCATAGCCCGGCAGCAGCAGGCAAACAGCAGGCAGCCACCCCGAGCTTATAAACCAGTCAGACACACGACGTCGCAGTGATCGAGTGAACCAACCCCCTTTCGAATCTTAACACCCTCCTCAGAATAAAAACATCACTAACTTTTACGTGTAGTAAAACAAACTAACAACAAGTTCTTCTTATGATATATTGGAGTAAATTATATACTCCATATAATAATATTATTTTTCACTTATTACATACATAATGCCTGAACTGTCAACGTTATCTCATTGTAAACCCTCATCTACTAGACTGTCTTCTTCTCTACTTATCGGTGGTATCAAGCAACCCCTATTCCTATTGTTTATATGGTGGCCTCTAACACTATTGTTCATATTGTCATTTTCACCAACTTCTAATGTTAATGGTAAGTAAAAATATTTTTTTATAACAATATTTTAATGTTTTATTATAAAAAAATGTGGTACCGGTACTAGCTGTGCTTAACTAATTCGCTAAAGTTTTATCTAATATGTGCTGTGCAAAGAGTTGTAAATTTGAAATTTTAGGAAATTTGCCCCCCGCCCCCCTCTCCGCCCCTAATTTAGCTACCCCAGAGTTTTGATTAATTCTGCCTCTGCGTATATCAAACGTTTGCCATATTGCAAAATTATCAAGGGTAAAACTTTATGGTTATCCAAAAATGTGCCCATAATAAAAATGTATTAAAGTTAAAGTTCATGCATATTTTTTAAGTTTTATTTTATAAAATTTAATTAATTAATATAATAATAATTGATCTATTTGTATTGTCTACAAAAGCAGCCGCAGTAGCTGTGAATGGAAAATTGAATATAAATAATTAAACAGATAATTTAACAGAAACAGCAAGGTAGTTACAATGGACGTGGTAATCCGTTGGTGGAAAATGTAAATTCATTTTAACACAAAATTAATATTGTGTTTGATGTGAAAAAAACAGCAAAAAAACTTTTACAGGGAAATACTACACGAAAATTTATAAACAGTAAATACAAGTAAAAATATAATTATTACACACCAAAAAAATAAAAAGAAGTTATATTCAATACAATTTTACCAAATATTTCATCCTATATTTAATTGCAACATACATTATATGTGCTAAAATTGCATATTTAAATAGGAATATTTTTGTCTTTGTCTTGTTTTATTCATTATTATAATTATTTTAATCCAATACGGAAAATATAAGTTATTCCATGGATATGGGAGTTTAAACTGAAAAACAACTTTAAATAATTCCACATTTTGCTAATAGAATACTAACCATAAGAGTTAGACACTTGCAGATTATAACTAAATTATTTACTGTGTATGGAGAAAATTGTGTAAAGTAAGACCTTTAGTTAAAACTTGTAATATTCAATATATTATTCATATTAAATTTGCAGTAAAGTCTATTTAAATATTGGAGGATATAAGTAAAAAAAAAAAAAAAAAAAAAAAAAAAAAAAAAAAAAAAAAAAAAAACGAAAAATAACTATTTTATTTAATTTTATTGTGATCGATCATTCAGGTATTCAGGTTAATTATGTTTAAAAGAAAACCTAACAAATGCTTTTAATGGATCAATTTTTTTTATAAGTATTTGAATTCAAAATCACCGGAAAAAAAGTTAGAGTTCATAATTATCGTTTATTATTAATAGTAGCAAAGACTAAATCCATAAATTTGTGTGGTTCAAAAACTGGATTTATCAATTTTCATCTTCTTAAATATAAATATATATATATATATTATATATATATATATATCATAAATAAAACATTCTATACCAAATTTCAAGAACATAAAATTTCAATTAAAAATTGGTTGTATGAATTGAATTCAAACAGTATTTTTTTAAAAATAGTCAATAATTTGACATATTGTGATGTGATAATTAGGTAATTAATACAATTACTTTTGTAATAAATACAACAATAAAACAAAATTTAAATGTAATTATATTCTTTGAAGGCGAATACAGTCCCAAAAACACTGATATACTTCCTGCGAGAAGTGCAAAACTCCTCTTTCCCATTCATATAGTTAATGACTGGGAGACCGCCAATGACAATCTTCAAAACTCTAAATTTCAATAAGCTGCAATATTTTCATCTTTGGTTTCTTCCAGCAACTTTTTAATGCAGATCGCTTTCAGTGAGTTGCCTTATTTTGTTCATAATATGCCAAGGAGTTTCCGAACCATACGATTTTTTTAACGCATTTTCATTGAAATCGATCTTTTAAAAAATCAAAAGAAAGAAATTTGTTACTTTTTGAAATTCTGAAAATTTTAAATAATGTCATAGCTTTTGTTTGATTTAAGTGAAAAAAAATTAATGAAGTTTCTTTCATATTGAGATTCTCCTCAGAATCCAACTTTACATAAATAACTAAGACAAAGTTGTGAATTGATTGGTAAATTTTTTAAGGCTTTTCGAATTTTCTTCAAACTTTTTACTTTATACTTCAATTTGTTAGTGAAAGTTATTTAACGATAGAATAAAACTCTCAAACTATATATATATTATACAATATTAGGGTTACAAATTATTTAAATTATTTTATTTGTAAAACAACATCATATAATTTTTAATATCTAACATTAAAAAATTTTGCTTGTAAAAATATGAAAGTAAAATTTACTTAATTGCACTATTAACACAATTTTTTTTATAGCACACACACACACACACAAAATGAATATAACTTAATATTAAAATTTTAAAATAAAAAGTTAAGTATGTATAAAACGTTAAATGTATCACATTAAAATTCCGTGTTGTTCCTCAGGCTGTTTAGACTATAATATGGATATGGATTACGGTTGATGTTGTTTGTCGTGATATTTGGTGCTTTGTGGGAGAGGAGCATCATAATCTGGGGAGGATTAGAGGAGACGAGAGAAGCTTGGGGGAGAAGGATGCAAGAAGTCGGCTGCTTTACCTTCAGTATGTATGAGTGAGCAACTGTGTGTGCATATAGGCTATGCGTCGTTAGACATACCCCCGCCCCCCCCCCCCCCCTCTCTCTCTCTCATATAATACCTTATCTTAGACGTAATAATATGTTATATACTATATCGTCATGCAGTCATCCACTTCCTACTTTATGTAATAACGCTCATATACTATTCTATCGTGCTCATGTGTACAGGAAATTACTATTAAATAACAATAATTTAGCATAATATAAATTATAGAAGTCAGCATTTCTCATTTACAATAAAATGCTAATCTCATCATTTTTGTAAAGATAATAATTATTAATATCAAAGATTTACATACATATTATACAAACTAAGGTTATGTGAAAAAATTATTTATTTTATTTTTTTTTTTGTATTTTTTGGGTTTGTTTTTCAGCAAATGAAAATATGTGTTATGATTATAATACCTGGAAAGTAACAAATTCGTTTTTCTTAATATTTCATAATAACAATGAGAAAAGTAGCATTTTATAGATTTGTTACAGCACTGAATTTTTCATGATTCTCATGTTTGCGTAAAGAAAAATTACTATTGGAATGAAGAATATATATATATATATATATATATATATATATATATATATATATATATATATATATATATATATATATATTGAGGACGAAAATGTTGTGTGAATTAATTTTCCATTGCAATATGACCAATAAATTACGTCCGCTTCGGTTCATTTTAATTAATAGAAGAATATAAAATAATCTGATGATAAATATTTATTTGTTTAACAATAGTGAAATTTTATCTACAATTAGGAAAGGGCATCTCGAAACATACGTACGTCTATATCACTCTATCAGTGTACCCGAGTACTTGGAAGCGATTGAGGAAGAGGCAGTGGTAATCGAGCTTGCGGCATGAAATATGCAAACGGGCGATCGCAGCTGCTCCGCCCGCGATATCTCGGCCGAGGAGCTAGCGGCGCCCCGCGCGATCGCCCGCTTCATGCGAGCCACCGCCTATCAGCCCCGCCCCCCTCCTTGAGCGTCACGTCATCTGCTTGTAACACGCCAGCAGTAGCTTCTGTCTTGGGTAACTTCCAGTCTTCGTACACCCCTGGACAATATAACCCTCTCTGGATTATCAAGCCTGCAAATCCTACGAATCATTCATGTTTGGTACATGGTACAACTCATGGGGTTCCATTTAGTGGTGGACCTAGAACCAAAGTTGATTTTCTAAAAGACAATGTTAAAAAAATGCAGTAATTAAGTTTATACAAGTGTTACGAGGGCTCAAACATACGGAATGCCCATTTATTTTCCATCCTCCTCCTCCAAAGCCACAGATCTGAAGTCCGCTAAGTTACCAATTTTTTGTAGTGCGATTCCTTTGTACATAACTGTACATTTCATAGCTGCTTTGATTATTTAAACTTCTTTCTTATAAATATTCAATGAAGTTAAAAGTCAAGTTATTATCATTCTTACTATAATAAAGATTTATATTTTTATTGAATATAATTTAACGATATAAATTTTCAATGTAATTTAATTGTTTTATAAAATTAACCAAACTTTATTGAAAAGTTTTTAAACAACCATCTTGTGAGATGATGGTGAAATTAAGCAACCCGCTGCACAGGTGTGTTTTACAGGCGACTTGCCAAGGGACGTTATAACGTATCAGCAGGCTGCTTAACCGAGGGATAAGAAGACATTATACAATATAGCCTTACGTCAATTACATGTAATATCAAAATATATGGATTGAAAAGTATTCGGAAGAAGTTTGAAGTCAACCAATCTAAGATTAAACTAAAAATTATGAAAGTTGCTTTTAAAGTTGCTCTTAAAATTTGAAGGTACAAATCAATTAACTAAAGGTAACATGCAATGATTGTTAGTGATTTTCTCTGGCTTGAGGTGAAAACGCGAAGGTATAGGCCGATAAGCGAGTATTAAGAAATTATATGCTCATGAAAGGATGTGAGTGGGGTGGAGTCAATGGAGTGTATACTTGCCTCAATATATACGAGAATCGAGAGAGAGAGAGAGAGAGAGAGAGAGAGAGAGAGAGAGAGAGAGAGAGAGAGAGAGAGAGAGAGAGAGAGAGAGAGAGAGAGAGATGAAGGAGGGGGGAGGAATCAATTCCAATTCAAAATTGTCACCAATAAAAAAAAATAGCTTGCTTAATGATCATTTAATGCGAAATGTTACTTTTCCACCAAAACGTGAATGAAATGAATTAATTGCGTAAATTGTTTTTTATAATGTTATCGTTTATTTGTACTGCTAATAAATATAATATGGGTGCGATTCACGAAGCATTTAGCCAGGTTTCTAACCACGTTTAGTTTAACCACGTTTAACTATACCTGTTTTACGTGGTTAAACCATTTAGTTATAACTACCACGTTTATAAACGTGGTTAAGCTAAACGCGGTTAAAAACTTGGCTAACTGCTTCGTGAATCGCGCCCATAATATATATATATATATATATATATAATATATTTTTGTCTCACAAAAATCACAATGTTGACAGAAATATCAGGGAAAACATATTTACCACATATTTGTTGGTAAAACTAAAAAATCCAGGAAAGGACTTTTCACCCTCCATTAATTTGCAATAAGAGTGTCTTTGGTATAAAGCTGTTGGCACCAAATTAGTGGTAAAAACTAGAACAGTTAATAAGCCGTCTACGTTTTGTGTAAGAGGCTTACTTATAAGAAAGAATAAAAAAGGTATTATTCTGCTGATTGAGGAATCCTCGAGTGCCTGTGCTTTTCTTGATATTTTTTTGTTATAATTTATAATATTATAACAAAATATTCTATGAAATATGTGATGTATTGTATACGTTATTATACATATTTGTTTTATTACATATTATAAAATTATATATTATAAATAAAATTTAAAAGTAAGGAATAATTAAATTTAAAAACTTATTTTAAATTGTATAACAGATTTGTTTTAATTAATATATAAACTTCTGAATAAAATAAATTACACTTAACATTTTCGTACAGTAGCAATTTAAAATTTAACTTTCTCATTTCATTTCTTACCCTCATTTTAAAAAAAAGTGTAACTATAATATATATAAATATAATACAACGAATATAATGTGGCACTCCTTTATACACCTTATATACACATTCTTTGGTAGTTATTTGCATGCAGATTGAAATTTAATAACATGGTTGCATTATCAGAATAAATAAATAAATAAATAAATAAATAAATAAATAAATAAATAAATAAATAAATAAATAAATAAATAAATAAATAAATAAATAAATAAATAAATAAATAAATAAATAAAAATATTAAGATGGTAAAAACCTCAGATTATCTTGAGGAATTATAGAAGTATCAGATAAGCTATGATAATAATAAAAAAAAAAATACCTCTATCGCCCAATGGGCTTACTATTGCCGTGACCAGGATTCGAACCTGGGTTCTTGCGGCCACAACGCAATGTCCTAACCACTAGACTATCACGGCTTGCGAATCATTGTGAAGTTGTACGTTATTTGGAGCACCAGACACCGAGAGAAAGCGCAGAGCCAGCAACTGGGCGTGACGTCACGTACACGCGTCCAATAAGAACAACTGAGGTGGGACGAATATTTTTTGCTGTCACAGATATAATCGTGAACTTTAACACATCAAGCATAACATTAGCTGGATCAACCGGTTTTTTCATTCAAATCGTGCCATGCAGTTTTATTAAATTAAATGCCTCTATGATTTTTCTTACTTGTTAGTTTAAACATTGAAAAATCTGAGATTGGCTAAATTTGATCATTTGATTAACTTGAAGATCGCTTATTGAAATTAATGCACGTTACGCAATAATAATTGTCGTATTGTTTTCAAAAATAAAAATACGACAGTGTAGATTTAATTACTTACGTATAATATAATACAGTCAATTATAGCACTATCATGTTCACTGATTTTTTTTAAATGAACCAGCTGCTGCTATTGCGCCTGCAAATTGAAATATAGGCTAATTTTTGTGAAATAATTTGTCTGAATCTTCTGCGAGTTCGATAACTATACTTCACCGCATGAAGCAAGGTGCATGTGTGGCCCAATACTCTGCAGAGTAAAATAATAATGTCCAGCAGGTTTACATTTTTTCAAAAAGTCTACGTGATACGTATATATGAATGTGAATTTAATAATTAACTATAATTATGCTTGTTAAATCCACTATAAATATTTCAACGTTTCAATCTCTCTCTCTCTAACTTAAATATAAATATATAAAAGTAATTGCTTAATTACTATATCACATACTATATGATATGATATATATTTGTCTAATATGTTTATTTTACACTCTCAATATTCAGATAAGCGCCAGAGTATATTGTAATATATTTGTACACGAGAACTTGAATGGTGTAATCCTATATATAAATACATTAGTTTAGTACATATAGTGTATGTTATCTTATAATACAGTATACATATCAAATGTATTGTTTTGGAGACGAGATAGCTAGCGGTCAAATCTGTATATATCACAAAATTGCTGTATAATATTAAAGAGCTTCCAGTGGACTATTTTAGCTTGGTAATAATATGTATACGATAGGTCGAATATTCAAGCAGTATATTATATAATATAGTAACTAGGCTATATATGGTATATATATATAGTGGCTTCCGATTGGTGTGGTTCCGGGGCAGAGTTCAGTTCTAGGGCCATATTTCTCACGCCACTTCATTACAACCCCCTCCCTTCTTCCTTACACTCCCTTTCTAACCAGCGGGTATCTACAAGAAGGGTTGAAGCAGTAGAAGGAATATAAGGCAGCAGCAGCAGCAGCAGGTAAATTTTTGCTTCATATCTAAGCGTCAAGTTATGAGCATGCTGCTCGACTTGGCCCGCCTTTTACCATCTAAGAGGAGAAGAAGGAGGAGGCTGTATATATGAAAGATGAGTTAATATCGGCCGCAATATTTGGTCTCAAAGGAATATATGTAATAAAAGCATTGCAGAGGACCGTATAATAAGAGCAACCATGCAAGCATCTTTTCTATGAAGTCACCAACTTTCTTCTACCTTCTCATTCGTATGATTTATTATAGCTATATTTTCATATAAAAAACGTAATAAATTTTATTTTAATTTTAATAAATAATGTAACTAAAATATGTTTTTTGATCCACGTTTTTATTATCATAATATTTATATAAAAAAATACATAATATAAAATTTTAATTCATTAAAGTGCTATATTGAAACCTTTTTAAGAAAATTTCATTTAAATCGATATCTTGAATGACTTTAGGGAAATAAAAAATATTAATGATAAAATTAATTTAATATTAAAAACAACACAACTGCATAAAATTAATGCATAAAAAAAATCAATGTTATTGACTACAGGTGAATATTTATGTGCCATACTCTCTTAATTAATCCATCCATAAATTAAAGTTTTTAATAAAAATATGTAAATTTATAATAAAGGCATTTACATATAAAATTATGATAGAAGACTTTATATATAGTTTATGTTCTATAGTATATAATGTTGGTGCATTTATATTATACTGTGATAAAAGTACAATAGTTAGAATACATTATCATTTGGTCACGCGAACGAATATATCAACCCCCCAAGCCAACTAACCAACCAACAAACTCAAAGTATATAATAATATAAACCGATCCCTTGAGTGTGTTATATAGTTGTTGTATTATGGAAAATATTATTAAAAATAAAGGAGAGAATATTATGAATGCTGTATTACCGTTTTATAAACGATTAAATTAAGTTTTTAGTAAAAACATGATAGGGGATGGAAATGAAAAAATATAATAATGACGTCACTGGAAATGAACGCATCCATCAATGTCAGCCAATCAGAGTGCTCTCACTAATCAGGGAGTCACTGTTGACAGCGTCATCAGTGTACTCTTCCGCAGGCGTCATCGTGCATGCCACGTACTCCGCAGCGATAGAGCTGCGATTGCTACCCTCAGCAGATCTATGCAAACGCAAGCTCATTCTTTGTACTCATATATATGTATACATATATAGTCATGCCGAGTAGTGTAAAATAAATTCTTCAATTTTTCCCCCTTTTTATCACTTTACCATGGGGAAATAAATGCTCAGTTCATTCTTTGATTTTTCCAACTCTACTCTTGTCCCTAAAGGTATTAAATCCAACTATCTAAAAAAAAAAAAAAAAAAAAAAAAAACAATTTGCTTTTCAAACAGTTTATATATTATATATAAATTGATTTATTTCTTCCTTATTACATATTTTTTTTCCTTGTAAATATATATTATAAAGTGTTTTTTTTTTTAGAGTGCACGTAATATAATATTAATTTTAATTCCACTTGAAGAGATAAAAGTTGACATTACATGACGAAATGTATCAATAACCAATAATGTGCTTTTACAGCGAGGAAAGTGCCATGAATAGGCTTGATCCGATCAACTAGATAAAATGTTCATGCAACAATGCTTTTGAGCTCCAATGACACATCAATTATTATGTTCAAGGTAATAATGGTAAGTGTATTATAATTCTCAGAGGACGTAAACTTTCCTGCTTGTATTTTAGTGTTGTATTAGATAAGTAATTTTTAATCTAGAGTGTACAGAAAAAGAATTTTAAATTATATATAAACATAGAGAGAAGCTGGCTATTTTTGCATACTGTTACGATTTAAATTACGTTTTTTTATTCAATTTTTATGCAGCGAGAGGAGAAGAGAAATTTATACTAATGACTTGTTGCCCTCATCAATTTAGTGATGAATAAAGGACGTTCGTTGCTTAATATTCCACGATAAACTACAAGAATGGAATTAGCAACTCATGCAGATATACAGAATGATTGATTTTAATTATGAGATTTTTTTTTTAACTTTTTATTTCTTCCAAATGAAAATAATAATGGGGATTTTCTTTTTATAAATGTCAAAATTGAACCACCCAAGTTTGTTCAACTAATTACGATTGTGGCAAAATTTCGACTAAAATCCATGTACCCAAAAGTAGTGTTAATATTTCACGCATAACTGATTTTTTTTTTTCAAATGAAACTTTAAGATTGAGCAAGAGAATTATTTTTTATAATTCAAATGAAGTGCATTACAAAATATACAGTATATTTAGATATTAAGAATTAACTTGAAAATTTTATCAATATTTTAGTATCAACACTTAATTTTCGTGGCAATGTCAACTTCTCCCCCTGGAAGATTTGCTCCACTTACAACAGCAGAAAGCCATCATGATCTTAGCATCAGCGTGTGTGCATCATACTAATGAAGGGGTGATTGGAACCAGTGTCATGGCGTTACATACTTCGCTACGGTGCGAATCATGAGGGGAGACACGCTAGCACATCAAACCAAAACTCCACATGGGGGTGTATTAAACATCCCTCCACCCCACCCCCGCGTATCTAAATCCCCTTTTCCGTTTGAGCTTGTGCTGCACACTGACACCACATATCAGTTCATTCATAGCGTCCTGGATTTCTAGATCGTAAAATCTAGAATCTAGATTGTAAAATTTCTAAATATAACACAAGTATTTTTAAATAAAATTGTTGGATTTTTTTTTTATTAAATCACTTTTTTTCTAAAAAAAAAAAAAAATAAAAGATTCTTTTAGTAACAACACGAAAAAACATTTTCAACTATATAATAAAATGTTTTTCCTGTTCGTTTACTTTGAATAGCATCGGGCAGGCAACAGCAGCAGAAGCAGCAACGTAATAAAACAGAATGGCGTGACAATTGAAGTGTGTATACTTTAGTGATCGTATAAATACATGCACCAACGGCAGCATGCAGTAGCATACCGTATATATATTTATATACACGTTGTTATATCCGTAAAGCAAGAGCAGCAAAAGCTTTTCAAAATGAACTAGTTGGCTTGTTGCTCAGGCATGCTAACTTTAATGTACGGTTTTTACCTGCATGCACGTTCTTTGCTTTGTTGATGTAAAACGCCCGGCGAGCACGAACTGATAATGATACAAATGTGCGAAATCAATTTAAGCAAAAACAACTGACTGTCGAAATAAAAACTTGTTAGCTTGTTATTTTGATTTCTATATATTTTTAACTTAATACGATAATAATGTTGTCAGTGGAATAAATAATATTATGATAGAACTTGTTATTATTTGCAAGAACTACAATATTATTATATAAATAGTAAAGACAAAATGTTATATTATAAAAAAATGAGAAAACAGGCTATATGTATAAAGAAAACTGTTATTTTTATAGCTATAATAATAAAAATCAATCCTATTTGCTGTTGTTTTTTATATATTGCATTTGTTTATTTATTTTTATTTAAAGTAAATATTATTTTTGATGTCAGTTTCAGATATCCAAGTGTCTTATATCATGTCCAATTTGATACGTATACTGATGATATAAGGGGAGAGGGGAGGGTCAGAGGGAAGGGGGGGTATGAGGAGCAGTTAGAGCAGCAGGCTGCCTCGAGTCGCTAAGGGTGGTGCGTGTCTTGGACCTGTAAATGAGGTACACACTCGGGGCAAGGATCGTAGATAAAGCAGTAATCCAGTTCATCAGGCTGGGGTGCTAAATCCCGCATGTAAATTTTAGGGGTACTCGGGTGGGTGGGGCTATGAGCAAGTACCAGGGGGTGGTACCACCTCCCATGATTGCATTAATTTCTATAGAGAGAAATTAACCCCGGCAAGGTATTTAAATGTATAGATACCGTATCACACTGATTGTGTTTCGCGTATGTAATAACCCAAAATTCTTTGTATTTTAACGTATTACATAGCAAAATAAATGCAACTATTCCATCATAAAAATGGCTTCAATTAATATTATTTTAATCATAACAATGATGGTTTAGTATATATATAAGCATTTAATAAAAGTTAATTTCGTAAGATGTTTTATTAATTTGAAAAACGAATGTCATGAAAAGGTAAAATATATGCTAATTATATTTTGCTTTCTTGTTGCTATCATGCAGTGATAATAGTTGTAAAGAAGGCAACTAACTTTGTACTGTACCTACTGTATTATGTATAAACAAATGGATCAAAAATGTAAATATTGAAAAAAAAAGCGTTTATAACTTCAAAATTAAAATCATGAAAAAATTCGTTAATTTCACTTGTAAATTCTTAGGTAAATAATTATGAAGATGAACTACTTTATACAGAGTTTTAATGAAATTAAGCTACCTTCTGAACATACATTACCATGGCAAGTTTGGTGGCGCCTAGCGTGGGCCATGGCACCATTAGCGAGGTGCGACGCCGCGTCGAGCGCGAGCAGATCGTGTTATGTACACACTAAAAGCTCCTTGATGATTCACCTCTGAGTACAGAGCGACTTAACCTGAGCATAACCAGACCCTTTGAGCCCAAGTATGGGTCAACAGCAAGCCATAAACACACCACTGGACTAACATACACACAGAAAAAAAAGCACTAAAAACACGATTTGTTTTAAAAGGTCATCTTAAAAAAGTATCAGATGACCAGTATAGTTTTCATGTATAAATATATAACAACACGCTATTTTATTGTATATAAAATAACATGTTAAAAAAATTGAAAAAAAAACACAGTTCAAAACTTTGCATGATTATAATAGTATTATATAAAATTCTTATATAATTTCTAAGAAAAATTACATAGAATGGAAACTTGTTTGATCAGGCATGCAATATATAACATTATATATTTTTATATAAATGTTCTTTTTAAATTTATCAACAATCCAGGGTACCTATCAGGTTATTTTTTTTTCATTGTATTTAAAAAACTATGTAGGGCAAGTATTCAATATTAAGAATTGCATTTAATGCGCATTGAAGTCACGCTATCGGGTTGTAAAAGCATACTTAACTTACTAGAATCACGCATGAGCCAACTGCAAACCTGCATGTGTATACAGTATGATGTGAGCTTGTTATTATATAAGGGAATCTACTTTATTAGATAAAAAAAAAGATGGAACAAAAAATTCATATATAATTAAAGTATGCCGTAATTAAAAAAAATGATAATTTCTATAATGAGCTTTGAGTACTTTTTTTCCCTGGTACTTTATTAAAAAAACAATTGATACAGTGTAATTATAAAAGTTACAAACGCAACATGAAATTATAATTAATACGTCTCATATATCTGCTCATGTATAATTATCAATACGAGAAGCAATGTAAATTAAAAGAGTGCTGGAGTTAGATAATATTCCATGGTAAAAATTTTCAATAAAAAGTCGTTGTTAATGTTAAATATAAATTAATTGCTATAAATGTATAATAAGAGAGAGGAAACAAAAAAAAAAGTTTATTTAGTGGTTGAAACAACGAGAAAAAAAATCCAATGCAAACGTACGTCATAGGAACTACTGAAAAAAACATACAAAAAACTGCTGGCCAGTGATATTATAAAGTTTACTTATTTTAAATTAAGACTAAAAAACTACATAATATTGTTTAAATATTTATTATTAAAAAAGACAGTTGATTATGTATATATAATTCATTTTTTATATTTTATGGGTTTTGTATGTATTTAAGCTTTAGAGAAACAACTACAATTTTCCTAGCAGACAAAGAAAAAGAAATAGAACGAGAGAGATTTTTTTAAAATTTACAATGTTTATTTTTTAACTTTAAACGTAAGCCATCCTCCTCTGTTCAAATAATTTCCTATAGTTTTTGCTTTGTTTTAGTTCAATTAAAAATCTTTATACATATAGAAAGAAACAGTATTTTTAATATACAGTATAATAATATTTATTTAAATATTATTGTATATTATAATGTAAATTTTCATTTATAATAATGCAAATATACATTACTGTTAATTATAATAATACACAGACCTTATATTATAATCGAACTGCACGAATGCATGCCACGTATTTTTGACACTACATGTCAACACATTAGCTGTGGCAAACAATAGAATTTGTCCCCGGCGACACCAGCAGTAGCAGTTCATAGAAAGGTGGAGTTGGGTTATTGAAGAGTCAAAGTGTTAACTGTAAGACCAACTGAAAGGTAATACAATACATCAACAAGTCTTTGTCTTTATAAACATTTGTGTGTGGGTGTGGTTTAATTCCACCCTATGTCTACGTCATTTAGCTATACTAACTCTTGTATGTGGGAGCAGCCAGGCTTCAGGGAGGAGGCGCCACATAGCGCCAGCAAGCTACATGTAGCACCAGCTAGGATCAGCCACTCTCCCAACTAATGAAAAGTTATATCTGACGTTTACTACAGCATATCCATCCTCCCTTGCCTCCCTAAAATTCTCTCTCTCTCTCTCTCTCTCTCTCTCTCTCTCTCTCTCTCTCTCTCTCTCTCTCTCTCTCTCTCTCTCTCTCTCTCTCTCTCTCTCTCTCTCTCTCTCCCTCTCACACCCTAACACAGCAGCACTGTGGGAGATGAAATTCAACCTGGCACCTCTCTCTCTCTCTCTCTCTCTCTCTCTCTTCCTCGCGCGCGTAGCACAACAAAAATATATTACCTAAAGGAAAAATCTCATAAAAAATGCAAAACTTGGATCAATTTTTCCTCTCCTTCGCTTTTTCTTTCACTTACAATAACAAAGGATCTCTTTCTATATTCTTTCCAATCTTATTAATAAAATATTTCTCTTTTATCAGCTTAATGAATTAAAGTAAACCTAATATACAAGAACATCAAATTATACATAGTAATTTATTTGATGTTTTATTTGTAAATAATATATAACTATATATATACAGTAATAAAAATAGCTCCAATATAATACACATTGTATCATTATAAACATTTATGAAGTATATATCAATTTTTTAGTATATTGTTGTTGTATTATATTTTACTATAGAATTGTTGGATACATTAAGTTATAAAATTTAATATTACATTCATTTCACACATATAAGGATGAACAATTTAATATTTAATTTTCTTCATTATTATTTCAAGAAGAGTAAAAACAGCAAAAAGTTAAGTATTTGAGGGCTTACAAAGTTTAAAGAGTGCCTCAGTAGATTTTAAAACTACATTATAAAGAAGGATTTCGTAGTGTAGAAAGAAATATACTGCACGTTAATTAAATATTGATGAAAATCGTAAATTTACACGAGTATTAAAATAGTGAATAAATTGCCATGAAAGTATTATAATTTTTGCGTGGACTTGTCTTCATTTTCAGTATTACCAATCGATGACATTTTTTCATAAAGCTCAATATTTATTCATTTCTAATGGAAATGAAAATTAATTCAACATTATTAAAATGAAGTGAATATATGCCATGATGATAAATTAGTTAACAATTGACATTTGTTGAGTTTTGCATGTCGTTAAAATACGATTAACAATATATTTGATACGAATCTGATTGAGGCTACAGATATTACACAGTTGAATATCATGTATAATAAAACATATAATAAAGAACAAGCCACCTAACCTAACTTTAATAAAGTATTTCTTACATTTGCCAATCCAGGGAATAAGAAGGGGGAGGGGGTGATGCTCAAAACACTTGTAAAGTACGGCGCGCCTCCCTCTCCCACACCATTCGTTTCAAGTTACAGAATTTGAACTTGCCCCCCACCCCCTATCCCCTTGGACCCAATTTAGATGCAAGTAGGGGTGGGGGACAATCACAGCTGTTTTAATACACACTTTTTTGTAAAGATATTGAAAATATAAAATAATATTAGGTCAAGTTGAATTAATCAGAAAAAAAAAAAATTTTATCTTCACGAAACAGAGAACAGTAAATAAACGTTATATTTAAATCAAAGTAATAGAATGAAGGAAAAAACACATAACTTTGTTTATACAAAAAATTGAATTATATAACATTATTTCCTTTTTTTTGCATATATTATGCATCTAAATGAATAAATTGTCGCATGGAAACCTGATACGATGCTCTTTATATGTAGTAAGTTTCTGGTGGCATGGTGGTGGCTTAGCCATGGTGGAGGGAGGCAGAGAGAGAGAGAGAGAGAGAGAGAGAGAGAGAGAGAGAGAGAGAGAGAGAGAGAGAGAGAGAGAGAGAGAATCGTTCTCTGTTGTGCGACGTATAAAATGAAAATGATAAAGAGGTGGTGTGCGGGGTCGGACCTGATGAATATGCATGGTTCTGCTTGATCGCTAGCTGGTGCCCCCCCCCCCCCCCCCTTCCCCTCCCTCACTCGCTCTCTCGCTGCCTCTGTATCACACAACCAACACCCCTCTCCCGCCTCTCCGCATATCATATACGCTATTCCCTCCCTCATAACCTTAGACCTCATTTAACCCTTGATATGCCTATATACATATAGCAAGCTAAATAACTAAAGCTGTATATCGAAATGACCCGTTGCCTCGGATTTTATAAAAAAATATATAATAGTAAATATATTTATGGAATCATAAATTACAATAACATTAAAATTATACAATTTTTTTCTCTAAGGTATATATATATGTTTTTATAAGCTCTACATATTTTAATAAAGTTATTATAAAAACAGGGAGCACATTTCTTTTTTAATTTGCATATAATTAAAAAAATTCTATATAATGCTGTTTACTGTTTAATAAAATCATTTTATTGATTTACAAACAAACTTTGGAAGCTTTGATATGAATGAGTTAACAATTTTTATGTTGAATTTTGAGAACAAATTAATATATTATCCGTATATATTATATATATCTATCGGGGTGAAATACAATATGATTTATAGTCATTTACAACAGATGGGTTAAAAAATATAATTTACTTTGAATTGTTTTTTCTTTTAACGATTTATTTCACCATTGCGATAATTTTCCTATTTATTTTCCAATGGCAAATTGAATATATTTTTACGTCTTATAATAATAAAAAAATATATTTACCTGATGAAGTAACAAAAAAATAAAATCAATCTAAAGTTTTCAAGTTTATAATATTTTTAGTGTGGAAAAGATGGTGATTTGACTAATGGCCGCCCACAGTCTCTGTAGATTCAATTATACACGCTTCCGTTTTATTTATAATATTTATATGTTATTTAACAAAAAAAAACAAGAGCCTTTTTTTTTAATTTGCTAAAGAATTCTAACATTTTTTTTATAAAAATATTCTGAAAATATGATAACAATTTTAAAAGCAGGTTGAAAAATTCTGATTAGATTTATATACTTTCAATTGTTATATATATACTGTACTAGTGTAATATTATTTCAAAATTAGTATCAACATATAATATCTTACATTATGTTATTTAATGACGTTATAAAAATAGTAAAATCTGATCTTAGTATGGGGGGTGTAAAAATGTTCTAATGTGTTGATTCAAGTGAAAAACGATTTTTTTTCTGAAAAGGCGTTGCAGCATCAGTGAGCGCTGACCAAGTAAACTGACCACTAAGGCCTTTTGCTGTGTGTATAAAACGGCTCTTTTGCTTGCTCTTTCCACCGTTCTCGCTGGCGAGAAAGGTTAAAAGCTGTCGCAGAGATAAAGTGGGCTGGGTGTATATTCTATAGGGAACTCAAGAGTGGGGAAAAAATAACTGGACATAGCTTTTTATAAGTCAAGGAGAGGAGACGTGACGTGTACCTCTTTTTTTTACTCCTTTTCATGCTTTTTTTTTTTGTAAATGTGTATTTTAAAAATAATGTAGTGTTATATATGTGTAAATATTTTGTTTATATTATTTTTATATATACTAAATATACACACATTAAGTCAAATTTTAGTCATACAGGAGTACACGTTATTAAAATATTTTTTTAATGCCATCCTGGTCAAAACAAACATGAAAAAAAAAAAAAAAAAATGACAAACAGAATTTTTCAGTTTTTCACTTCCCTCTGCAACAATTTTCTTGAAAACGGACGGATGGGCATTTTATTTATAATGCTGTGGATAATTACAACTCTCTCTCTCTTTTCATAATATTCCCAAGCTATGCACTTGACAGACACTGGTGTATTATGTATGCTTAGTGTGTTTTGTATTCTGCTAGGGAGAATGTTTAAAACGTGAAACAAAATTATCCAATTATAAAAGTTAACAAAAACGAAATAAAATTTTATGGCTCATTATTAATTTTTTACTAATTTAAAGTTTTATTTTTTTTTGTCAAAATATATCAAAAATACAGAAAATTAAATTATTTTATACACACGGTTCATTATTAAAAATATATTATATTGCTTTATGGAACTTGTTAAACTAAAATTTTTAAGAGAAGGGAAAAATCTAGAGGAAAAAAATAATACAGTTCTATGATTTATATTTCATTTTTGTAATATCAGTAGATTATATTTAATCATTCATAAATTTTTAGGTATACCAACTCTGTAAATAATTTATACAATATTTGTAAATTTTTAATATAATTTCAGATTAATTTTAAATATATTAATATGTTATGTTGTACTGTTTAAAGCTAAATAATGAAATCGTTTTTAATGTCAAATATAATAATTATAACAACTTTATAAAATATCTACATATATTTTTTATATAAAAAATATATAATAAAATCACGTTTTGATATAACTATACTTTATCACCGTTCTATAAACCATTTTTTGCAATCAGATGAAATCGTGTTTGATATAATGGTGTGATTGAGCGAGTTCTCGATGGGTGTGTCACGGGGGACTATGGAGGAGGAGGAGGGCTTGGCAGATGGCGCAGTCTACACCCACGCTCTTCACGCGTTGTCTGGTGGTCGTCGTTATGGTGTTCACACAGGCTGGTGCTCACTACTGGTGGTGGTGCTGCTGCCTGATAGCTGCCAATTACACCTCCTCATCTCGCAGAGTGCTCACAATGTTACTACTGCTTGCACTCGGTCCTTCTTTACATCGTTCTCATGATCCTCACAAACATTCGTACTTTTGGGTGGAGCACCAAGTAAAAGACACGTTTGCACGAGAACCAGTGAAAACTATCGCTACTAACTTATATATTTTTCTTTCTTTTCTTTTATAAAAAAAAAGAGGGAAAAGGTTAAACGATAAAAGTAGTTTAAATTTTTTCAAAGTTCTTTTAAGGAATTGAATTTAAGTTTTGTAGATAGAATCTAAAACTTTATTTTTTTACCGTGTGTAAATTGAAGTAGGTGGATAAAAAGATATCAGTATTCATGCTCATATTGCGGAATGTTTTAATGTGATTATAAAAATAATACCATTTAATGTTATAATGAATTGATCATGTGAACTTTCATGGTGTCAATAATCAAAATGACATGCTTACAAAAGCTAAATTTTAATGGAGAAAAGTACAACAAGAATGTATGTATGAAATTTTTAGCTTCGCTAATTTTATTAATTAATATTGAGTCTTTTAAAAAAAAAAGTTAGTTGAGAAAGAGCGTGTATAAATAGTAAATTTAATTTAACTAAAGTAATACGGGTATAACTGAATTGTTTACAAATACTAATGAAATTAATTAGTTCTAACATTTAATTAAACTTACGTAATAATAATTACTACTTAGTCTTTAAGAAACCTTGGTCAACTAATGACCCCATCCACATATTACTACGTCCATGATACAAAAGAGAGAAAAACAAAACAAGATCTTAGCTAGCTAGATTATCGTGAACACACATAAGACGGTGGGTTCAATTTAAACAACAGCCCTTGAAGACAAGTCGCCATAGTAGTAGTAGAGTAACGTTAGGGGAAAGAATGTTTTGTTGTTTTGTTAGCACTAGCTTGCTTGGTGGTAGCTATAAGAATGGTTGTTCCCATCTGGCATTTCAATTTGGTCTATGCTGCTAGCTAGCTATATAAGGTTTGTTCGGTGGGTGTAAAAGCGCAATGCCCCATACAACCGGCTATCTTCTAGTCTTTGTCTACGGGGTCTTCCAAGGGAAGTGGATCAATGTGGCAGATCGAGGAAACGTGTGAGGAGGGATGACATGATTGTTGAACTTGTTGTTACATGTAGATAGCCTCCTCCTCCTCGATCACTTTGTAATCTAAGGGATCACGAACACTTTGCAGCAGGAAACAAAAAAAAAAAAAAAAAAAAATTGCAACTTTTCTAAGAACAGTAAAATTTATGTTTAAACAAATCTAATTAAGTATTTAATTAAAAAGTAAGCAATGTTTTATTAAGTCTAAATTAAAATTGTTTTTAGGGTACAAAAGAATTCATTTTATTACAATATACCATAAAAAATAAATAGAAATTTATATATATTTTTACACAAATATCAAAGAGATATAGGCTTTGAAATGTGAGCTATAATAGTACGGTTATTATTAATCTACTAAAAAGAGCTGTTACTATGTTTGCAATGCGAGTACCATCGCTATGTTAAATGATCTGCATTGTCATAGAATGTGATACAGGCATTTTATATGTTGTAATTATATTCTGATAGCTTTTTGTTGAATTCAGTTCTTCAGTGTATTATACCTATTTGTGGTATATATATATATATATATATATATATGATTTTTTGCTGTTCCATGATCAAATTTTACAACACAATCCAATACCAGGATGGGAATTTATTTTAGTTTTGTTTATGTAATGGAAATATCACGTTCAAAACTGAACTTTAAATCATCAGCAATTTCATATAAATATATCAAAAATCGATTAGGAATGTGTTACATAATAATAGTTTTGTAATAAGATATAGATATGTATACTATAATAATATTTAAACTTTTATGTATTTTTGCATTCGGGTAAATATACAAACCTATATTATATATTAGACGTGTTTTTCATTAAATTTAAAATATTATTTAAAAAAATGTAAAAACTTTATGAAATATCAATTTCAACAATGTTTTGTTTTCATTTACTTTTTTTTTTTGTAAAATAATAAACAAAAAACACAAAATGTTGATATCAAAATATTTTTTTTTGTATTAGCATACTTTTTATTTAAAAAAAATATACATTTTTGCACAAGAAAAGCATGTAAAAATATTTCAGAGTTTTTTTTTTAACTTATTACTTTTTTACCTTATGAAAACAAACTTAAAAATTCAGGTAAGGTTTTTAGATTTATGAAAGAAAGTTTACCGCTGCCAAGTTGTCTTGGTTTTTACTCTTCTCATGTTTTCAATCTCAGAGAAGAGACCATAAGAAGGATGTTGGTTTCAGCTCCTCCGTCTCCCTACCACCACAATGTCTCTCCCTCCATGGTGTCTCACTGACAAGAAGCGAGTATAGTCGTCCGCCTTATCACAGTACACCTGTAATCATAGCTACCCTTACAACTACCATAACCACAGACTGTTTAGTACAACTAAGGAAGCTAACAACTTCCCGAGCTAAAATTCACATAAAATTTTAGATTGTATAAAATTGATTTCATGTATTACAAAGCTTGGGTCAAGATACAATATATAAAGCTCTCTAGCTGATGAGCCAGTCCTCCTCATGGTCTAATGGTAGGTCGTGTAGGCGGTGACTAGCGATCTTCAATCAGCTCGCTTGATGGTGGTGGAACGCAACAAAAACAACATAATATCTCGTATACCATTGTGCTTAAGAGGTCAAAAAGGGATTAAACAGTCCCTTGTTATCTATGAAGTTTGAGCGTATTACACATATTCTATTATCTTTATGTTTTTATGCTTAATAATTTAACAACATTTTCTTTAATTTTAATATGCGTTTTTATAATTAGAAAAAAAATAATAATGAAAATAAAAAATATATATAGAAATAATTTTTGCGTAATATACTATAAAGAAATTATCCCATTCTTATCTAAATATTATATTTATCGTATTATTTTTGGTGTGGTACGCAAAAATTTATTAATTCAATTAAAATTTGATTTTCTTAAGTTAATGATAATAATTTATTTGTTTATGTGTTTCAATACCCGAGTTTCAAATTGCGAAAAAAATCTGATTCCTCCGTACAATTACATTTTCTGCTGATTTTTACGAGTAGATTTTTTAAAATTATATAAGTAAAGCATTTACTATAATATAGGCAATTTATTTTTTTTAGCTTCTCAACTGAACCCTAGTAGAGGGTACTGGCCACAATTAAGTGACTGAATTTAACCTCCCGGATCTTCTTAGACCCTACTTTTGCCCCTTCCAAACCGGGGCGGCCATGGCCTAAGCAATCCATCCCAACATTCGGCTGGTTGTAACTGAGGAAACCATGGAAACCTCAGTCAGGATGGTCGGCAATTGATGGAGGATGTCATCAATCACCTCCCGGATGCACGAGAGGGTGTTCTTTAGCAACCGCCACTTGTGAAAAGTTTGGCGGTGCATGGCTGGGATCGAACTCACGACCATCTGATTACGAATCAGAGGCGTATACCACTGCATAAAAAAAAAAAAAATAAATAATAATAATAATAATAATTTTAACATGGTATCATGTTTTTTTGTATGCATAAAAAGGAATGCATTTTTTTTAATTAGATTTATTAGGAAGTGTATGACGTAGCGTTTTAAATGCTACGGAAGCTGCACTACTACTACAAAAAAAAATCAAACTAAAAATGAAAATAAACTTCATAAAATCTAATTACTTTAGAGTGTATACTTGCTATTTGTAACATCAAAAGTATGCAAGAATGACATCTATATAGTATTAGTACTTTTAATTCTATTTATACTGCTACAGGAAACATCCTAGCTGCCATGTCATGAACAAGTTAAAAATAAATTTACTTTGACTTCACTATATCAAAATAAGAATAAATAGTAATTACAAACTTTTATTTGTACAATATATTTTGCTATAATATATATGTTAATATTTTAAAATTATAATTACAGTAAATTAACAGAGACACATTACTGCTGCATTCATTGCATTATCGTCAGCAAACTTGTATATTATTGCTGCTTGTCAGCTTAAGTACGTGACATAATCCATGAATATATACATGACGTTTCAAATGTTATACAGATTATTAATAAATTAAGACCACTATTGCAGTTGCAAACACATTTGTCAAGTCAAAAAGCATGAGGAGGGAAGGAAGTGTGAAGCTCATGTGTTTTGCTATATAGTTTGGCAGTGCGTTTGTCGCGGTCATGTCATTGCGGTGACTGCGGTGGCCTACGTAATACCACAACTGGCATTACATATACTCTAAATAGAGGAGAAGTGGCCTTCTTTTTTATTATTCTTCTCTTCCTACTACTTCCATTTGTGAGATCCTGTCGCATGAAAACACAAACAACAGATGGCGGGCAGGCAGACGTTTTCTTGTCTCCTCTTAGCTGAGGGCAAACACCCAAAACAACACAAGGGACGTTCGTAATTTAGTAGCTCAGTAGAGTAGGAAGAAATGATAATAATCATCGCTACAACAACTACATCATGTACAAAAACATCCTCAAGTATAATATGATGAAAATGTTTTAGCAAACTTTTTTTTTTCTTAATGTATTTTTAATTTTATTTTTAAATAATATAGTTTACTTAATTTTACTTTTTATTAATATTTTTAATTAATTTTATGTCTTAACCATTTTCTGCCTGCTATAGCAATATTATAACGTTGTTATTTTAATAATTAATTAATAATATTTTAATTTATTCCCATTAATATTTATTTTCAATTTAAAATTTATTATAATATGATAGTTAACTTATAAAAAAGTCAATTAAATTTATATATATTATATTTTTATTTCTCCATGACTAGATACAAGTTATATAAACGAGATGTTATGTTTGGCTGGATACGATGTGAATGTGAATGTATGTTTTTGAGCTATGTAAATAAGGATGAACTTGAGGAAGTGGAGGATAGCTACTAGTTGGTGTAGCTAAGGCAAGCAGTGGCTCGAGGAGCAAAGAAGAAGCATCAAGTAGCAGACAAACCCACAGAGAGAGAGAGTCAAAGGAGAGTGGGGTTAAAATACAAGACTATACAGAACAAGGAGGCTTAGAGAAAATGCTGGGAGAGTAAGAGAGGAAAATAAGATAACTCGTGCATTATTAAACAGCGTATACCCGGAGTGTTGCTGCCGGGATGCCCCCCTCCCTTCCCCGGCAGCACCACCCCCACAGCCCCTAGCTTGTCACGTCGGTACTTGGCATGGCGCGAGGTGCACGCGCCATGAAATTACTCCTCCACCCACCCCTAGCTCGACCATCCCCTGAATATATCTGGTAGCTAGCTGTTGCTAGCAGCCGCCATCCCTCTGCTGCTAACGTTGCTGCTTTTTCTCCATGCTTCCCTCACCTCAATCAAGATAGACAGCAAACGTATACACGTCGAAACTTTTTTCTATCTCTCTTTTCATTTTGTAAAGTAAATTTTTTTCAATATTTTCATGACGTCACTTAAATATTTATAAGAATTAAGTATATAAACTTTTGTGTGTGTGTGTATTTGCTCTATTTTTTTTTCCCTATTGAATTGCACCCGCACCTGAAGAAGAATGAAGTTGAACGACTCGATTATTTTCAACTTGATCTTTGTGTTTGATCATGCGTCTACATAAAAATAAAGGTTTTAAAAACTTTTGCCTGGGTTGCACTTGGAACTAACAAGAAAAACTGGAGTAAAATATTTTAGCTTTGTCACAGCTTGCAGCAACTGAACTTTTTTTTTGGATTTAGTTTTCTCTTGAATGTGAACTTTTTATTTCTATCAAAGATCTGTTGAGTTCTACATTATACATACTCTATTATCAAAAGTCAGCTGGAGTATAGTTCGTTTCAAAAAATTATATCAATTCGATTCATTCAGTATTATACCAGCAATGCATACATTTTCAAGTGTTTTTAATGAATAATAATTTTAAATTCTTCATAGGAACATCGGAAAAAAAACATCATTATTTTGACTACAGTATAATTTTATATAAATTTGCATACAACAATAAATTGTTACACAATTTCACAGTATTATATCTTGTTTAGCAAATTTTATACATAAAACGTACTAATCTTACGAAAGATGCAAATTTGAAATAATTTGATGGAAAGTAGCATGGCATGATGCGTTCTGTTTTGTAACATATTTCATCAAACTTGGCATAATTATCTTTGAAAATTTACTCATGCATCACTGTACATTTCCATACTAATTTCCAATGATTTAATGTAAATTTTATTAATTTATTAATAAGATTAATAATTCATAAATTAATTAATGAATTACGTATATGGAAGCCATTTTGAATTTAATGAAATTAGCTCATATATATTTTGCACACCAAAGAGATTTTTGCCCTTTAAAATGTAAAACAAGATAGCAAACTTTATAATACTTAGCATGAAAAAAATTATTTTTTACTTTATATTATCGTCACTTCTCTTTCATATTTTTGTTAATTAATGTGTAGAATGTAATTTTTTTCAATAACAAATAATAGTGTTTATTAAATAATATTATTAACTTTGCAATTTTTGTTTATTTTTTAAATATTTTATTTTATTTTATCCTACTTAAAAAAAAATCGACTTCTTTCGAACCCTATATAGCCTAGTATACCGTATATAAAGTCCATAATAAAGTGGTTATCATTTAAGAAGTGATATAGATTTGCAGTAACAGGCCAGAAGAATCAGGTTATATGAACTGAAGGAATCTAAGACGTTAGACTCAGGGACAAGAAAGAAGGAGAGCAAGAAGCATCAAGCATGCAGTTGGCGTCATGGATTATTCAAGAGCCGTGCTACAACTTCTTGAGCAGGATTCAATAATGCTGCCGAGTATAAGAGAAAATATGTTCCATTTATCATAAATATATATATTTTTTGTCCTTGTCTACTGCTGTCTTTTATATAATAATATAGAGTAAGTATAACATCAAACCAGGCAGCAGCAAGTATGCAACACAGGCAGTAATTTTTTTGTACTCTCTCTCCTCTCTCTCTCTCTCTCTCTCTCTCTCTCTCTCTCTCTCTCTCTCTCTCTCTCTCTCTCCTCTCTCTCTCCGTATAAAAAGTAAATGTCAGCTCAAAGACACATTCGAGATACAAGCAAAGCTTTATAAATGATTCAAACTGAGAGCTGGAGTAAGTAAGGAGGATAAGGGGAATGTAGCGGCGGGAAGGAGGAATGGAACAAGGCACTCACTATCTTATGATCTGATGAGCACTATATTATATCTCATCCTTCTCTCTCTTTAACCTCTCTCTATATTTATCGACTTTAAGCCTGATATATATTGATTATGATAATATAGTTAATTCCTTTAATTATTTATCTAAAAATATAAAATAATTAATAAACTGCTATAAAATTCTTCTTTGTACCAACAATTATTATTTATAAAGTATACAAAATTTACTTATGAACTTAACTTACTTTATATAACATATCCATCTATATTATATATATATATATATCACACATACATATATAGTATATATTGTCTGTATGTATATAATATAAAATGCAACAAAAATGTATAATATAACCATCAATCTCTATTTGTCTTTATAAAAAAAAATATTGAAAACAAAAACACATATTATAACATGAACTGTAAATGATTAATGATTTTTTAATAATTCATGTTTTTGTGTTATTTTATTTACGCATGCAAAATTTATAATCATTTCAATAAAATATATTGTGAATTTACGATGTAATTGTGGAGTACATTTATATAAAATATAATAGTCTTTTTTTTTTTTTTTACCTTACAATATAAAATAGTTAGAGAGAAGGAGGAAGGATGGAGAGAGAGATAAAGAGAGGGAACTATGCAGATATTAATTAGGCCCACTTTTCTCCGCTCTTCTTAACTCGTCTGTACAAGCTCGTTCTTTGCCGGGTCCGACCACATGCTTGCTTGCGTCTCATCTGCATCCCCTCCTTCTGGCGTGCTCCATTACATCGCAAAAGATCCTCGACGTACGTACCCCTCTTCAGCTTAACCCACAGCATTTCTAGTCTTGTCAGAAATTAATTATCTCTTGTCACTAATAGAAACGCTAATCAAATATGCAACTAATTTTTTTATTTAACTTATATATAAGATCTAACAATTAAAATTTTATTCAAATAATAATAAAGTAATAAAACTAATTATATAACAATAACGTGTTGTTTATAATTCGTTATGGAATAATTTAAACTTTAAATCAAATTTAATAAAACTGAAATGATGAAAATGAAATTATATCAGAATGGAAAATATAAATTTGAACAAAATTTAATAAAATATTGTAAAGTTTGTATAACACGATGCAGTTCTGCTTACAAATTTTTAACTCCCAAGTCTAAAATTTTATATTTTGTAAATAGAACATGTTCTATCTTAAATCGTAAGCTGTCTCTCGCACATATACGAAAAAATTGTAAACAAAATTACATCCTGGAAAATCAAGTTTATATACTGTACGTCAAAATGATGCATTTTAATATACAGGAATTGGAAAAAATAATTGTGAAGATAAACATACAACATAATGTATTAAAAACTCTTATTTTTTAAAAATAATTATGTTTTATTAATTTTTTTATCAAACTATAATATTATCGCGAATGTAAGAGTTTGATTTGTTTAAAAATAATATGTTGAAATGTGTTTGTTTTGTTTGTAAACAATCAAGCAACATTAAAGAATGAATTATGAATAAATTTTGAGTAAAGTATGAAAGTAATTTGGTAAGAAATATTATCAAGAGAAGGTAGCAGCAGTGAGGGTTTCTTCGTTGTATTAATCTCGCTTGTGCGTGACCGCCACTCCCACAGGCTTGCCTTCTAGCTTGCTTACTTCACTAGCTACTACTGACTAGAGGCGCTTTACGCAGCTTACAATTTCAAGTCTGATGCTACTGGTGGAAAGCAGTGAGGGCAAAGGGTTAGGGGGATTGAAGGAGGGGAGGGGGGCACAGGATTCCCGAGGGGTGCAGAGAAGACGCCTTTGCTGGAGCATTTAGCGAACATCATGCGCGACGCTCCGTCACCTTCAATAAATATTCATCTTAATAATAATAACAACAGGCACTCAGGAGGTCATGCTAAGGTTATAATAAAATAATGTTTCTTGCAGTATAGCTTCCATCCTTGCATGTCCTCCAAACTCAACTCTCTCATCTCATTTTATAAACACAGAGGTAAACAGCAGCAAAAACCAACATCCTATAGATGGTTAGCTTCTTACTACTCCAAGTGCTTTAAGTATAAAGTTAAGTCTTTGAGTAAAATTTAAGCATCATATGCCATCTCTCTTCATCCCTAGTGTCATAGTTTCTAAGGGTTAATTTTCTCCAACCCTTCCCTCAACAACTCGCCACAAACTTGCTATTTTGACTTACAACCGCAGAGTTTGAATTAAACTGTACCATAAGCCCATGTTTAGTTGTGCAAATACTGCAGGATAGTAATTGCCTAATTTTGTGTTCCTATATTACTCATATGCAATAGAATAGTACTTTTGCATGTACCATGCATTAATTTTTGTAAAAAAGTATCCTCATTATTTTGTACATTACTCCCATAATACTAAATATAAAGATTTGTTTCCCTCAGCCTTACATAGAACATCGGCCTATGAAGATGAATCGCATTATTCTTTCCAAATGTTATATAAAAATCTCCCCAGTCAATTAAAAAGTGAAACTGATATTGTGCATTTTAAAAAGAAGATTAAAATGCATTTACTGGAAATGAACATATATAAATTGGACGATTATTACAAATGAATATTTCATGTATTTTTGTTGACATGTCTTTGGAAGATGAATAAAATTTTGAAATTTTTTTAATTAAAATTTCAAAATCAAATACGCTGACTAGTATAGTGTTAATTATATTTTCAGCCAATTCATGATGTTTCCGGGATAAGGTAGATTTTTAATGTAATTTAGTAGTTCAGTATTTACCTAGAATACTAATTTCATAACGAACTATCACTAAATAATTTACAATGTCCTTGACATATTTATGTTACATATTTCATGTTGGGTTGATAGTTATTTTCAATAATTTCAAATTAATAAAATTTAATTGTTTGGTCAGTTTGTCTGCTGATTTTACTATTTTCTACTGTGTTATAATGCTTTGAGAGTTTTAAAGACAAAAATATTTATCTAAAAAAAAAAAAAAAAAAAAAAAATCAAAGAAAGTTATAGAAAATATAATAAACCATCAATTTAATGATTAAAATGATCAGTTAATTTGTTAACTCTTTCTTCTCTTCAATGAAAAATTTAAAAATTTTAAAAATCTGTTTATTAATTTGTATTACTTTCAATTTCACACACCAATTACACGAACAACAACCACTGTAAGTACTAACGTGTTGAAATTAATGTACGTTTTCGTAGTGATATTAATATCAATTGCGTGCTGCATTTCATTTGTGAGCTCTGGAAATAGTCACACTTTGTTTAGTTAGCTGTACTAGTTTAGAGAGAGAGAGGTACGATAAATAGCAACATAATTTATTAATATGCTTTTTTATACTGCGACAGAAAAGTAATGCTATTGCGTCAGTAGCAGAAAGACTCTTCGGCATCACTTGCAGTTGCCAAACCTTCTTCAACAGAAGAAAGATTTTTTATTTATTGATGAAAATACATTCAATTCTTTAGTATCATTATATTTTTAAGACGATCGTGAAAAAAAAAAAAAGTTTTCGTTAAAAAAAAGTTTTGTTATATAGTGAGAAAAGAACACACACAAAATAGCATTAATCTTTTATGCTGTCATTTAATCTCTTTCTTTTTTTTTTTTAAGAGTAAATTGTTTTCTTGAATGTGAATTTGATTGATTATTTAGTGACAAATCATAATATATGTTGTATTTTGTCAAACAACGAAGAAATTTTATTATTTATTTATTTTTTTTTATATCAAAAGATTAAACTATTAAAAAGATATTACAATAAATTTAAAGCTTTTATCTTTAAATTTTTATTTGTTAAGAGACTGATTGATTTTTTTTTAAAGCACTTTATTTTATTTTCAAAGCAAAGAGTGGAAAATGATATTCAGTTGAATAATTTTATTTCCAACTTGTTTTCTAATACTGTCAGCTGTTAGTGGTTCTCAAGCTCTCGCTTCTGTGTCATTTTTTGTTTCGTAAACTCTCCCCTCCTTATTTTCTGCACTAAGCAGTGGAAGTAACAGACGCAAGCAGGCTCATCTCTCCGGGTTACCCCCACCACCTCCTCGCTCGTTCCTTCTCTTTAGCCTCATCTATGATTCACGCGTCAGCCCGTGTTTGCTCCTGCAGAGCAGTCTACTCCGCTGATCGCTCTTCGTTCGATCCCTCCCTTCTTTCACCATCTCTATATAGACAACGCCAATAGCACATCACTGTTCTGTTCTCTCATTCCAACACTTTTTTTTCTCTCTCTTTATACAATTTCAAGTATAAAAATGAATAGTAGGTACAAGATTTCATTTTTACTTTCTTACTTTATTATATCAATTTTTTTTTTATAAATATATAAACATACTTCTATATTACAGCCAATAAATTTTGTAATATTAAAAAATGTTTCAAATTTGTTTTTATCTAACATTGAATTACACTCATTTACTCGTTTTATTGGAAGAAATAAAAAAAAAAAGGTAAAAAAAAAGTTAGTGCTCTCAAAGTTGAGTAATGAATTTAATCAGGAACCACATACAAGATGTTCTTATTTTATGAGAAGGCAAGAAAACTGAAATACGCATTTCCCCCAATGGTGTGGTGTAAGCGCTCCGGCAATGTTATTTAAATGGGCTGCGATGTTACAATAACATATTGTAATAAGTATGGATTTCATTCAATATAAGAAACGCTATTTGTAAACATTATGAAGGAAGACATTACACTTAACAGCAAATTAATATCAAAATCCATTTTGAAATAATGAAATCATTTTTTCATTTTTTTTTATTGGGTTTTTAAAATTAGTAAACATGCAACCCGTAAAGCACATGTGACTGACTGGTTGCCTAACTTCAGCTTACGCAGGCGGTAATGGAGGCGGCTGTTTGTACTTATGCTTTTTTTTATACTTGGAGTACCTCGTAATAAACAAGTGTATTTCATTACAGAATTTAAATCTAAAGCTGGCAACCACAGTAAGGTACACAAAGTAAGCAAAATAAAAAAAAAAAAAAAAAAAAAAGCACAAACCTATTGATGAGCTCAAACCATACAAGGAGGATTTAAGCAACAAATCCTCTTATTAATATCATGGTCAATATTTACTTAATGCTGGGAAAAACGTTCAAAATGTATTAGAAAACACGTTTTTAGAAGGATGTAATATAAATAGGAAAAAATCGTTTTTCAGCATTTTTTTTTATATATATGGTGAAAATAAGTTATGCTTTATTTTTTTATCAATTTATCTTCTTATAATACGAGTACATAAAATTTCCATAATATAAATATTCATTTTTATAAATCTTAAGCCATATACATAATGTTGCTTTGAAACAGAAATTACGGAATTTCTTTTGACAAGAAATTTGATTTAAATAATAATAATAATAAAAAAAAACGTTTGAACTTTATGTTTTTAAATTAATATGTACAAAAAAACAGAGAGAGGGAAAAATATTGAATATTATATTAAATCTTTTCTTTAGTATCAGTGGCAGCATCAAATAAAAGCAAACAAAGCTTTGGTATTTGCCACTTGGTGGAGACGTGACAGCTCAACGGAGCTTTATAAACGAAATCGTCAAAGCGTATGATTTTATTTCTTACCAATGGTGGAATAGTAGCGTTGTAGTGAAGGGAGGGGCCAGTCACCTGGCAGTGTGCTGTAATATATCAAAGTTAGTGAGCAAGAGGGAATGACGGCGCTGCAGGTGACTCCTCGCTAGACTATTGAAATGAAATCTGTCGTAAAAAAAGTATGAGATGGAAGACATTTTTGTCATCATGGCGTTTATGTTGAGGAAATCCTTTGCCCTAGGGTTTACTTTTTGTCCTGGAAGAAAAAAGTTACTATTTTTCCAGAGTCCAACTTATCAAATAATATCTCTGTCATGCGGTATCTTACAACAACGTTAAACTTTGCTAATTATTTTAATTTTTTGATAATTTATTATTTCAATGCTATAATACAACCAGTAATAACATTTAAGTAATTTGAAGACATTATTAATTCATAATAAATTTACGTCGTTTAAAAAAAGAGAAGAAAAAAAGACATTTGATAAATTATGAATATTAAATTTGTCATAAATGGAAAATGATAACTTAAAAAATTGAAATTGTTTTCTTTCTTATTTTGAGATGATACCTTACAAGAATGATGACACTGCCAATCTAATATAAAATTTGATCTATAGTTTATATTTTCCTCTATACTTACTTGAAGTCATCATAATTTTAGAGCTGACACTCAACAGTTGGCGGTGTATGTCAGGATATTTTTTCCCTTCATTCTTTCTCTCATTCTATCTCTATCCATTCTTTTCTTTATTGTTTTATAAAGCTCAAAGGGACACGAAGTCTTGTCTTAGTTTGTGTCGCCTATCATCGCTCTTTTTTGTTTTGTCACCACCCCTTTCTGTCCTAGTACATTTAAGGCTTCTAGCTGTGTTTATTTCAATTCACTTTTATTTTTTTTACCCTGAAAATATATCCTTTCTCACTGTTACGCCCGCCCCTTCTTTTATATCTCGTCTTGATTGCCGGTGGCTTCATCTCAGTGATGTAGTCGGGCCGGGTCGAGGTGGGTTTTCATACCACCTCGTGAAATTTTTCATAATAAACGACCCACCACCAAACTCTCCTGAAAAGCGAGGTGGGTTGCAACCCACCTCCTAATTTTCTCAGAAATAACCTTAAATGTTAATATAATAAGTACTGTATGTGCACCTGCCATGCAGATGGCGAGATTAGATAAGAACATAGAGAGTACAATATCAGTATTGTGCTCTATTGTAAGTCAAGGGTAGGGCTGGTAGCTAGGAAAATATTGGCATACTTTTGCTGAAAATATTATCTCCATTTCCCCCCTTAACTCTTTTAAAATGTAAGTATAGGTAGTGCATGGTCCAGTTGCGTCAAGTTCCTATTCCTCCTCTGTCGTCATTAGTGTCATTACCAGCATCCTAGACACCACACCACGGACACGTTTTCAGTCTGTGTACATCAACAAAAATTGCAGGACGTATATTTGGTATCGATCAACGATAAATAGTGTTACAAAGTTTCTCATCGTGTTTTGTGTGTGTTAAATTTTGATGCAACATTAAAAAAACTGCCAAATTTAATGTCATTAACAAATTATTAATTCAATATGAAAAGGCAAGCATCGATAGTCATTTTTTTTAATAAAAAGCAAAAAACAAGTGTTAATTAACAGTGCCATTAATTTGAGTGCCATACCTGGAGGGGATGAATCCTGCATTCTGGTCTCGGGCAAGGAGGTTTAAGGAGGGAAAATATGTTTAATATTATTCTTAAGGTATGTGCAAATTTTTTCGGAAGCCAGGATTCAAGTATTCAATTAAAAAAAAAAAAAGGACACGCCCCTTTTTCCAATTTTTTTTCGGCTGCGGCGCACAGTCCCCCCCCCCCCCCCCCCCCCGCATCGCGGCCGGAATAACCACCCACCCACCTGGTAATATTTTAGCACTACATCACTGCTTCATCTCTGTGCTCCATTCTTCACATGTTATTCTTGCTCATACTTTATCTTTCTTCTTCTTGCTATCTGAGTAGCGACAGCCTGCCACTATGACTGTAGACTTGTGACTCTTTCACTCTCTTCGCAGATAGAGAAGAAGATGAACAGAATAAAAAAAAACTACCCTTAGTCCTATTCTCTCTCCCTCGTTTCTTTATATGTTTCACTTGACTGAAGAAGATTGCGGTGGTGATGGCTGTGGTAATCTCAAATCTTTTTTGACTGACTAAACCAAATCTTTCTGAATAAACTTTTTATCCACGTACTTTTTTTCTCATTTATCATCATTTTCTAAGTGACCGCTTTGCTAACTTTGAGGTATAAAAAGAAAATATGTAAGAAAATAAAAATAAAATGAGCTTTAATAATAAATGACAAATAGCATCATTGCTCTTATTGTGAAGTTCTTGTATTTTTTATTCCGTAATGCAACAAAGGCAATTTAGAACAATATATGTCTTTGTTGAATTAGAGGATAAAAGTGTATGTTTTTTTTAAATTTATTTTTATATTTGATATTATATGCTTATAGATTAGATATATAACGTTTAGCCATAAATTGAAATATTCTTATTTTATAAATTTAATTATCTATCCGACTAAAATATAGTAATGAGTCAAAAAGAAATTGCTCGAAGTAAGTTTTTATCAAGTTTTATTTGATAACCCGTTAAAAGCTTCCAATATTTTACAGTTTTACGTAATAAAAAAAGCTACGAAAAAGGTAAATATTGAAATTTGAAAACTATTATTTATATACAATTAATTTTTATTTACTTGTCATTATATACAGCGATCCATAAAAATATAAATAACATATTATAAAAGTAACAAATGAGTGAAAGTTTTGTTTTATTTTATGAAAAACATTTTAAAATTTTTGTATGAAGATAAACCCCAATTTTTCTTTTTTTTTTAAAAAAAAAAAAGAAAAAGATAAACCCCTCATCTTGACTTTCTCTTGACACGAATGGCTTTGGTTTTTTTCGGTAATATGATGGAAGCTGCTCCGACTACACAGGGCAGGTGGGTGGGTGGGTGGTGTTGGGCGCACCCAGCCAAGTTGAGAGCGTATTCAATTAGGCGGCACTCCCGACTTCTCAGCAGCCGCCGTTACCTCCCGCCCGTCGCTGCCGCTCTCCTTCTGTTGACTTAGCCAGCCTCAAAGATAGGCTAAGATACAAGCAACCATCTTTTCTTTTATGGAGTATATATTTCCTCAGTAAAACAGCATCTCTTCCCTAAGGTATCTACTAGCTCACTGTTTGATACTCGTTACCAACCAAAAAAACGAAAGAAAAAATAATATAGAAGACCTCTTTAGTTTTTATTAAAGTATTCCATTAGTAATATACCAGAAAAAGAAGATAAAAAAATTGAAGAAAATACAGCAGAGAGAATTTTTTTATATACCTACTGTCATAATATACATGCCCTATTTGAGGTACATAATGTTTGTTTTAAATTTTTTAAAATGTAAAGAAAACTCTTTCAATACACAAGGAAAATTATAAATATTATAAATTTTGTAGGAAAAATAAAGCTAATAAACAAACTGTAAAAAAATTAGTAGAGTACACAATTTATTAAGCTAGCATACAACTTTTTAGTCACTTACCGTTAGTTACCAAGTCTTCCCCGTTGACCCTTAGTCTTAGTATGTTAAAACTTTAAAAATTGTGAAAACCAAGTAATAGAAATTATGGATTAATAATTATGCATATTATAATTTTGTAACACAATTATTTTTCATATAGATGAATTTTGTAAACTTTAGGCACAAATATTTGTATCATGCCGTGGGTGGTAATTTCTAATTGTGAAATGTTTGTAAAGAAGACCATGTTGCCTTAATTTCAAGAAAAACATTAAAATAGGAATAAAATACCATTTGTGTAAATTAATATAATCTATGCGATGATAACATTTTAAAACATTTAGCACATTATTACGTATTGTGTTGATTATTATAATAAATAAATGTCAACCTGCAAATTTGAATACTTCAAAGCATTTTTGTTTTCTTCATTCACAATAATCCATAAGTTTATTAATTAAATAATTATTGTTATACGTTATCATCAAAAAGAGAGAATTATTAAGTAATAATAAAGTTAGTGTTTTAGATTTTAATAGTATAATTTAAGTTTGAGAATTGAATGAACAAGAGCAATGTAAAATAACTACAATGGAATTTCTATACAAAGGATACAAGAAAAGATGTTTTCGACAAAATATTTTTATTCATTACCAAAAAAACATATTTTATATAAAACTTTTTTTAAAGGTTTTTATTTTTTTGTTTCAAAATTATTACATTGATGGATTCAAATTATAGCACCAAAAAAATGTACGAGCTTCTTTTTGTGTGAAAATTTGATTAAGTGTTGATATTTTGAAAATTGGACAAAAAAATGTTTTTACTAACACCAAAAGGAATCTAAAACTTACAAGTTTAAAAGAGTTTGAAATTGTATTTATGAAGAAGTCGTGTTATCTGCCCCTCCCCCTCGTTGAGAAAAATAAAGAACAAAAGAAAGTATTCGTGATAAGAAAACAAAAGCAGAACAAAAATTCATCGTCCGTTACGTGATCTCAAAGGCGTCCATTCGAGCCTGAAGATATCTGTTACATCTCGAGCTGAAAAGGCGATTAAAGTGTGGATAAAGATTAAACTGCTCAACCCAACTATTAATTACTAAACGCCAAATGAACTGTCCAAACGTGCAATTGATAAATAAATTAATACTATTCATTATTTTTTTTTCATTAAAATTACAAGTGCTACTCTATTTTTTTTTATTGAATTGTGACTTTACTATTTATTTTTTATTGTGGTTAACAACCTTTTTGTTTATAAACCAATGAATGAGTTGATTACATACTGCAGCTTTGTTGATGACATACAAGACCATTAACAATGAAAATGTACTTGATGATATTTAATGCATGTCGTGTCATTATAAAGTTAATACCTATAGTCATAACTATTTATGTTTTTGTTATTAAAAAATAGTATATTGTTCATTATACTTATATCAATAGCAAACTCTACTATATTTGATGGCATTGTTTCAAATATTGTTATTGTATTACATATTAATTACTGGAAATATTATAATAAGTGTGACACACAATATTTCTCTTTAAAGTCTTTTTTTTTTCCTCGAAACTTTTTTAATAGAAAAAACAAATAAGGCTTTAACCTGAGATATTCGGACGAAAAAAGTCGTATCGACAGATGTTCTTGAAATTAATTTGGTAGACTTACAACAACTGTCCAAATACTACTGATTTTTTTTTAGATTTTTTTAACCGTTGGTTTAATTATAATTAATTTATTCAAATGTATATTTTGTATCCTTTCAATGTTAAATTTTTCAATCAACATTGCACAAAAACGTCTCGAGAATTTTTTTAAAATATTACATGGATAAAAACCTAATTTTTTGGACTATTTTTCTGAATTGTTTTCATATATTTCGAACCGTGGCGATGATCGTTTCTGATATGTCCTAAGAGACTTGGCAACGCTCTCAAGGACTGTAGTTACCACCCCCTCCTAATCTTTTATTCGCATTACTATTGCAACAGTGTTGTCAGATTTGCAGGTGTAGCCACGCCTCTTGACCTTGACAGACAAATTCTCAGGTTATACCTTAATGACATTCTCATATTATATAAAGATAAAATTAACCATATTTTAACTTAAATATTAATATTATTTAAAAAATTAACATCTTATAAGAAGAAATATATTTTTATTTTTCCCGTCTGAAGTTTTATAGGCCCATGAACACTGACAAGGGAAATCAAAAGTAAATTAGCTTGTGGTACGTGGCTGCTAAAATTATGGCGAGAGAGCGTGTAAACGAATTTCATGCCACGTTCAAGATTAAAAGAGCTCTTTTTTTTCTGGTCTTAAATATTAAAAAAAGACCGCGAGACGTCCCCTCCCCTCCCCCCGTCTTTTGCACTGCAGATGAAAATGAGTGCTAAGTACAAACGTCAAAATGTCTTCATATAAGGTTCCATTATTTTCTTCGCACACAAAAAGTATTCTTCTCCTTTTCATTATCAAGCAACAAAGACATATTTTATAAGCTAACTATTAAAAATTTCATAAAGTCAAAAGAGCACTTTAAAAATTGTCATTAATATTTCAAGATTTCTTAATTCAATTAAAACTTAGGGAAGAAAAATAATTACTATAGAAAAACAGATGTATTTAAAATAAATTACTATATATTACTATACTTTAAAAAAGACAATAAAAATATAAAATAAATTATTAAAATTAAAAAAAAGCAGATTAATAAATTTTAATTAAAAATAAAGAATATTATTGTCATAAATATTATTTAAAATAAGTGACTTGATATAAATATTACTGTAAAAGTTTTCTCTATTTTTTGTTATCATATATACAGACAGTATGCTATATAATTTTATTATTTTCGTCACGATCGACTCCCGGTGGAGTCATGAATATTTCGCTAACAGCCGTTGCTGCTCCTCTGGGATGCATCGTCTGCATCTGAGAGTGCATCGCTGTGACTGTGCTGCCGTAGTGAGGAGGAGGCGACCACCAGCGCCTCCGTGGTACGAGCCGGGGAAATCGTTTATCCGAGCTCACCACCAACCGACTTCATGCAAATGGATTGTTGCAGAATGGGAAAAAAAAGGAAGAAAGGAATGTTTCCAGATTTGAATCCCAACTGATATAAATCTGAAATTCATAACCTTGCCAACATAAAAACTCAATATATCTTTTCTTTCCAAATAAAATATACTCTTTTTGTTTTTCTCTCACAAAGAATTATTATTTTTAGCATATTATATAATATATGTATTATCGTAATAATTTAATTAAAGTGTATTTTAATTACGCAATTAATAAAATAGGATAAGTAATGTCCATAAATATTATCGTACTTTGTTGTCTCTGTTCTTTTTCCTTTTCTTTTTAAAAAATGATGATATAAAAAAAGTTAAAAAAAAAAGTTGAAGTTTTAAACAACGAATTTTACACATCAATTTCTCTTGGCGAAGGAGTTCTTCCTCGCCCTCTTTGCCATTACATACAAGGCAAACCATGATGGTGCTTTTCCCTTCTGGTTCCTTACTTACCTCAAGACCACTTCCATCACGCTAATGCAATTTCTAAACATACAGCGAGCGCGCGCGCCAGAGAGAGAGAAGGCTTGTATTGCGAGCACCACTACCAGAGTGTTCTAGTGCACGCCGCCGCTTGCTCTCTCTCTCTCTCTCTCACCGGCGGCTGGCTGTATCACATCAAAGAACACTACCTATAGCTTCTGTACTCACATCAACTTGTGGTGGGCGGGTCCTAAGTTGCTTATTCTCCCTATAGCTGGCTCTAGGTAGGTGGGTCAAGCTTCTCTTCATCTCTCCTTGCCGAGTACTGAACCATAATAACAACAGCAAAACATACAAAAAAAAGTTAATGTAGCGGTACTGTAATGCACGTAGCGTCTCAGCGGCGACGAACGAAACATTCCAGGTAATTACTTGTTGCCGCGTGCCACCTCCTTCTTACCATCGCTTCAATGTAGCCAAGAGGGAGTCAACCGTGGCAGCATTGCTCCGGGTCCTAATTATTATCGAATGATGATGATGTTGTTGTCTTTATGATAATATCCTTTCCTTGAAACTGTAGAGCAGAGTATAATGATATGAAATTTAATATGGTAATACAAATTTAATATTTAATTTGTTTTATGATGAAAATACATAATTTAATTCATGGTAAATATATAGAAGAAAAAAATGTACCTCTAGCTAATAAATTAAGTTCCAGTCTTATAATTTTTCACTTGATTATTAATTTAATATAATATAATTACTTCTTTTTACGTAAATATAAGTATATGACCACTTAAAAGTAAATTAAAGCCCCAGTTGAATAAGTTGATAAAATTAAAAAATAAAATAGTCTATATCATAATATTATATCACATTGTGTTTGTATTAGGTTCAAATTATTAAGTAATTTCAATTGTTTATATAAGCTAATCCCTTGAATAACTGAAGCATTATATTATTTAAGGCAGTATATGTCATACTTATACATATAATATATATGAAATGTAAATATGTTATATTCATACGTATGTATAAACTGAGCTGTTCAGCTAATATAGTTGACTGTAATTGTCCTCGCTAGGCTGAACCGCGTTAGTGCAAGTTGGTGGTATAGAGAGGGGGCCCGATGAGTACATGCACTGGTGACGTCACTCACTCGAGCGATAAATTAAATGAATTACACAGCGCGGAAATCTTTGTCAGAGATTGCTGCTGCTGCACCAGTGCGAGCGAGTACGGACCATACAGTATATATGGATAAAATGACATCACTGCATGCATGGAAGTTATAACATCAAGCTCTGTGTGTGCTAATTAATTTTATGTAATTAGTACAGCAATGTAAATATATTCATATAGAATTACGTTTTATAAAAAGAATACAAGTCTAGTTAAATTTCACTAATTTAGTTTTGTTTTAAAAAAATGTTATTATATATTATATATGAATTATTTTATTGACCTATTTCCTATTAATTATGTATTATTGAATTAAAAGGTTTTTTATATGAACAGATAATATTTACTTGATAATTAGTTTTATAAATTATTCAATGACACTATTAGTTTGATTTGGTATAGAAAATAGAATTTTTATATATTTATTATAAATTTATATATATTATAAATATATATATTATATTACATTAAATTGATTGAATAAAAGCAATTATTATAATATGTCCAGTTAAAATTATCAGATATGAAACTTTCTAAATTTTTTCATTTGGTTACTAATCTAACAAAAGGTAAATATAATAATTTCAAATTTAAATGTTAAATCAGAATAAAAGTGCTTTTTTTTTTAAATCAGCTAATAATTAACTAAAATAAAATAGAGAAATATTAAAATAAGGTCTCTTAATTTTTTATCAACACTATTCTGAAAATTAAAAGTAAAATGAATTAAATGTTAATTGAATTTATTTTGAAAGTTTTGAAATAAAATCATGCTCTCGTAATTTAAAACATTCGCATTTACAGTCCTTAAGCCATAGAGGAAATAGCAACAAGTTTTCGACACATTTCAACGATATTAATTTTCTCTTTTTGCTTATATGGTTGCATACGCTCCAGGGGGTATACTACAAAACAAATAAATTAATATATATTTTCTGTCAGCATAATACCAACATTTAATATTGAATCCTATAATGAAAAACTAATTTTGACTGTATTTTCCATGTGAAATTTATAATGTTTCAAAGTTCATGTTATAGATGCTGACTCTTCGAAAAGTTCATATTATGTACCTCTAGATCTTGTTCCGCTTTATTAAAGGTCAAGTCACGCATGCATAGTGCCCTCTGGCGGATGTAGCGAGAAACGTGGTGGGTCAGCTGACCTCTTGACTAATGACCTGCGTGCGTCTTATCGCGAGCAATATAAAGCTAAATATGAAGAAGACGATCGGACCGCGAGATAAAACAAAATATAAAATACACCCTTTCAAGTATTGCTCTCTTTCTCTTCAGTAAGTTTGTTTAATTATTCTAAGAACTGTTAAATACTTTACGATTACAATTTTAGAAACATTTATATATGTTCCAATTATATTTATTAGTATTTTAATATATTTATATGAAATATTATTAATTTTTTATTTTTCTATTTTTTTTTTTACTTTAAAATTTAAAATAAAAATCTTTTAATCAACGGCGTTCTACTTTCATGCCTAATTATTAATAACTAAGATAACCTTAATTGTACTTCCCCTTCCTGTATATGAGGTATTTAATTTTATGGCTTAAGATTTTTGTCAATAGAATTTTTTAAGAAAGGAAATAGGATTTTAGTGTCGTAATGACCTTAGCGTGGAATTTTAGCATGCAGTAGTTAAATTGAGTACTACATCAAGTAAGTTTGTACGAAGAACCAACGCTGCTGTACAATGTCAGCTTGGCTATAAATGTACAGTGTCGTGTGTAAATTTCTTTATGGCTCGTGTCTCGATCGAATCTCTCGAGGTCATAGTTTAGAATGCTGATGTGTTCTCGTATAATTTATTTGTAAAGTACTGAATATAATTATACTATAATAATAAAAATTAATTCATTTTAATAATTTTAACTATATATTCTATATAATACATTAGTTAATAATACTAAATTCTATATATTTTTTTAAAAAAGTTCAAGCGATGAAAAAAAGTATTTGTTTCAGGAAAATATTGGATATCGGAAATGCGCGTGTGTCTTAAATTTATTAAAATTCTATCAAACCTCAAAGCTTGAACAGTTCATTTGAAAAGGAAAATTAGTTTGCAGAACTTCGTCTCATAAGTTATATCTCAGTTGCATGAACTATAAATATTAATTATATGATACAGAATTGATTTGGGGGAAGAATATACCCCTGACTCTCCACAATAACTACCCATCCATCCCCCAAAGAAAAGGGAAAATGCTGAGAAAAATAAATTTTGGAATGTATATGCGAATTTGCTAAGTTACTATATTTTCTTTAGAGTAAATTTTGCACCCTGCACACCTACTATCAGAGAAAAGAGAATATTAAGGTGCATTTCCATGGAGCGGGGAAAGCGTGAAAATCGTGTGCCGCAGCCAATCAGAGGCTTGGGATATCCTCTCCTTGCGGGGAGCGATTTTATCGCCAACATAGACGCCATACGATATTAAGGCAAACTTGTGCGCTTTTCTCGCTCCGCAAAGCCCCGCTTGACATTGCTCCATGGAAATACACCTTTATATAATAATACTCTGTTTTTTCTGCTACTATTTACAGGCTTGCTAGGCTTGCAAAAACATTTCAAATTAAGCTATAAAGCTAAGTGGGTATTTTTTCGTTGGGGTTTCACTGGACAAATTGTTGACCCCATTACTGCTCCCCAGGGTTACAGCACGAATTGCTCCAGTTTCCTTTCCAGCTGCTGAATTGTTGATCTGTCAAGTTTGTGAACAATTAGCACCAAAAGCGGCTGCCTTGTTGCAACACCTGTGCACTTAACAGACTTTGGTATAGCCATTTTAGTACAAAACTTTGACAAGGCACCAGAGTAGTACTTTTTAAATCTTAAAATTCTCACTGCATTTTAAATTTTTTAATTAAAAATATAAATAATATATTACGAGTTATTTACAAAGAATCTGTAGTTTTGTGAACAAAATTCATTATTATCGAAATCGGGGTTAAAATGGCACTAAAAATATATTTCTCTTAAAATTTATAAAGACTTAAGAAAGTATATTTCTTTGTTAATACTACCTATCATATAAATATAAAATATTTCTACAATATTTTAAAATGAAATATGTATTTAAATTAGCAATTAAAGAGGTAAAAATATTTAGATTTTTTTTTTCATTCCTTCTCATTTTTTTTTCTTTCTCTAATACTGAGGTTTGAAGCTAGGCAGAGGTTAGGGAATTGTCGTTTGTGCAATGTGAGATTTGGAAGGTTGAGATGTTTTTTTATATATTTTTTTTTCTTCCCTACACGGATGCACCTCTGTTGTGGGGAGTATAAGACTGACTAGCCAGTAGCAAGCAGGTAGGAAGCAAGTGGGTGGTGGTAGCACCGTGGGTTCTAAATAAAACGCCAATAATGGCACCCCTGTGTGCTCGTTTATCTTCGTTACCTGGCGGCAGCCACCGCAGTGGCGTCCACGGCAGAAAGCAGCGCCGCAGCGAGTGAGCAATACCGTTGCTACTGTTGTTACTGCGCTGGCTGGCACCTACCTGCTTGCACCGTGTTCCTTAAAGTACAACACCAGGGTGACCCTTCTCCCCTCGCTTTCACAAGAACTTACTGAGACTTTTTGCTAGCTAACTTTTACACTAAAATCCCTAACAAGTTTACTTGAAAATTTAATACTAAGTTTCTAACGTATTGATGTATATACTCTAACATTAGTACAATAAAACGACGATATACAGTGTACACACTTTAACGTTTTTGAGTACTGTAGAAGTACTGCAAGTTGTATAGTAAATAATATTTTATATTAATGTGCTGTAAATATCGAGATCCATAAAAATATTAATTTTAATTATTATATTTTAATCTTCTGCTTTATTAATGCAAGCTGAGGCTGGTAAAAAAGTATTGTAGTCTTAAAGCTAATTTCTATACCACACATTATTTGTTTTCATAATTATGACAAGCCATAGAAAAATTAGATGATTAAAAACAACGTACCGAGATAACAAAATCTGTAACATCATAAAATATAAAAACAAAATTTTCTAAAGTAGTCTATGAACTCGGTCTGTATTTCCAACTTATTTCACACAGGAAGTTTAGGCTACAAAATTGGACTAGAGAAATTTGTTTAAACATTTGTTTGTCAGGGGGAAAAATAGATTCTAGTTGTTCTGTACTTGTAACGGTTGAATTGCCTTGGATGGAAGGAAAAATAAATAGGAATGTATTTTTTTACACATTCATGTGGTTTTTATTCATATTAATGAAATATTTGCAATGGTTAATTTTTTAGCTATAAAATAATAATTATAAAATTTAAAAAAACAATAGAATATTACAAACAGAAAATAATTGTAGTTTTGGTTCTTCGTCATATTAGATGATGAATTCAAAGGGAAAATAGCAAATTTTAAAATATGTTTTAAAAATTGGACAGAAAAACACACACACATTAAAGAGCACTCAGAAATATGAGAAAAATACCATTGAAATATTTCTTACAACCCAATGCAACAGCATTTTTTTTTTTTAAACTGAGTAAAAGCCTTTGAAACATTGAAAGATTATAAAAATTTCATGAAAGCCTTTAATACATTTCAAGCAAAAATTTTGAAAACTCGTAGATTTTTATTGAAAATTTGATCATCAAAGAAACAAAAAATGTCCACATTGATGTTTGTTTGATGGACACTTTTTTGTTTACTTCAAAGTTCAGACAATCTTGTTATACTTTTCCTTTGTACGCTCTCATGACTAGCTTGTATGAGACTCTTAACATTCATCGGGATGTACCGTGCGTCACAGTTACGTCTACAGTCAGGCAAATTGTTCTTCGAGGAGTCATTTTTTTTTTAAAAAAAAAGGGGTGGGAGGCAAGAGAAATAAGTGAGGAAAAGATGGAACACACATTATTTTATCCCTCTATACCTCAATCAATTTGAGCTGTTTTTAAAACCATATTAATATTCCAATTTTAAATTATTTATTAATTTTAATATGCCCAATGTTATTAAAATGAGATTATAATCAAAATACATGAATTTTTAAAATATATTTAAAATCAGTACAGTAGCTGTCAGAAAATTTGATGGATATTAAATATTAACATTGAGTAACATCAAATTTAGTAAATATCTATCATGAGCAATCACACTTCACTATATACAGTATAGTAGATTTACATGTTATTTTTAAATATTATATACTTAAAAAAAAAAAAAAGAAGTTTAGCTAAAACAATTGCGCATGAAAAAGGCTCATCACCAAAGTGTACAGTGACTGCGGGATGATGATGGTTTGGTAGGGTGATAAATCATAGCAGAGCTGGGAGTTAGAGAGAAGCTGCTGCTGCAGGGAGGGGGTGGGAGGACTCTGTTGGGAGGAGAAGCTTTGATGGATGCGTGACGTCACAGGACGCAGTGCTGCTCTTGTTGATGTCCTCTGATGGATTGTAAACAACAACTCACTAGAAATACCATGACGTAGTAAAATCTTTTACGTAGAAATTAAATTGAAAAGTAGATCTCTACTTTAATGACCTTAGTCATAGTTTTCTATTTTATTTAGCTTTCATTTTCAACTAAAATTATTTTAAGGGCAATGTTTTATTAGTTAAAATATATTTGCTGTTGTATTTAGGAAAAATGAATGTTTTTCTTGTTTGTTTTATGTTCATGCGGCAATAAAGTCCCCTGTGTCTAACACGTATCTTCACTACACCACTATTCTCTCTTTCTCTTTCTCTCGCTCAGACAGAACAACAACAAATTCTACTATAGTGTATTACAAGAGATATTAGATAAACTCAACACTTATGAACAAAATTTAAGACAGATCAATTGTACTTATGAAACAAGTTCATCTTGAGAGTTGAAACATCTGTTCTTAACAAATAGTTTTACTGAAGTTTTCTTATTGTACAACTTCGTTGCATGACGTCATATCTATAAAATATGATACAATTAAATTTGTAAGACTTTCTTTAATGGAATGGAATTAGAATGGAGGAATCCCCAGTTTGTGTAATGTTTACTTTGTTTCTGAGGAATCTTCTAAGTAGGAGATCCTAATCTATTTGGAATGCATGAAGAGTTTTTTTTACCATACACAGTTTTAGATAATAAAATATTTAAAAAAAAAAAAAAATGTAATATGATGTTAATCAAGAATGTTCAATGGAGTATCGACCTCAAATTTTTTTATTGCAGAAATGGATAGAGCGTGTGAAGTTATGCTACCCTGATTTTTTCAGATATTTTTTGAGCCCGGGAACTATTTTTAAAAAATTATTGAAAGTCCTTTTTGTGACGTCACGCGGCGGCAAGTCCTATCTTTTTCTTAAGGAGTGGCGTCTCGTGACGTCACAAAAAGAACTTTCAACAATTTTTTAAAAATAGTTCCTGGTCTCTAAAAAAACTGAAAAAGAATCAGGGTAGCATAACTTTGCACACTCTATCCATTTCTGCAATAAAAAAAATTGAGGTCGATACTCCAATGATCGTCAAAATCAGATTTATTTTTCATTTATGTAATGGAAGTCTTCGTAATGTTTTTGTTTAATTAAAAGAGAAAGCTGTTAAAGTATGAAGAGGTGAATTTCATTAACTTCAGTTTTAAACTATACTTGCATTTAGAAGTTTCACGGTAATTTTCTCATTTACTAATTAATTAGAGAACTTGGCAATAAAAATAATCAATTACATTCTCAGCATCTCAGGTTTCAATAGATTCAATTAGCAATATTACTACGCTGCTTTAATGAGTTCTACCTTTTTATGGCAGAATACTTGTAACATAATCTGCCTTTTAACATTCTTTAATTAATATAATTAAAAATAACTGCACTGAAAATGTTAAGTGAAAACAATTTAAATTAAATTATATAGTATTATGGTAACAAAATTATGTTTCGCAAACTAAAATTATAAGTACTTACTGTTAGTGCATAAAGACGTGTCTTGACGTGTTACTTCATCACATGACATTTTAGTTACTTTCAAGGTATGCTTTATCTGTCATAGGTGCGCATTACACAAATCTAAATACAAGCGTTCAAAAGAAAGGAAGGTATCGTACAGGTCTTTGAATTAAATAATTATATTATTGTTATTTAATTATTTTTATATTCAATTGCGAAAAAAAAATAATAAAAGAAAAAAATAGAATATAATATTATTTTCCTTAAACTGAGCCCTGTTGAATAGGGTACTGGCCACAAGTGACCAAATCTTTGTACCTAGCATATTGCTTAGGGTTTTGTGGGTACTTTAAAAATGGGGGGGGGGGCTCCTATATTCGCCTGGTTGAGACTGAGGAAACCATGGAAACCTCAATCAGGATGATCAGCAATTGATAAAGTATGTCATCAATCACATCTCAGATGCACGAGTGGGTGTTCTTTAGCAAAGTCTGCAACTTATGAAAAAGTTTGGGAGTGTTTGCGATTGATCTCACGTAAATAGAATATGAAGAAGCTGAAAAAAAAATCACAAAGGCTTTAACAATAGAAAAGAAATTTAAAAATATATCTTTGAAATGTGAGGCTATTTGTTTTACGGTCCAGTCTTATAGATTGATATAAAATGGCTGTGAGGGCTTTCATCCGCGATCAACAAGTCTCTCAATCGGCGTTCTGAAGAAGAGAAATAAATGGCGACGACGACGCTCCTTCGAATCTGTTTTTTTTTTTTCTTCTCAGACCATTTGTCTTGAGATCTCCACCATCCCTTCTGATTACATCGACGAATTACCGACTGGCTTTACGGTGGGTTAAGCTGACACTATTTCTCTGACATATTAATGTATACTTATTGTCAGTTGGACTTGTAATTGCTTATATCCAAGGAAAACTTACGAGAATATTATCATAAAGACAAAAAACAACTTTCTCATACGCTCAGCATTAGTTTTAAAAACATTTAATTTTTTTATAATTAAACAAATTATTGTTATTTTCTGTTTTTTTTTTTTTTACATAATTTCTATTAAAGTTGGTTCACCATGATGGTATGTTATATGTAGTATAAAATAATTTAAATTCATAGTAAACAAAATGTTAAAAATTATTTAAAAAAAATATGTTCTAATATTTGAAGCAGTTTTTGTAGTTACATTCACAAAAACAATAAAAAAAGACAACTGGGACTGAGCGAGAGAGAGAGAGAGACGTAAAAATGAAAAGAAAAGTTTAAATGTCGTGTTTTATGGAGCGCATACTGTACTAAAAATGAGCTTTTAAAAACAAAGGGACTCTCATTAAAGCTAAATGTTAACAACAAAGAGTGCTAGAATCCAGCGCTTGCTCTCTGTTGTCTGATTGTTGGCCATGTCCGCTGCCTATGTCTCCCACCTCCGCCGCGGAGTTAAGTTTCCGCCGCGTATTGTTATTGCAGGCAAGCGAGAGCAAGCAATGTAAGGAGCAGAAGGCTAAGTAGGTGCCACGGATAATTGAGCCAATTAAGACGCCATCTTACTTTACAAGTCTTGTATACACAACTCTAGAAAAAAGAAGAGGTGTGAAATGTAAATACTTGAAATTAGAGAAGAGAAAGAAACGAGTATAAGGTGTCCACTAATTATAAGACTTATTTTATATTTTAATGATATTTAAAGACAGTTATAGTGTTTAAACTTTATATTAAATAAATCTTCATACTTTTGTTGGTAATATTAATTATGTAATTAAAACTTTATTCACAACGTTGAAGTTAAAAAACTTTTTTTTTTTTTTTTTTAATTTCAGTTTTTGTTTATATATATATATATATATATATATATATATATATATATATATATATATATATATATATATATATATATATATATATATAATGTTTAAAACTTAAATGAGATGTATAATAAGCTTCATTGCTTTTTTTACGGTACATAATTATATTTAAAAATATTTTATGCATAGTCAGCCTGCAAGTGAGCAACTTGTTCTACACAACTGTCCGACTGGTTGCCTATCTATCAAACTCACAGGCGTCAGGCTATTTCTACTCTCACTTCTTTGTTTTAAAATCTTATTATTTATTGGTTACTTATACTTTTATATTAATTATAGTAATAAAAAGAAAAAAAATATCATTGAGAGTATAGAAGATAAATTAATAAATTCGCTATGATGTCTATCAATTACCATTAGCGAGATCGTTTGCTCGTTGTTGGCTAAAGGATACGAGGGGGGGGAGTAGAGGCGTGTTGAAGGGAGGGTGGAGTATGACGCCACGAGACATTAGTTCCAGTGGGTGCGTCTGTCACGCCGCATCACACGATACCTGAGCCGTCACGCGTGTGTGTGCAAGCTAATGTGTAGGCAGCCGGGCCCTCCCACCCCCTACTTCACTCCAGCTCTGTTCAGCCCCCTACCTGCTGTGACAAAAATAATATCAATCCAGCTGAGTGTGAAAAACAGAATAGGTGTATTCGAAAAATTAAAAAGTTGTGTTCACTCATGAACCAAATGAATGGAATTGATTGAATTTTAATTCAATTTAACTACGATTGAACAAATATCAATTTGAAAAGATGGTTTAGAAATCAAAGTTGAAGTTGTTTTGGGATTATTTATAATCAATGATTTTTTATTATTATTTTATTGAAAAACCAAATTTCATTATAAAACGGATGTGTATAGGTGACTGAGTATACAACATGCTGATTTTATACCTATTAATTTTATTTTTATAATTATACACTTGAATCGACATCACAGAAATTTAATTTAATACTAATTTGTATTGCACTTGTACTTGTAATTAGTAGAAATTTCATTATTAAAGCATATCTTTCTAACGTCACATACTTTTTCTGTTGTTTGAATATTTATTATAAACTTCAAAGAATAAAACTTTCATGCTTGCTATATTACTACTACAATGTATTTTTAATTTATGCCAGCATGTTTTGAAGAAAACTCTTTTGATTTAAAAGGGTAAAATTTGTAACTCGATCAGGGTATTTTTTTAATCCTTCAATATATTTAAAAAAAAAATGCACATTGTGACGTCAATCCGTGCTTGCCTATGACGTCATATATTATGTTTTATCTCAATTTTGAGGTAAAAAGTGGATTAATACTTATAATAATTAACATGAAGAAGCTGAAAAATTAAGTCAAATTGAGATTTTTTAGCATAATTTCTTAAAAATATTTTGTATTTATAAAAAATATGCTGATTGTTGATAATTAAGAAGAGTGTAATTTAAAATGGAGATACTGTGAATTAGAAATTCTTAAACATTTTTACCTGATCAACATGGTCCTCTTTAATTGTATTGATTATTTGATTTGTTACGATTTAAAATTATCGCTATCACTTTACTGCGTGAGAGATAAAATACCGATATTTTTACTAAACTTTAATATACATGGTAATAACGTTTTTAAAAACCATAACTTGGCTAAGGTAATGGAATTTCATAAAACACACAGCAGCAAATACAGCTATAACTAAAGCGTATAATGCTGTAATAAATTTAGTAAGGTCCTTTGAAACGATTAGGGGTGGAGAATTTTATTTTTGTCTTGTATTCAACATGTAAAAACATGTAAAAACAATATTATGCAGATGCGATTTTGATATTTACAACAAGAATCGACATATTATATCGATGGCCAACATTAGAGGCTTGAATTTGATTTTCATTCAATGTCATATTTTAGGCCTTTAATGCGTTTTGTTTATACTTGGCATTGACTTTATTGTCCTTTTAATAAAAATAATTGTATGTATAATTCTAGTTAATGTATATATTATGTATTAATTTTAGTTTTTATGAGGTAGTTTAATTTCTGTTTTGAAATATTCAGATGAAGTATTTAGTTGGGTGGTTGAAAATTTAAATGTGAATGGGATATATTATTTTTTTAGCCACCAATTGAGCAGAGTTGTTTATGCATTATGTATAAATAAGTATTTTGGGTGCGATTCACGAAGCAGTTAGCCAGGTTTCTAACCACGTTTAGCTTAATCACGTTTAACTAGGTGATTTAATACATAAAACAGGTATATTATATAGTTAAATGTGGTTAAGCTAAACGTGGTTAGAAACCTGGCTAACTGCTTCGTGAATCGTGCCCTTTGTGTTTTTGTTCAATAAACATTTATATTATTAATATTATAACAAAAATATTATTATTAAAATATTTCTCTTTAATTATATTCAAATTAAATGCAAATTGGCTTATGACATTGTCACGTGTAGCTTGGGGGAGAAGGGTTCAGATGCCAAGCTTTTGATAACTCGAGCTGCATTTCTCTCAATCTTGATTAGATAATATACAGTATATCAAATCTGAGATTACCCTTAAGATGGTGGCATTTCCGTTTCCGGTTACCTGGTAAAAACATAGGAAAAGAAACAAAAGCAGCCAGAAAAGCACAATTAGTTAGAATATATTATGTATATATAAAATATAATGTGTTTCTTACATTAAAACTATTAACAGATTCACTTGTTACTTTAATATTTATTAATATTATACAATATATGATACAGTATATATTACAGTAGGAAAAGTATGATAGGAATAGGAATGTGACTTACAATACATGAATTTAAAACAAAGCACAAAATGAAATTGATTTAATTTTTAAATTTTGTTAAAATACATAGAAGAATTACTACAAAATAGGAAAATGCATTACATCAATAGATCAAAGAAACAGAAAGTTGATAACAAAATGATCAGAATAAATAAAACTTAGAAGGAAAAAAAAAAAAGGTATTTTGAATTTTTACAAAGAAAGAAACTTTTCTCTATAACACACTTGACTGGAGGAGAGTGTCTTCCAGTTTACTTGGGTTCTAGGGTCGCTCTCCATTTGAATGATCGTGGTTACAGCTCCATAAGCCTCTCACTTTCTCATGGGAACTTTTATTTTTTATATATTTTTATTTTTTACCTTCGAACCTTCTCTTTTCTTTTACCGCGATTTTTCAGTTTAACTATTGAACTTTTTGCTTGCTACCACTCATGATGGTGCGGCTGGATAGCAGCTATACCATATACCTAGTGTGAGCTGCCACTGCTATTGAACGGATATATTTCTAACGCCTGAGAGATTTGGCTGACCACACTTAATGATATACTAGCATTTCATTGCACGAGCGAGCACTGGATTCACCGCACGTAGAGAGAGACAGAGAGAGAGAGAGAGAGAGAGAGAGAGAGAGAGAGAGAGAGAGAGCTAAAGAGTGGGAGGGGAAAAAAAAGAGACAAGAGGAATGGTGCCATATATATCCCTTACACGTATAGAAAAAATATATATAACATTGAATCGGTGGAGGCAGGAATACAAGCTAACCATGGCTTTTACGTTAGTTCACGTACAGACATTGGTATGAAAAGTATACAACACCATTAAATCTCAATGCTTACAACAATTAAATGAAACAAATGAAAAAAAGTAGTAATCTAAGAGATAAAAAATAATATATCGAATGGTTTTTAAAGCTTTCAACTTTTCAAAGAAACGATTAAATATAATGCTATTCATCGCAAGCTATAACGTTAACTTGTGAAGTACAGAAGAACTTGCATAGTCATTCAGTGTAGACATAGTATAGTGCTCATACAAATATGTGGTGTGAATATGAATATTATTTGTACGGAAAAATAAAAAAAATGAAATGGAAAAATACATACAACATAAAGATTGAAGACATCACTGGAAAATCCATTTCCCACCTTTTTGAAAAACAAACTTGCTGTGCTCTGGTAGCTGCAGGCAGATTCTTTTACATTTTATTTTAAACAGTAACTGTCAGCTGGAAATTTTCATTGCAATAAATTTGCAGCCTCAATATATTTAAATATTTTAATGTTATACGGAATTTAATTGTAATTATATAGTTTTAGTGTATAAATAGTTATTTTTTTTTATAAATTATAAATAATCAGACTGCTGAATGTTGATTCAATTAATTTAATGTAGAATTTTTTTGGATGAAGAACCAGAAAAAGCAAGGTTTTGGTTTTCTTATGAAAATATACTTTAAGATGCCAATACTGACAAATTACTTACTCTAGATTAAGTATACGAATGCAATTTTAGTTAGTAATAATGTTTAATTGATTTTTTTCCTGCTTGACATGAATCATTTTGTATTTTATGTTTAACAAGTTTTTCAAAAATAAATTATTTTATTATTAATTAAAAAGATAATAAATGTGGTGGCATCTCTTATTTAAATGACTTAAGCCTATGAACTTATGGTGAGTAGAAAAATTAATTCCTATTAATACAGTCCTTAAGTGTTGAGCTGTTAAACATATTAAACATGTTAAACATTATATAAGATCAAAGCTGAATGGTATCCATATAGCTATTCTGCAATCATAATATTGTATAGAACTTCTCAAGAATCCATAGAAAACCTTTTGAAGTAAGATAAACGATGTAACTGAATATTCCTTGGAGCAAAATTCATTTGTTTACATTTTCAAGTACGCAGAGGTTGTGACGTTTCACACGCAATGAGTTTATTTCAATGTGTCAAGTGGTATATTATATACTACAGTAAAGATAAATTCATCTCTTGTCTTTGAATTTATAATGGTGTTGAATATGTAGGAAAGTGTTGTTGTATAAAACCTTTGGCAATGTCTTAAAGCAAAAATTAATATTCAACAAAGTTTTGTTACGTTTTCGTTGACGTAGAATGGAATTTACAATTATCCTTTATAGAAAATACATCAAAGTATTCAAAGTATAAGACGAGGTAACACGTATTTCAAAGTTCTAAACTTTAAAAGACGAATGACACAAGTGACTTTAAGGCGATACTTCACACAAAGTAAGTCAATTTCGTGTTTGTTTATATCTTTTAACAACAAAGGAATAAAAATAATATTACACTTTCATTAACTATTCTACTATTCTGTCATGCTTTAAAACAAATATTTTAAATATTTCATAATTATTTAATAACAATTTAATAATAAAATATTTAGTCAAATTTTATAATGAATTACATATATAGATACCATATTTATTTTTAATAATAATAATAATAATATAATGCAAAAAAATAGCAGAAAATAATACATAGATTTTATTTTAGCATATATATAAATGTTAAAATATTCAAATATAGTTATGTATTAATATTATATTACACATAGTGATGAATAAAATTTAAAATAACTGGCTGGGGTGATACATAATATGGTTCTCTTTATTGAGTCGATATGTGCATATAATATCGGCCAGCATCACCCACACTGGTGGAAGGGCAGAGAACTCAATCCAGTAAGGTTTGACAGCAGTGCCTGCCGGATCACACCCACCACACCAGGGAAATGGCAGCAGGTATATTGCCTTCATCGGAATGCGTAATCACATCACTTTTTGACAAGGGGTCAGATGGGTGAACGAGCACCACCCTCCTATCTTGAAACTTCAACCATATAACCTCACTGACATGACATGTCAATATATATTTATGCAACAAAACTAGGACAACGAAAATATATACATTTTTATATTTTAAATTAGAAAGTTCCATTTTTTTAATATATATATTTTTTTATATCGTTGTAAATTTCTATAAATATTGATGTGTAGTATACTATAGTATGTGTATTGTATAATATTTTTATTAGAATTTTTCAATATTAAAAGTTTTTTTTATTATACATTCAATTTCAATTGTTATTGGTAGTAAAATTGCATAAACACAAAATGTTGAATAATTTATAGATATGAGTAAATAATAAAAAAATGGAGGTATAAATATTTTATAACGAATACAAACTGTGGTATTTATTATTTTTTTATCCAACTGGGTTTACCATGCCGCAAGGCCTTGAGTTCGAACTTCAATAGGGATGAGAGGGTTATAATTACGCAAATTACAATAATTACATACCTGACTTATATTTGGAGTGTCATAATCAGGATAGTTCATTTTCGGAAAAACGTGGGCTTGGAATATTCAATGAGCAAAATGTCCAGCAATTACTGAAGACTTTTTACAAAAATGAAGAATCTTTGATACATAGAGTAATGGGACAGCAGCAATTACAGTACTATATAAATAAGTCAATATTTTTAATGTTTAGAATAATTGAGTTTTTAACGTGAAGGTACTGTGATCATTTCTTAATAACTTGTTCAAATTTCATCTGTATAATATTTTCACAGTGCATGAATAGTCTCATGATAGTTTTAATGTCTGGAAATCATTTATTCTTTATTGAGGTGGCTCAATTCAGCTCCACTAACTCCCCAAAATTTCAACCTGTGTTTCAATGAAAACAACTCCCACATAGACTCCCGTGGCACGACCGCAGGAGGCTATATGGATTCTTATGACTATACGTTTGTACCTCAGTAAGAATATGTATGTGTTTATATGTAAATTTACGTAATGTTGTTGCCATGCAGAACACAAAAGAATGTAGTCTTTTGTTCACTAATTAGCTTCAAGTAATTTACATGTTAACAGGTTATTACCAGGTAAATAAATTATGTTTCTTTTTCAGGTAATATTCTACCTGGTGAGGTCAATATATTTGATTTTTTTTTAAATATAAAACTCTTTTACTAGATTTTTAATTGAACCAGATCGATATCAATTTATCGATATAAAATGAATTTATGAATTAAATCATAACAAATATGAATAAAAATAAATATTTTCTTTGTGATAATATTTTTTTCTAGTAGTAGCTTGTTTCTCACATTTAGTTGCGTGGCGGTCACAACACGCACATGTACACGTAATGAGGGCTTGTGCTGCCGCATGATGCAGGGGTTGACTGCCAGGTGGATTCCCCCCTACCACCTTCTTCCTCATACAAGCTGAGATGGAAGATAGTGAGCCACGCATTTTGTACCAGTCTCCAAGAAACATTGTCTTACGAATAACAAATTTTAAACATTTTTATTATACTGATAATTTAGACTTTTGTAGTTATACATAAGTTGGTCTACAATTTAACAGTAGTATTTCTTTATATTGTGCGTGATGCATTATATATACAGAAAGGTGCTGTGTGTGTATAAGAGTGGTAGTTAACACTGGTTTGTTCCCTTCTGTTGCAGGAACCAACTTGTCTGTCTTCCCCTTCATACAGTACCTAACACGTAAGTATATAATATATAATTATGATACGAATATATTATTTATATTCAAGTAGAATAATTATTACAAAACGCATTCATCATCTACATATATAATTATTAAATATATAATTTTTTTTTATATTGTTAAAATATTATTTATGATATAAATTAAAAAGATTACGTCAAATATAAGGGAATATTACCATTTATTTTTTTTGTCTAACAATAAAGTGAAGTTAAAATAAAGACATTTTTATTAGTAAAGATTAAATTATAGTGATTGACTCTTTATGTAATATATAGAAATATTTTTAGTACTTAATTTATTTTAATTTATTAATTAATCACTTCATTTTTTTTTCCTGCAAATAAATAATTTAAGTTCATTAATATAATAAAATACTAAGATCAAAGTGTCTTTTTAAATTGCAGGTACATTTCTCATTGTTTATGCCGGGGTGTACGTACTTTACAATTTTACAATAGCTGTCATCTAGACAGAATGGAAATGCGCTTATGACGAGGGAGGACCCAAGTTGTCGTGTCGGCTTGCGCTGCTCCAAGGATGACAGCTCACAAGTGGACAAACTTTATTAAATTTCACTGAGAGAAGCACGCCAGGTCACAACATTGATATTATAAAGTCAGAAATGTCCGTGTTCAAAATCAGAATACGAAAATTAACTTCAAATTGACATTTCTTTAAATATTTGACTCCAAATCTAAGATCTTGATTTTGTAATTGAATCTTTAATTGGAAAAATCTAAAAATTAATTTTTGTTATCGATGAAAGTTTTTTCTTTAAAAGAGAGACGAAAAGGAGGGAGGGATCTGCCTCTTTAATTAATTTCTTAGTCACAAGATATCAAAATATGGAAAAAAAATTAACAGAGTCAAAATTTCATTATCTTAAGACTATAAGCTAAGTTTTGTGCCTATCAAGAAAAAAAAATGTAAATGTATGAAATTTATCATAATTATGCCGAGGTTAGATAGTAAATTTCAATATTTTAATTGATTTTTAAAGGTCACTTTTAGGCGAAGAAAAAAAATAAAAAAATAACAAGAGGAAAAAATCACGTCATAAAAATGAATGTGATTCATTAAAAATATAATTTTATTCAGAATCTTAAGAATTTTCTTAAGAAAAAAAAAATATATACCAGGAAAAAAATAAAAAGGTTAAAAGTAATGGGTGGTGCTATATAAAAATTCCAACTAACCTGCTGCCTGGAGTTTTTATCGGTCTGTCCAAGCATATGAAGGAAGGAGGTCGTTGCATGAGAGATCATTTTGAGTGATCTTTACCCTTTTGTCTTGCTTGCTGTTTAATGATTTCCTTATCTCAACGGGGTCGGTTCACCTTATCGCGAGAACGTTTGCTTTCTCTCTCTGCCCCTCCCACGCAACATGTAGCCCGGCAAGCTCGTCACGCTAGGGCTGTGCCACGTCACATCAATTTGCAGCCCCACGTTCCCCTTCGTCACGATGTCATGTGTGGCCAAGTCACCAGCCGCATGTTCTCGCTGCTATCATTTGTATCAAACTTCACATGGACACTGGATAAAGGAAATCAGACACATGATGTGAAAGTATTTTAATAAATAATATAGCAAAGTGAGTTATTTTATTTAGTAGTATTATAATTTTTTACTATTGTTCAATTCACAATTGTTCTGATATTGTTGTGATTTATTTCAATGATTACAAAAATATGTATTAATATATTATTTTCTATATATACGACATACAGTGAACGTTTTATATTGTAATGTTTATCATTTATTTAAAGAAAAACATTTAATATTTTTATAGCCATCGCATTTAATCATAATTTTAATTTTTAATGTATTTATTATCTCTGCAATAGAAACAAGAGGAGAGAGAGAGAGAGATAGAGAGAGATAGAGAGTATAAAATGGAAATAAATGTAGATCAAGAAATTTGATCTACATTTATTGAAATATCAAATAAATTTTGAACGAAATTATGACAATCTTATTTTCCAAATTAAGTCCCCTTTTTATTTTCACTAAGATTTATTATTATATTTAGAATATATTTATATTTAATTATATTTTCCTAGAAATATAATTTCCTAGAAATATAAAGTATATATAATTATAATAGATGCAAAAGTATACACCTGCACCATTATGAATACGATAATGTACAGTGGTGTTACTTCTCCAATCTTATCTCGCACCAGTGGTGCAGTGGTGTGTAATTTTCTTAGCTACAGAAACTACTACGTTCACATGGCGTTGTTTAATCCGTTGACGAAGGATAATATGTCATTCTCAAAATTTTTAAGGCGTCGTCAACGGATTAAAAACACCTTTTTTTATGTAAACGTATTACTGTACGATTGTTAACAGTCATTTAAAAAATCAATAATATAATATATTATATATATTATATTATATATTATTATATATATTATTATTATATATTATTATATTAATTCATTCAATACAGACTACTGGTTATGTAGGCCCATTGCTAGGAATACAAAATGAATCGTACAGATATATTCATACTTAAGTTATTAAGTTAACACACACATACAGAAATTATTTTAAAACTAAAAAATTAGTTACATAATTATATAATGTATAATTAATGTATTAATTATATAATTAATAAATTTGCCTAAGTCGCAACATAACATACTGTTAACAACGTAACTATTTATTAATTATTTCATTCCATGTGCTTTTTCCGTCATCGATACATATCATACAAATCCAAGTAAAAGCGTTTGAAAGAAAAGAGTAAACTCGGCCAGGACTCGAACCTGGGACCTTTCCAATTTGCGATCGAATGCTCTTCCATCTTCTGTGCTTTTTACTTGTATTTGTATTTTACTTAGGCAGCACGCCGTAAATATCTGTAAATATATTTAAAAATAACTAACTTATAACACACTGTTGTTTGGAAGTTTTCTTTAAAACAATTTTGATTCTTATGCGTAGTTTATTTATTGTAATATTGCAAGATTAGCTAATTAATTTAATAATATTATAATTCATGTTTTTTTTAAATAACTGAAAGCGTCTAAGGCTCTTCAATGTTTGCAACTGATGGTTTCAGGCTTATTAATATTATGATTTCTCTTTCATAAATGTGGGTTTTTATACATCAAAGTAAAAAGCCTTGTGACACCGCGACGACATTTTACAGTCAAAGGTATGATCAAAGGAATTAAATCAGTGTGTTCGCGTTGCTTTTTGATTTCATAAATATATTGAAGATTTCTCATTTATAAAATATTATTATACAATTTATTTAAGTAATTTGCATCATAATAAGAGGCATTCACAAAGCTTTAAGGCCACATTTAGGGCTCGATAATTTAAGACCAGAAATTTTGGGTCTAAAAAGCATACCTAAAATCAGGCTTTAAATTATCGAGCCCTAAATGTGGCCTTAGAGCTTTGTGAATGCCCCTTAATATTATTTTGCTTGCCTAGAGAAATTAATACCATTTCACAACATCAGTTAAAAAAATATGATGTAATATTCGAAGAGATTATTGGAAATAAAATTTATCTTCTCCAGGCATAAAATTATAAGAAATTACACAACTCTACAAAGAAATTTGTTACTAATAAGCCATCCATGCAACCAATGTGAAATAGAAACAAGAAAAAAAATTCTCTTTACATCTACGAAAAATCTTATATTTTTAGACCTGTAGATAAAAAAAAAATTTTGAAATAAAATATTTTCTATTTAACATTTTACTATACAAAGTGTAGAGAAAAAGCGACAAGCCAAGTGTTATAGATATGAATGGTAGTTGGTTTTTCCATTGAAGCACTGTGAATACATTTCACCCTCGCGTGTTGTCTGCAGGAATGTGTTGGAAACAAAGAAGGCTCCTCGAGCTGTTGCCAGCACCACCTCGCACGGGTCACTTCAGGACAAGAGTAATCCACGATAATAATCCATTGTTATCAAACAATAATAATTACATCTTTTATTTACTCTTTTATATTGCGTAAAGCTATTCAATTATTCAATAACATAATTTATTATTTGTATTGTATAATTTTTTCACTATTGTTCTGATTGTATTTTTATTATATTATATCAACACACAGAACAAATTAATATTATTGTTATGAATATATTATTATTAAAATAACCTTATTGTGATGGTTTTATAGTACATATTATTGTGGGAGTCGGAAAAAATATGTGGAAAATTACCTAGTATGTAAAAAGAACAGCAATTACAAAGAAAATATAGCCTAAGATTTTTGTTGCCAAAGAAATGTGTTTCTTATAGAACAAAAATAGAAGAAAAATAAATGTCTTATAAAACTGACAAAGTATTTATAAAGCTTCGTAGTTATACATGAAAAAATAAGTATTGCATGAAAAACAATCTAAAACAAATTAAAAACATTATTCTAAGAAACATTAATTAGCTATATACAACCTACATTTTACGGTATACATATTTTTTTTATATATAATATAATCAGTCATTTGACAGAATTCATTTATAACATAAAAAATATCATTTTTTTTCTCTTTGTATTTTGAGGAGAGCAAAAAAAAAAAAAAAAAAACAAAAAAAAAAACACGTTCCATTTCCTTCGTGCTGTTTATCAGAGCGTTGGCTTGCTGGCAAATGCTCGAATTTATGGTTTTCGATAGAGAAGTGAGCAGTGGGTGGTTCTCGAACTATAAGCCTTTCCTGATACATGGTAGCTCTTTTTTTACCCCGTACCACAACAAGAGGCTTCAAATAAGCTTTTATATTTATTTAACATTAACAAATCTGGTGCTCTAAAATATCAATTTCAAAATATATTTTTATATAATTTCTACAAAAATAACTATTGAAAAACGGAGCACATTCTAATTGATTTTAAATAATATAAAAAAAAACAGTGTAATCATGCATGCTCTTAAATAGATTTTTAAAATACATTTTTAATTTGAGTAATTTATTGTCTTATTCTAATACACATTTTTTCGCAAGTGTTATTTTTGATATTTTTTATCCATGTATAATAATTATTTCTTATACAGATATATTTTACCTAAATTTTTACATACTGCAAGTAGAACATAAAAAATTGAACAATTATTTTATATATTTATAGCAATCTTGAAAGAAAAAACAACAACAAACAAACAAACAAAAATATAATAAATTATTAGCAAAAGCTACACAGTTTAGTAAAGTGCAGATATAATCATTTATTTTTAAAATAATGCCAGAAAGTATCCATTATACTCTGATATCTGCTATAGTCCACTGATGTCGAATACTTTTCATATTTTGGAAACATTGTTTTGCAATGAATAACTTTTTGGAATTTTCTATAAATATTTTTTATAGATTTAAAATTATCACGTATTATAAAAAAATTATATGTTCTATAACTTTGTAAGTGATTCAAATTAAAGTCACTATATACGGTCAGTATGAAAATTGCTTGAACGCCTAGTAATAATGCTATTACTATTTACTCAGTTGTAGTGAGAAGTTACATTGCTAGCAATTTTATAAACGCAAAAGTTTTGAAATTTATCCTGCTTTTTGTTTCATTAGGTCTGTTTGTAAATGCACAATCAGATAATCAAATGAACCTTCTGTACAAGGAAAATAAGGTTCATACAATAATTGATTGTGTTCTGATTGTGTATTTACGAACATACACTATTGTATTTACAGTATGTTTTTCTCCAAACAAGAGAGTTATTGTACAATATTTTTATTACTTTATTTTGACTTATGATTTTTTAAATTAAAAATAAACAAATTTTAATACAAATTTATGTAAATTAAATTATTATGTTTAGAAATTATCCCATAAATATTATTTGCAAATAATCTCTTAAGAATTAGATAAGATTAATGTAATAAAAAAGATAACAAATATATTGGCGAGCCCGCAGTAAAAACAATGTATTTTATGAACTTCTGGTTTTCATGCCCGACGGGTTGCCGACGTAGCGTGTTGCAGGGGCTGAAGAGTCACGTGACCAACGTATAGCGCCGAGCGTGACGTCACGCACATACTTCAATACCTAATTTACCCACGCTCTTAAGAAGGGCCTGCTGATATTAGTGATGTACGCAGAGAGCATGACGCAGCAAATGGGCGTTTGCCTCTGTAAAGTAGATCTGATGAAAGTGGAATAAGCATACTTAATTTGAACATTTTTAAAACAGATTGTGCCGTACTCAAAAAATATTACCAAATATATCTCAGCACAAGCATTATTAAATATAATATGAAATTGGATTTTCCTACAAGATTCTATCAGCTTATAAGCTATAAAGAAGCTGTTCAATGGAAACAAATTCTGTGTACGGATTTCAAATCTTAATAATGCACGTTATTGTGTTATTATATACTGTAAAATCTGTCAATTGTTGTACGAAGCAGAAATTCCTTGCAGAACTTTGAATTTATTCTTTCTGTATCCTCGAATCTTGTTGTCAATATTTAATTATATAATTATTTGACTAAATGAAAATATTTTGTAGTTGGTTTCCGCATGCTTATTAAAAGATTATTATTTGTTCATTATAAAATATGGAAATATTTACATAATTATATGCTGCCTTGAATCCAGTTTTAGAAGCTATATTTTAATTTTGTTTTGCTTTTAAAGTTTCAACCCTCGTGATTTTTGAAAATTATTGAAAACCAATTAACGAGTAGGACAGGAGATAATTTTAATTAAGTGATAAATTAGCAATAAAAAGTTTTATGAAATTGTAGTGCGAATATAAAATATTTATACGAGTTTCATAATAAAACCTTACATTCAATTTTTAGATTAAAAAAAAAATCAAACAATATATTATTTTTTAATAAAAGTTATTAATTAAATTAATATGTTCATTTCATCATAATTATTTATGTTCGCGTATAATTATGTATTAATGGTTAATAACAAAGACCATGCCTGCAATGACTGAGGTTTCCAGGTTTTCCGAGTTTTATTAAGCAAGTTTCTGAGATTATTACAACGAGGGTGAAGATTTTACTGTACATGCTACATAATAAATTAACAGATAAAAAACATTGATGTTAATTGATTTATTTTCTTTTCAATATTTATACAATATTACTCCTTTCAACGATTAGAATATTAAAAAACAAGTAGATAATATTTTTAAAACTTACACGAAGTATACATAAATAAATTTTAACTGTTGACAGAAATTAAAGACAAAAAAAAAAAAAAAAAAAAAATGAAGTGTAATGTATTCTAAGCACGAATTTAATTTATTACCGTTGGAGATTATCTTTCATACGAATTAAACTTCGCGTCTGCTTGCATCCTTACCGTTGTGCAAGATTGCTGTCTCATTTTTTTTTTACAACCTTTATGATGCATGAATCTTACAATATAAATGTTCTCTACTATATAGAAACACGAAAAAAAACATTTTTTTTTTCTTTTTTATGATGAAAATTTATTAATAAAAGAGGTCCATGTTACAAGATGTATAAATATCAGAATAATCTTTTCAACAACAGGAAAAATGTGCTATAAAGCTATAACAATTTCATACTTTTTGTTATTTAAAAAAAAATCAATTGTTCTCTTATTGTTAGTACAGATTATTTGACTTTTAAAATCGTGCTCAACACGTACAATATTGTATCACATTATGTGTTACTTTAGTACGGAACACTTTTTTTATTATTATTATTTATTCATACAAAATATAAAAATTCAATGGAACTCACGTTTCCAATATACATTTAGGTATGAGTGAAAATTAATTATACGCATATGATCGCATATCGTATTATTTTTTTTAAAGCGTTGTTTGTAATGTATATTCATGCTGGAATGTTAAGAGTTAAAAAATAAAGCTTTTTGTTACATTTTCTTTCCCCTCCTCCTGATTTTCACCGATGTAACGTTTCATAACCGCAGCTGCATTCCTTCGCATTATATTCAGTGTTTAAAATCTTTGTTGGCTATCTTGCCTTTATATTAACCAAACATAAAAAAAAACAGAACCAAAATCCCTATTTAACCTTTTATAAAATATATATTATAGCTATCTATTCATTAATTATCATATTTACAGAAAATATAAATAAAATTATACTGTATGTATATAGTTAATGACACCCATAAATAATTATTCAGCTATAAAATTTAGCAATGAATAATTTTATTATTGGGGAACAATATTATACTTTTATTATTATATTTAATTGTACTCATATTTTATTTTGTTCAAAATAAATTTCACATAATGTATTAATCACTTCAATAAATTTCACATAATTTATTAGTCACTTCATAGTAATTTAGTAATAATAATATGTACACTTGTTAATAATTAATTGCTGTGTGGAGTCACAAGTATATGAACAGAACGCTTTCCTGATATCATTTTTAAAATTGACCTCACGGAGCATCACCCGGCAGCTGACGCAAGTTCACGAAAATAGTAAAATTTACAATAAAATAATTGACACGCTAAATTATATTTTTATTTTAAACAAACCCTTTTTCAGGTACACTGATACTTGTAATAAAATTAGAATAACCCTACGATAATTATTAGCTACGTAGTTTTTTTATCACATTAAAAATATAAGAGCTATGAACAAATAATTATCAAGGATTTTAAATATTTATGAATTAAGAATCTTATAAAAAAAATTAGTTTTATTTATTTTATATTAATGTGTTTTATTTCATATTAAGTAAAGGAGTTTTAAATGGAAGTCTTAATTAATTATTTAAAATTCAATTTAAAATTCAACGTTTGATCTTAAGCAGTTATATTTCAATTCCAACTTACACATTTCTCTCTCTCTCTCTCTCTCTCTCTCTCTCTCTCTCTCTCTCTCTCTCTCTCTCTCTCTCTCTCTCTCTCTCTCTCTCTCTCTCTCCCTCAAATATAAATATTATCACAAGCTCATCACATGTACCCATGATATTTACATTTACTTGAGACCACTTTTTAGCTTTGGGTCGTTTTTCTTTTGTTTGTAAGAATATAATTCAAACTGATTGCCCGGGAGCGCTCCTACTGAGTGAAGCTACGACTGCTGCTGTTCAACGTTGGCCAAGTGTAAGCATATGGACCGAGAAAGAAGAAGAAGAAGCTTGTGCATGTTAAAGTAGGCTTGATTAAAGAAGAAAGCTTATCTTTTAAAAGCAAGAGGGAGAGAAGGATATTATAAAATTTTGACGAGCACTGTACACAGATGAAGAAGAGAATTGTAAGGAAGGCAAAGGACAACAGTTTATTATAGACAAGAAGGGCGCATTTTAATTGGTGATTACATGAAACTCAACTCTATACCATTATATATATATATATATATATATATATATATATATATAAAGTAGCTTTTTGCTTACTTATACTTCTTGGCGTTGTTTGTTGTTTGTGTGGCTCTCTGCTGGTAATATACAAGACATGGAGGATATAACATATACAGCATCATTATATAATAAGAACATAGCTTTTATCTTGCCGCAGTATTATAAATGTGTCTTATCTTTGCCACCATACAGCTGTTGTTTTTCTTTATGAATTAACAGCCAGTAAAGGTCAATCCCAGTAACACCTAGTTTGCACATGACAATAGGAAATATCTATGATCCAACAGTTAAAGTATAGCTTATATAAGATAGAATTTGACTTAAGCGATAATCACACTTAATTATTATGCAAAGCTACCATGATTACAAACTCGTCCTAACAAGCGATATTTATAAATTCTTCATTAAGAAATTATAATTAATGTTCGAATAAAATTTATTGTGAACTTCCTCCTTTTTTTTTTTACAAAACTGTCCAGAAAAATAGTGTGCTACTTACCCATTGATGATGAGTCTGCAGGTCTTATTAAAATCAATTAAGGCCCAGCTGAGATTTAAATATCCTTATATAAATTTTGTTGCTCTCATCATTCTGTCAGACCAAATTTGTCTTCAATAATCATGAGCTAATAATTTAGATACAAAATAGAGCAAGTAATACGAAGTTCAAACCTGATTATTGATTTTTTATTCTCATAATTTTATATTGCTGTGTTAACTCATAAAATTTTCCCTACCTTGTGTAAAAGGTATACCTTACCTTTACATTTTCAAATCTGCAATGACCGCATCTTTTTGGGGTTGTTGGTTTAAGATTTTCATTGAGTATGATAACATCTACTGTAATCAGCAATTTATTGTATTTATGTTTCTCCGATCAAAACATCAAAACAATAAAAATGCATATCTTAAAACAATATAAAATAAAAAGAAATCCAAGTACAAATTTGCTCTTGAAATTCACATGACCGATATAATGTATATTAAAGCTGGCATGAAAATAAATCCATAAAAGTCTATTAAATTTTTAAAAATAAATCAACATTTTGTAAGCCTCACCATATTAATGTCAGTTACTTCGTCCTCTTTTCGAAAAACGACTTTCAAATTTTCGGAATTTTGCCATTCTCAACTTTTTCCATTTTTTTTACTCAATTTTGAATGAATTATTGGCTAGAATTTGGCATTTATGCATATCAATGGATTCATCTTGACGTCCTCTTTTCGAAAAACATGGTTTCAGACCTCTATACCTCTAATAGGAAGCAAGAAAAACGACTTTCAAATTTTCGGAATTTTGGGGTTTTTTAGCCCGTTATATTTAAATGCATTAATAAATAAAATTGTCTTGCTTTAAAAAAATCTACCTAATTTCAGACCTTTTAAATTTGGCTAGGATTTGATTGCACCAGAGACAGAAAATATAACGCTGATCCAAAATTCTCATATGCTCCAATTTTACTTAAAAAGCTTCAATAGCTCTGAAATAAGGTATAGTTTTAGATTTTATTGAAATTAAAATAATTTATGAAGATCTCCATAAATTTTTAGATTGGTTTACGGTCTACTAAGCCTATATATATACACTTACATCTAAAGTAGAATATAATTTAAATGAATTACTGTGATTTTATTGGTTGATTGGAAGTGAAACCTATCACCTGTTTTAACTTTCTTGTCTGCTTCGCAGAAATCAATCTTACAACAAATACAGCTTGTGAATAATCCCTTCCGCTACTGAGAAGATTGAGAATGTCGAGTAAAAAAGCATTATTGTAAACAGAGAGAGAGACAGATAAGCTGCTAGTGAAAAAACAATGAAGTAAATTGGAAAATAAAAAATGTGGTAAGTCTTCCTCAAAAAGTTATGCACAAATTACAAACTAAATTTATTTATAAAATGTAAGGCTTCGTGCTCATTTTTCTGTTTGTTAAAAAAAAATATAAATTAAAAATGTCCATCTCACATGTGTTTTTAAAAATATAATATATATAGTTTCTATCTTATAATACAAATAACAAAAATTACTAATTTCTTCAAGCATGCAAAAGAAACGATTATAATAAATATTTATCATAGCACAAATTTTAACAAAAAAGGGAAAAAATTAAATGGTATTACTAATTTTTTTCTTTCATAATGGAGTATCGACCTCAAAATTTTTATAGCAGAAATGGATAGAGGATGAAAAGTTATGTTACTCTGATTTTTTTCAGATTTTTTAGGGATCGGGAAGTATTGCTAAAAAGTTTTGGCCAGGTCCGAATCCGCGTCACTTTTGAGTCCTATCTTTTATCTTGAGGCGGCACTTTTTCTGCACTTTCAATTAATTTTTAAAAAATAGCTGCCGGGCTCTAAAAAATAAAAAAAAATCAAAGTAGCATAACTTTGCACTCTCTATCCATTTCTGCAATAAAAAAAATGTGGTCGTTACTCCATTGCAAGTGAAATTAAAATGTAATTAAATGGGATGCTCTTTGATTGGAAACCTTCCCATGTTATTTTTTTATTATCTACTAGTGAAACTTGTGAAATATCTATAATGATGCAAAGTATGTCTTCAATGAATCATTTTTTGTTATTTCATGCTTGTTAGGTTAATGAATGTTTGGATTTTATAATAATAAGTTATGGAAAAATTAATTTCTATAATTTTTAAAATTACGTGCATATCCAATATTTTTTTCGTGTACCATGAAGATACATATTTGTGCATAAATATTATTAAGTATTTTATAAAAGGTATATTTATTCACTCAAACGAAAAATAAAATTAATTAAATTTTTATTACCCCCCTGAAAACAATAATACACATTTTTTTGCTTGAATGCGTGAGGAGAAAATATTATTATTCCGTATGTTTCCAGTGTTGTAGAAAAAGACGATACACTGAACATTTTTTGTTCCCTCTGATGGAGCGTGGGAATTTGCAGCAGGGTTTTTCAACGGCTGCTGCGTGGTCTGACTCGAATCAACATAAGATAACAGTAGCGCCGACCGACTCGATCTCGACTCATTGTTAATTCATTATGCGCACACCCAGCTTTCTGCCCATGAAGAAGCAGGGTACAAAAATAAACGAGTGCTAATATCTAGTGAAAATATATGTGTATAAAAAAACTTACCATGCATTATATAAAATCTCTTATATTTTTTTAAGGAAAAAAAAATTGCATATATATTTCGAAATCTCGAATATAAAACTAAAATTGATCTTTGCCTTTGCATGATTTGAATTGCAATGATACAATACAAGACATAAGCAAATTATTGCAAAGTTAGTAACCATGGAAAGATTGAAGAATGTACCAGCTCTTTGCACGGCATGAGCCCTCCGGCAAGTTCAATCTTTCAGCATCAAATCTTCGGAAATAGTTCAATTGCTTAGCGTAAGCTTTGTTTGGATGTTCTGTAAATTCAACGAGTAAATTTATGTTAATTTAATAGTACGCTCAAGTAAAATAAAACACAATTTTAAACAAAAAAATAAATTTCATATCGAATATTTCATATAAATGCACTGGGCGGATATATAACAATACTATCACACATGCATATGTGCTATAATTTTACGAGAAAAAATACTGGGTATGATTGATTCGTAACTATATACGAGCAAATATTAATGAATTTTCTTGAGTGTTTTACTGTTTTATCAGTAAAAATCCTAGTTTCAATGTTGTTGTTATGTATTTTTGAATATCACTGAAATAATATAATATTAGGACTGTGGTTTAGTTGATTAATGTTAAAGTGGGTCTGGACACCGCGATGACGTCACAGGTTAGCCGGCCAGCAGCTCCCAACAGGTCGGATCGATCTCAGCCTGACTGTAGTCACTTGTCAGGTGCAAGGCACATGTGTGGGTTTCTGACGCTGATTGTATCGCTGTGTCTCGAGCTGCGAAGATCGTTCCCCATCCCTTCATCGGATCAACAGTGTGTTATCAACGAGCAATCCAAAATCCATTGCCGTTAGAGCACTTGCCCAAATGATAAATTTTTACTGAAGAACACTTTTAAAAGCTCTCTTTTTTCAAGTAAAGTATTAACCATTTGGTTTATAGTAACTCTTCAAATGTCATTTGATGGCTTTACTTAATTTTATCAAATACTATATATATTTTTTAAATAGCATTGAAAAATATATAAAGATGATTTTTTCAATTATTGTAATAAAAGTGGTTTAAAAAATGAAATATGATTTTGTAAACACGTAAAAACTTTAATTTTTAGATTAACATTTCTTGAACTATATAAATAATTCCAACATAACCTTATCTTATGTCGTTCATATCGTGTTTCTTAAATTAATTGACATTTTAGAAATATTTTGTTAAACTGATGTATGTAATGAGCCTAATGAGTGTCCATAAATATTTTTTAATAATATATTTACACTAAATGTGAAATCTAAAAGTATTCACAACATTTTATAACTCACTGAATGCATTAAATAATAATATACTTAAAGTTTTTATTGAAGTTTTATAATAAATAATGATGAACAATTTTGAAAACTACATCACGTTTTTTTTTTTTTTTTTTCAGAGCTGCAACTAAAATAAAATAACTATTTCGGGTCACGCATGAAATTTTAAGAGCTGGAATGGAGGCTGTTAAAAACGAACTAATAATAAACAAAATTCATGTTATTTTTGTGTGTTAATATTTTACTATTCAAGATAACTTAAGATGTTATTACTATAGATGCAGTAACTGAAAGTCTTATATTATATAGCTACTGTAGTTTTATTGTACTATTGTTGTTAAGCATTTGTACCTCCAAGGAGAATAATATTTGTTAAATACTTTCTTTAATAGACGAATTTTATCAACAAAGTAATAACTTGTAATAAAAATTTAATAAAATTTATTTGAAGTATACCTGCAGTATGTACACCTTGAAAGGATACAATTTATAGCTTTGTTTAAATTGAAATTTAGCGTGTCAAGATAGTTTAAAATCCACACGCAGGAAATTTTGTTGTTAGATATTATACAAAATAATTATGAGTAATAAATTATATTTAGAAAGGAGACTGATAGCAAGAATTGTTGCTTTAATAATGTACAAGTTGCATGAATATTTTCTTTTTAAAATCTTTAATGTGTACCTTAATTATACGTCATGGAATTTTTTTTTTTTCAAGTTTTTAAAAGCATTTCACTGTCACTAAAATGTGACTTACAGTAGAGAAATTAATTCTGTTTGCTGCACGTATCTAATTTTAACAACAAAGGTGAAATATAAACAACCTAATTTGCACCTAATTTGGAATTAATTGTTAAAATTTTATTAAAATTATACAAAAGACGTTTTGCTTGCTTTTGTTTCTGCCCCTTTCAAATTAATTATATCTTTGTATTATGTTAGTGCAATTCCCTAACTCAATAATTTATTATAAAATAGCATTTCTACAAGTTGTAGTTCGAATATTTACTTGCAGCAACTGTATGGAGAACAAAAATCGTCCTACTAATAAATATCTTCTTGCTATTCACACCCTAGACTTCCATTGTAGAAGGAAATTTGCATTTAATTTTTAAATTACTGTAATTGAATACCTTCAATTAATTTGTTAATTAAATAAAAATTAAAAACTTTATAAATTTTTTAGAATCAGCTCAAACAGTAATTAATTTTGTATTTTAATATTTTATAACTAATTAAACATGGACAAATTTCTTCTTGTTACAGAGGGCGGATGAAACAAATTTTCATGATCCTAAATTAAAATTCACTAATCTTACAATCTTTTTGCTCTTACGTTTACAACATTATTTTATTTTACCTCCTGTTTTGAGCAATTTTTGTTCTACGCTAAGTCCACGTGAGCTGACCACCAATGTTTTTCTCTGCAGATCCTCCACACATTGCGGTGCGCCCGAGAGACCAGCAGGTGAAGGCTGGAGGCGTGGCGTCCTTGCTATGCCGCGCCTCAGGGGATCCGCCCCCCCAGGTCCTGTGGCGCAAGAACGGCAAGCGGCTCTCCGGGTCCCAGTCCTCACGCTACCTGGTGCACGAGTTCCCGCCACCAGGAGGGGGTGCGCTGTTGCGGATCGAACCCGTGCGTGCAGGAAGGGACGACGCAACTTACGAGTGCGTCGCGGAGAATGGAGTCGGGGACGCCGTGAGCGCAGAGGCCGTTCTCTCCGTCTTCGAACGTAAGTAAAACATTTGTTATTAGTTTATAGTAAAGACAGTATAGATATAGACTATACAACTCGATTAAGCCAACAGTATCTTCTTAACTTTATATATGAGTAATTAACAACCGGTTCAAGACTAAACTGTCCTCTCCGAACATATAATACATATTTATAGATCTCTTTCTCACCAGAAAATCAGGCTGTGGTGTTGAACAAGAATAAAACATGTCTAGAAATTATATCGTTATAAGAAAACACACCTCTCCTGCAAAGTCGAAGAACTTAAACAAGTCTAGAAATTGTGCTATTAACATTTCCATCTTATATTAACAGTTCAAATATCCCAAAATTAAAAAAAAAAAAAATAAAAAAAAATAAAAAAAAAATCAAAGTAAAGTAAAGTAAAGTAAAGTAAAGTAAACACAGATTCAATAAAAATGTAAATAAATACAAAATCTTTTACATTTCTCGCTAGATTCAAGATCAAGAAAAAAATGGATCTTAGAGTTCCTGTGCAGATGATATCATTCACGAATTAATTTCTTCACTTTTTTGTTTATTTACTTAATTCACAAAAAAATAATATTTGAAACACCTATAGAGAAAACCATTTTACTAATTAAGGCTATTTTAACTAGCCCAACATTTTATTTCAATAATATTGAACAATTATTTTTAACAAAAAAACGTGCGATACAAGTCACTTTTTTTTTTACTTGTAAATCATTTTATGTTTGTATTTAAAGCCATAATAGCTTTTCGTTCTTGAAATTTATGTTTTTACAATGAAAATTTTATTTCGCGTCTTTCCTCATGTTTTTCCTTAGTAAAAATTTGTGTTTTAAATTATTAGAGAATATAAAATTTCAAAAGAATATAATATTTATATCATGAATATAATATATAAACAAAGAAAATAATCCGGATTTTTATTAGTCAAACATTTTTGAATAGTACAGATTACTTCAAATCTTCAACAAGAAAAGCACGCCACTTAATTTACCGAGCGAGTAAAGACTTTGTATAGAACGATTTATTGTCTTATTATATCAATACAATGAAGAAAGTTAATTTTCATTAAATCTTTTCTCAACAAACGAATTCTCAACGATCACAACAGTAAAGAATATTGAATAAAGTGTTTTTAAATAAATCTAAATAGGAAAAAAAATTAAAACACTGTATACAAGCTATTCTGATTTATTCATTAAAATATGAAGTATTCGTGCAAGTTACACCGATGCTCAATCTATTAGTGACATTCTCTAACTATTCTTACAAACTATGAAGATCATAAAATGATTTTGTTTTACTTTAGTAAAAAAAAAATATTTGCATATGATTAAATTCATATGAACTTAAAAATAATAAAACAAAATAATTAAAATTATTATTGTAATTAAAATAAAATAGCTTCATTTTTTTAGAGTACATAAATAATACTATAATATATAGTATTAAAAAAAAACAGACACATTCAACTACATATTAATGTTATGTAGTAATTTCTGTGAAGCTCTGACATAAGTGTTACGAGTATTATGGTAGCAGTTATTTTGTTGTTTACGGTAAGAGCAGAGCGAGTGATTAGAGTGGACCTATTATGGCTTGAGTGGCTGCTGGAAGAGGCCCGCTTCAGCAACAGTAGACTAGCGAGAGGGATGGGGGGTATCCTCCAGCAGCCCTCTGCATGCAGGTATACTCCCAGCCAGCACTACAGGTAAAGGTACGAAATTATTCCCCATGGGGCACCAACGGCCCGACGAAATGGCCCGCCGCGCTCGCTTTACGAGTATTTTACTGAGCACACACAAACGAGTTTTCGTTTTCCTTTTTTTTTTGGCCATCTGTATAATACTGTAAACAACACAACATTTATTTTTGTATACTCATTCTATTATACAGAAAATATAATTAATTTTCATATCAAGATTTAATTGAATATTTAAAAAAAAATATATATATATATATTATTATATATAAAAAATTCAAATATTGACATACAATTAATTTTTATAAAAATTGGTTGCCAATTTTGTAACCATCTTTTCTGAAGCAAATTCTGTAAATTAAATAAAATTTCGAAGGTAATCTTATAATTTTTCTAGTCAATAGTAGTTTCCTTGCAAGACACTCTCCAGGGAGTGGCGCTAGTCACATTCAGAATGGAATCACTTCCGTGAGCTTGTAACTCGATTCCTTCATTTGTTTTCTCTTCATCTTTCAGCAGCCATATTACGATAAACAATGAGCTCATATGACCTGACGCTTAATTGCATGGAACAATATATTTAATGTACTGTATGTTGATATACTTTCCTTTCAAATTTACATTACAACGACCTCGCTATAGTTTTCATTATAAATTCAGTACACACGTACAGTATGTATATAATATAATAACTGCTTGTTTTTAGCAACTTGTTGTAAACTTATTAAGTCAAATTTTACAACAAACTAGGTGCTTTAATTCATAAAAAATAATAAATATAAAATTGTTATCTTCCTTATATTCTACAAAAAGTTTAGTTTTTTGTTTTTTAATATTATAAATTATTATTATTAATTCTTATGAGTGCATGTTTCAAGAAGAAAATTAAGAAGATATATTTTATTTTCACATCTTTAACCGGCCGCGGTTCTTAGGTATAAATTAAAAAAACTTCAATGTTTATTTTTACCAGATTCCCTTTCCATTTTCTTTGTTCAGCACAGTTAGACGCTTCAAAACAATTGCAATCTGAATTTTACACACAAATTCAATAAATGTCCAACAAGCTTGGAAAAATAGAAATCCTTGACATCGCACTTTGTTTGTTGTTGTTGATTATAATGACTGCTGATAAACTGATAATAAAATACTTATATGTGGAAAAGACACTGTTACCACCTCTCTCAGTTAAAGGCATTAATTGAAATCCTTTGTGTTCCCATCATATTTATTTCATTAGAGTTGTGTTGTTATATAAATCAGGATCATTCAACAAGCACGGTTACGCGCTGTAAGTTTGGGTGATGTGGATTTGCAAGATGATCATGCTGTCAGTTTTTCAGGTGTTCAGTTTAGTTAAAAATATAACTATAAGTATTTCAAATTAAAGCTAAATGTACTGTACATTTTATTCATAGAGGATTATTTAAAAAAAAAGTCCTCTTTTGTTTTTTCAATAGACTTTGTAGAAATGTAAATTATATATTTAAACCGATTTATTTAGTATTTACATTTCTACGCATAATAGTACAATAATATAATAGTACTATATTAAGTAAATATAATAGTATGTATAATCGTGATAAATAATTATTAAAAAACATGAAAATTAATTTTAAATAGTTTTTTAACCATTCAATAAACCATGTATACAAATTCCAGCTTATTTAGAAAAGGCAGCAACAACAACATCTTACACTTATTCAAACAGTGATGATCATGAGGTATAGCCATTATAGAAAAAATATATCAATATCGGAGTACAATAATTATACAGAGTAATTTTCCTTGGTCTACATTTTTCACTCTTCGGCAAAATGCAAAAGCACAAAACCAGATAATTTCATTTGATTCGATTTCCTCATCAAGAATTCTTAAAAACAAATATTATTGCAAATATTATAGCTGCATAAATGTACCAGAATTTTGCAAGATAAATATTATTTTGAGGGATTTAAACATTTATTTTATATGCAAACTTAACATTAATTAAAAATACCTTTGCAAAATGCATATTATAACTTTCAAATTGTACTATAGTTTCTGGTCCGCCATTAAATATCATTTTACGGGATAATAGCGAGTGGCCATTAATGCATATAACAACAAAAGCATAAAGTAACCAGTACCATACAGAGAGCAAGGAGATCCACTCAGCTACAAGAGTGTGTTTATGACACATAACAACAGCTTTGATGGATAAAAAAACAACTTATAGCAGAGTTTGATTCCCGCCTGACTCATAAAACAAAGAAATGCCCGCCTAGCTGATATATATACTTTGCTAGTCCGCTTACGTTTGCGTGCTCATTCCCTGCCAGTTGCAGTTTTCTAAAAAGCTTTTTACGTTAATGTATCTTTTAGTATAATAAACCAGATGGAGCTCCCGTTTTTTGTTCTTAAACTAAAAAAAAAAAAAATAACTTTGACGTTAAGATATATAATTTAATTTTATTTTTAAAAAACTTTAAAAAAAAATTAACTATCAGTGTACATGTATCTTAATATATTATGTACATAATATGTATTTTTTTATTAGTTATAACTTGTTTTATTTAGGTAGGTAGATAAGTAAAAACAAATAAGTGACGACTTATAAAGTGGAAAACAATTTTTTTTATAAGTCAATTAATAATTTAATCAAATTTGTACAAGTATATTTTTTACTCACTGATGCAAAATTATAAGTTATATTTCAAATTACTTTTTTTTATGTAAATAAACCCACTTGCGTAGTTTATAAAAATTGGTAATTAAAAATGAAATGTCATGTTTAATTATAATATGGCTATAAATAATTTTTGAATACTGTTAATTAACTGTGAAATCAATAACTTCTGGGTTCTTTATATTTATTAACTTTCCTTGTGACCTTTGTTTTGAAATTTAAAAAATGTTTACATTAAAAAAAAAATCCAATCTTATTGCATATATTCTTGTTGTTCTTTGTTGTACGTGTGGGTTTAGCTGGCTGGCACTGCGGACACCTGTGGCAAGCATGGCGCCTGCCCGTGGCGCCTGCCAGCGCCACCCTGCCCCCAGCGACCGTTCCCACGGACTCCAGCAAGCTGCAGCTGACACGTTCTCTGGCTTATCAAGCCTATCAGCACGTCAGCTGACGACTTTATCAACTAATGTTCCTTTGTCCCTTCAATTCTGTGTCATTCAGACGAAACAAGCAATCAAAATCAACCAATACAAAAATACGGCTATTTTTTTCAGTTCTTGTAAGATACAAGTCAGAATACTCAGAAAAAATGCATTCTCAATTGCCTTAATTCTCGCCATTGTAAAGACGTTTAAATAAATAAATATATAATTTTTACATAATGGACAACATGCATGAAAAAAATTATTGCAGAAATGAATAGAGGGTACCAAATTATGCTACTCTGAATTTTTTCAGATTTTTTTGAGACCCAGAACTATTTTTAAATAATTATTGAAAGTGCGGCCACGCCCCCTGGAGGCGTCAATAGGCGTCCAGTCTCTATCCTTTTTATTAAGAATGGAGTATTGTCCTCAATTTTTTTTATTGCAGAAATGGATAGAGCGTACAAAGTTATGCTACCCTGATTTTTTTCAGATTTTTTAGAGCCCGGGAAGTATTTTTAAAAAATTATTGAAAATCCTTTTTGTGACGTCACGCGGCGGCAAGTCCTATCTTTTTCTTAATGAGCGGCGTCTCGTGACGTCACAAAAATAACTTTCAATAATTTTTTAAAAATAGTTCCCGGGCTCTAAAAAATCTGAAAAAAATCAGGGTAGCATAACTTTGCACCTTCTATCCATTTCTGCAATAAAAAAAATTGAGGTCAATACTCCATTCAGAGGTGCCAACTGAAATCACAGGACTTTCAATAATTATTTAAAAATAGTTCTGGGTCTCCAAAGAATCTGAAAAAATTCAAAGTAGCATAATTTGGTACCCTCTATTCATTTCTGCAATAAAATTTTTTCATGTATGTTGCCCATTGGTTGTATTGTAAACTTAACATGAAATAAATATTTACACTGGTTTCTTCAATGATGAAAATTATATATACAAGTTCTCTGCATCTGAAATATGATCACCTTTCCTCGTTCCTTTTAAATTTAGCTATTTATTTCACATAATGAAAACACTGAACTATATTATAGTGCAAATGTTATGTCAAAATATTATAGAGTGTTAAAATGTAAGCTGCTTTAGCACGTTTTATATTTTTAACTTGAGGCTCAATATCTTCATTTCATACTCATAATCTACACATTTTGTGTTAATATTTTAGTACATAAAAAACTGAAACAATTATAAAGTTTACGTTGATAACCTTTTACGTCGCTTGGAGTATGCAGGCATTGGTGAACCGAAAGTTACAAATGCCCAAAGGAGGTCCACGTTAAATTTAATCATATAAACATGTAACCGGGTGAGGAGACTACAAGAGTGCGAACTCTATGTTGGTTTGAGACTGTTTTGTTAGTATTCATCTAATAATAGAAATATACGAGTACATTTTTATTTTTTTATTTTTTATAACTATTTATTTCAGAATATGTCATGTTTCAAATTTACACAATACTAATACAAATTTAAGATTCAAACCATTATATAATCTTTACGCAAAAAGTCTATAATTTTGCTTCCATACTAAGCAATATAAATAAATAAGTTTAGAAATAGCTATTATATAATTCATATTCAAAAGGCTTACTGAAATATTCCCCCTGGCGTATATATATCTGTAGTCTATTCCTATTTTGAACAATGCTTTGTAACACTGCCGAACATCAAGGTGGCATTATTAGGTAAACCGGTCATTTCTTATTACTCAGATCACCTGTTCATTAAAGTCACTGAGCACACAGCGAGTGAGTTAAGCAGCATGTGTGTGTAAAATGTAGAAATATTTCTAGCTGGAATTTACAAACAATACAAAAAATATACAATTGAATTTCGCTTTGTTGCATTGAAAAGGTTAAGTTAAATTTAAAACTCTCCATTGCAAGTATTCAATTTTATTTTGTTTTTGTTCACGTTACTTTTAAAAATGGCACTATAGTGAAAATATATTCTTATCAAATCCGTACATACATATATGAACTATGAGTTATAAATTCCTTACAAATAATTTGTTGTATATATAGCTGAATATCATGTACTATTATTTAAACCATACAAAAACATTTAATAAAAAACGTTCGAAGTAAATATAATTATTATTGTAGGTGTATGAAGAGGTATTCAAAATTCTTGGAAATTTCAACTATTGTTTGCTGTGGGCTGATATCTTGCTTTAGGACAGTAATGTTATTCTGCTAAATAAATAGTGCTTTTCGATAAATTATGTTACTTTTCATATATCACAAGAGTATAATGTATAATAAACTTTTGTACAGAAAATACAATTGAAAGTATAATACTTTGGGGTTGAAAAAATTATTTAAATTTACCAAATTGTAATGTTAAAAAATAAAAATTTTATACCTGTGTTATTTCCGTTATTTAAACTGCATATTGCAATAACTATAAGATAATAAAATAAATATACAAGGTATATTTTGTATAGCAACAATTCTGTAAATCAACATAAAATAAAATGAGAAAATATTAAATATACAAACAATATAATACATGATATATATTTTTTTTAGTTTTAGTATTTTTTTTTTCTTTTAAAATTTCATGATTGATAAACTTAAAAAGAGTAACAATAATCTATAATATAGTGATATCTGGTAGATACAATGATTTTATACAGTAACTAAAACTTCTTGCTTTAACTTCAACCACTCCATTGCCACTAATTACTTATTTATCACAGATGGTTGCTCCCTCTCTCTACACCCCAGTACCTATGTCTCCGTACAGCACAGTACGTCTCTCTCTCTCTCTACCTTCAAAGAGCTTTTAATTAACATTTGTGATAATATTTATTCAAGTTAGCTCCTCACGCCACGTGCTCATTAGCGAAGTAGGACATGCAGCGTTGGTTAAAGGTCTCTCTCGCTGCTGGTGATCGTGAGAGGTAATCGTATTTCCTATCGATATCCCATGGGATCTCCAACCCATCAGATAGCTGTGTTACGAATTAAAATACTTGACTTGCATTACTGGAAATGTATAATATATACATAATTTACATTTTTAACGTTTCATTTTGTAATTTATTCCAAATATAAAGGTGGAGTTACATAAGCGTCGTAATTTTGGCACACTTGCAGGAAAATTCTATGGCAGCCATGTTTCCAAGAAAATGTTCGTTGTTCAGTTGGTATAAAAAAAAAAATGCTCACTGCCAGAATAGAACACCATCTTAATTGAAAGTAGGCAATATTTGTACAAAGTCGCTCTAAAAAATCGATCGCCCCTTAAAAACTACACTTATAATTACGAATGCATATATGCAATTGATGGATTATTCCAAGGCTGAGATAAAAGTATAATTTGATGTTGTCTCTTTTTACTATCCGCATTTAATAAAATGCGATTTGGTACCTAACAAAACAATTGATAATATTCAAGACATTAATAGAAAAAATGTACAATTTTGACTAGTTAAAAATATTATTACTAGCGTGTGGGTATGATTTATATGAATGATTGTTTTTATTTCAAATATGAATTTACTTGAATTAAATTTATATAATTTTTTTACTAGGTAGAAACACACATACTCTATACATTTCAATATTTAATGAATATATTGTATTTTTTAGTATAATATATATTGAAATATGTGATTCAATTTAAGAGATTTTTTTAGATTTTCAATAGATTAAAATAAATATTACACATCACAATACCAGTGTAATGAATTCATTAAAAAAATATTGATCTCCAAGTTTTACTTATAAAACAAATCCGTGTCAAAAATGTAGACCTGAAGATTATAATGTGCTGAATTGGTTTCCTTCTTTCAGTACCATCACTTGGAAAACGTCTTTCCCTCCATCATTATCCATCTCATTATATTTCTTTGTGGGGCAACGTTATTATGTGCACTAAAAAAAACTTATTAAATCTTACATTCTACATTTTAATTAATGTAATTTAAATACATTTCACATTCTCTGTACAACTTTATTTTAATTGAAATAATTTTTATTTCTTATTAGTTTATTTAAGTTACAAAGCAACTCGGAACGTTTTATTTTGTAATTAAACAAATACTTCATAGTAATATAAATATAAGATATTATGTTTACACAAATATTTCTGATTTCTTGATACTGTAGTCGTTCGTGTGAGGAACATTTGTAGGAAATTATGTAAACTTTATTGTTGACTCTCGAACAGGCACCAACTTTGCTCTTCAAATTCGAGTACTTTATGTCAATTTTATTTATATTATTAAACAATCTAATTTTAAAAAATAAGAATATAAAATCAAATAATTTGATTTATCTTTAAGTTTTTTTACGGTTATTGATAATTTAAAAAAAATATATATATAGTCCTCATATTTTCATACTTTTCCTTTCTCTCTTTCATCTTTAGATAAGGTACTCAAAAAAATGCATTTCAGTTTTGTAGCTATAAAAATATAGAAAAAAAAATTCACACAAAAATATTTTTATGTCAAACACTATAAAAGCATGTGGAAATCAATCAAGAATAGGCCTGAATATTGCGATCGATAGTAAAAGCAGGGGAAGCGGGAAGAAAAAAGAAAAGAAAAAAAGAGCGTGTTATGTAGCCTATTTCCTTCAAGGGCGTAGCCAGAGCAGTTCAAAGACTTTACAGAAAAGTGCGACAATTTTTTTTCTTTTTACTTGCTTGTGTTTTCCTTTCTTGTAGTAGGTCTATATCACACAAGTATAGGATCCAATATGGCGGTGTGTTGGTCCATCAACATATTGAAACCTTGTGAGTGATCTAGAGATGGTTTTACATTGAAAACTGCAAACACGCACAAGTCATTTTTGTTGGCCCTTCCATCAGCTTTTATGAATACCCTCCCCCAGCCTCTCAGCAATATTTCACAAGTTATTTGTTGAATTCTCAACCAAATCGAAAATAAGAGTTTTTTTAAATATAAATATTCAAACTCTCTCTCTCTCTCTCTCTCTCTCTCTCTCTCTCTCTCTCTCTCTCTCTCCCTCCCTCTCTCTCTCTCTCTCTCTCGATATTAATTTTTTTCCTTACAAATTTAATGCACAAAAATGTTAGCGAGTATGAAACTGTTTGTTTGTTATTTTATTATTTTGGCATGATGATACTACATGATGATTTTAACATCATAATGCTTGTCACATCCAGTTGATGTAATTAACTTTACTGTCAAGCTAAGCTGTTGTACATGTTACTACATTGATGCACTTTTATCCATTTCGTTTATCTTTTAATACTTTTATTTGTACATTTCACTGTATGTTCATAATAATTAAACAGAATGATACAAAATATATATATTTTTCACTATAACTTATACGTTTTATAATGCTCATAATTTTAGCCTCATGGGGTAATGGGACTAATGGGTTAAAAATAGAACATTAGCTCATCTCTTTACATCATATCTTTCACAAAATCTAATTATCATAAAAAGCTCATCACAATAAAAAAAAATAATTACGACCGTATTATGATTGAAACTTAGAATATTATCTTCAATATTGAGAATGATTTTAACGTATTCCAACAAAAACACAAAGATTATAATAATTACATAAGATCTATAAAAACTTCATTGTCACTTTTTTTTCTGAGTAAATTATCCAAATATATTAAGAAAAATATATTCGCAGTGGATCGGTTTACTAAGTTCTATAATTTTAAATTAACCCATTAAAGATATTGTGTATAGCACCGATAGGTGACAATACTGACATAATTATATTTCCAATGTTAATCTTTCAACATTAAAATATAAATACTTGAATTTGAAACTCAGTGCTTTTAAAACAATTCTGCGCCCTAAAGCAACTATTTACTATCTTGTCATTCGAGCTATCGGCAAGTTCTATAGACTCAAAATACTCAAGAAAATTACATTTTAAAGATTAACATTATGAAATATACTTTAGTGTTGCCACCTATCCAATTTTCCTTAAAAATTATAAAAGCACTAAGCTTGATGAAATAATGTTGATAATTTTATCATAATTTCCATGCTGTTCCATTTAAATAATCTTCAAAATTTTAAAGGAATAATTAAAAAAGAATACTACTTTTGGAAGAAGTTAGTACTAAAAAATTAATATAGTACTTAAATATTAGATTCTCACTGCACAGGAGAGTTAGACTTTCGTAACGAAACTTGGCAGAGGGTGGCGCTCACCGCAACTGGTGGATCGTTTATGTGCAAAAAGGGGTCCAACTGCACGTGTATGAGCATGTAGCCAATGTGCAACGTAATGAGACAATTACGTGTAATTAATTAAACTACAGTGCTTTATTATCAACGAGTCATTAATTTTATACCATCCATTGGGTAGATTTTGATGCATTCAAGTGCATTATTAAAATTTATAACTATTTTCATATCTTATTATTATTAAATTATGAATATGCTGGATTTGTAGAATATTAATTTAAAATTAAATTTATCGCATATAAAAATATTTTAATAATACTAAAGTTTTCTTAATTAAGACTATGAAATTCAAATATTATAATTTCATACAATTAATGTTATTATCTTCAAGAACTTTTATTAAGTTTTCATTCATGAATAATTTTTCGTTATGACAATTTTGTAGTAATTAAAAAGATAATTTTACCATATATAATAACTTTTTCATCGTTTCTCCTTCCTCCTTCTTCAAACTGCTACTTCATAATATAATGATATTTGTAAGAAAGATTTATTTTATATGCATTGATGGATAGTAAAAAAATAGAGGAGAATCAATTTTTCTCTGCTGTAGCGTCTCCCCCCTCCCCTCTCTCTCAATTAATCGTCGCAGCTGTGGAGGTGAGTGTTATTGTTGATCGATCGTACGAGATGAGATTAGGCTTGGTGGATCTCCCCCCCCCCCCAGTCTCCTCGGCTTGGGGGCGGGGATGGGAGGCAGACGCGCGAGGCAAAGGCAGGCGACCTGTCAAATCAGCTCGCCTCCAGATTAATTGCTGGGGATTACCCTCGATTCAGGAACACCGCTGTTGCCGTTACTGACTGCCATACTGTACCAAACTGACAGGTGGATGACTTAATTCCACCTGAGCTCTTTACATGTACAGAAAAAAAATTAATGCTTATTTGTATGTGGTACATGTATGTACTGTGTTGTTATTATATTTAATTATTTATGAAGAGATTTGTCTGTTAAATTTAATCTTTTTTAGTATTTATATATATGCTTTTATTATTGTTATAAAAAACATGTAAGTTAGAAATAACTTTTTTTTATTTTTTACTTCAAATTTTATATTAATTAAAGAGAAATTTACAAAATTAGTAATTTAATTTAAATTTACAAACCTCTTGACATTTTTTTATATATAAAAACAGTAAAGATTGAGGCTATTTAGCAAAAAATAATTAGAGAAAAAACTCTTTGCCATTAAATTTGTACTATCTATAAAACCTAAAATGTTGATGTTTAACTTTTTCTGACTTTTTTCAAGGAAACTTTAAACAAATACATTTTTTTTGCATTTTTTATTAAAAACTATACAAAATATAATTTATATAATATTACAAAATACACATAATAAGTTAAGTGAAAGATGAAAGAAGGTAAAATACTATTCAAATATTTTACATTCATTAGTTAAAATCTTTTGATCATTATAATTTGAAACGTTAAATATTTAATCTAAAATTTTACCACAGTATTTACATTATTTTATGTTTTTAAATTTTCAATTTATACCTGCACAAGGTGTCGATAAGCTCTAAAAGTATGCTATAAAATATTTATCAGTTTATAGCAACAGTAGGTTATGAAATATGTACCTTTTATTAGTATAGGATGAAAGAGGAAAGAGAGAGGAGGGAAGAAGGCTTATTTGAAGCTAGGTGAGAGCTACATTGCAGAGAGAGAGAGAGAGAGAGAGAGAGAGAGAGAGAGAGAGAGAGAGAGAGAGAGAGAGAGAGAGAGAGAGAGAGAGAGAGAGGACTAATGCATTCCCATGGCTCGGTTTCGTCGTCGCTCTGTGTGGAAAGAAGCACCAGACGAGGGAGCGTAAGAAAGGCAGAGAGGAAAGTGAGAAAGGAAGGAGGTTGTGGGGATAGAAACGGCGACGGGATGGAATGAAAACAGAAACTCGGGTGCGTAAGATCAAGCTGAAACCTACATCAACAATCACAATACTTAACAACAAACAATTCTTTTATTATACATCCCTAACTTTTTAAAGTAACAAAAATAAAAATATATTGCAATACAAAGCTATTATTATATTTTCTTTTTTATATTTTACTATACAAGTAGTCTTCACATGTATATTATATTAAAAGTGACGTCATATTCAGGTGTTGTGAATTATTTTATATACATCTATAAGACACGATCTCTATGATGCCAAAGAAATGGTTAAATTGGATCTATTGTTGAAATACTAATCCCACCTTGGCATCTTCTAGCTTACCAGGCTTACCTTCTCTTCCATACCCCCCCTCTTCCTCCCGACTGCTTGTTTCTGCCCCTTTCACCACACCCTTCCAACCTATGTGTCCAGTTTCAATAAAGATATCAACAGAGAAGTACAATGAGAAACACTTTACATGGAAAACACGTTCTATTATATATCCAAAATCCATGCTAACGTTAAAAGAAAACTCCCTCTACTTTTGGATAAAAATAGTACCCTAATATCTTTTAAAGGTCTTCAATTTTATTATAAAAGAATGATATCTCTCTATCCTCCCATGTTACTGTATTCTCTATCCCAATAAACAATCATTATTATTATTATTATTATTATAATTAAAAAGTTTATAATACCTTTGTAATTATTGTATTTAATTATTCAGTAATGAAATTATAAATATTTTTTAACTATTCATATGGCTACTTTTGACAAAATTATTAAAAATATGATAATTGTTTATGTGAAACAATTTAATATTATAAGAGAAAATAATAATACATATATGCTAAAAATATGAAAAAAACATAAATAAATTTGTATTAGAAATTTTAAATATTTTAAAATGATTAATGTGTATAAAAAAATCCAATATCTGTTACTTTACTCATATTCATTTTGTAAAGCAGCCGTCTCAAGTACGATATATAACATGGTTTATTTATCGAACACTTTAACTCACCTTGGGTTTAATGAGTGTGAAATATGAGCATTGAACACAACACCATCACAGTCTGGAGCAGCTTGATTGCTTGCTAACACGAATCATGAGTGTACTCTTATGGACATTTGGAACGTTGCTTTTCGTACTTCAATTTATAAAAACTTGCTGACCTTATATAGAGATGAATATAAGAGTTTTTAGTGACGAAAATGAGATTTTTTAATATATACTCTCAACAATAAAGCTTAATTTCTTATATTATCTAAAGCGGCAAAATTTTTGTAATAAATGTTTCATCTCTTTTCAAGTAGCTGAGGATCAATTAAGCTTAATTATGATCCACTTTTTACTAAAGTTCAGTTTTTTATCTCGTTTCTATAGAAATCAACTTGAAATGAATGACACTTGGGTTCTTTGATCCACAAATTCTGCGTCATTGTATCATATTGTCCTGGCAATATCGTATGTACTGTACATGAAATATGCCACTAGGAAAGAATAGAAAGATTATTAAATTCTATTTCATAAACAAAACAAAAAAAGGAACGAAAAACCCATCTGCACGTACATCACAAATGTATACTATTACTGCTACATAAATACAATGCAAGCTGTGAGTTAAGGGATAAAAAAATAGTTGCAAGTCTTGATGCACGTAGCATCGTATGAAAACATCTAGCTAGCTGCAGAATAAAATGTTCGTGACCTGATTTCCTGCAGCTACTTCAATTGAAAAATAAAACCACAAGCAAGTTTTAAAAAATGAGTTTTAACGATCGTAAATTGTACTTTGAATTCGCAGTAATGATGAATTTCCGCTATTTTTATGATTCAAAGCACCTTCTTATATTTTTTATTCAGTGCATGATACATATCAGATAAATTATGATATTGATTTTGTTGAATAGTTAATTTTTTCTCATTTTTTATAAGCAAATTACGAAAATTATTTTGATTTTTCTTCAGCATATGATACTAACAAACATAGCTGTTTGTGTAAAAAGATTTGTGTACATTTGCGTAGTCTTGAAGATCCAGTTTTTTTTTATAATTTTAATGCATTCAGGGGTAATGTTATATAATTATTTTTTATTAATTAGTATATTTATTTTATTTCCTTGATAATATCTATTTTATAATATCATCAAAAATAATAATCATTTAATCAATAATTAAGTGTCAACATCAATAACAACATCAAGAAAAATACTTCCAGTTTTCGATTTTACTGACTAAATAAGCAAACTTTTTATTTTTATAGTATAAATGATTAAAATTAATTATAGAACTTAAATCATTTTACTGCAAAAAGAATATTATACACATATACAATATATATATATATATATATATATATATATAATATATATATATATATATATATATATATATATATATATATATATATTATAGAATTATACACATAATAATGTATTATAAGTAAACAATAACATTTTCTAAATTGCACACAATAATTTACTGTGCTATATGCTTCATCATTCATTTTATTTACAAATCATAATATAAGATGTAGTATTGTAGTCAAATTATACTGTATTTATTTAAAACATATAAACATATTTTCCCCATTTTCACTGAAAAAAATAATTTCTAAAAAAAAAAAATGTAGTTTAGTTTTGTAAGTAAAATTCAATATCAATTTATATTTTTCCTTGTTCGTTCCATATACAGTATCAATTTAGACACATTTCAAGTGAATGTTTCTAAAGAAGAAAACATCATATTATATAAAAATATAAAAAGAGTCCAATTAAATTTGAAATTGATCTTCTTCTTCTTCTTTTACGAAAAATAGTAGTCTCCTATGATAAGAAATCTATATATCGTAGTGTATAAAGCTATAAAATTGATACTGAAAGAGTTTGGCGGTATCAGCTCGATCAGGTCAAATTAGAGCGACGACGAGCCGAAGGGGAAGTGACTGAGGAGGTGGGGGTAGTCCTCCCCCTTGCTTGTTGTGCCCGATCAGCCTCTCGACGCCCCTTGAGGACGATACCCCCCTCTTTGAATCCACCTTCCTTCCTGCCTCACCCCTCAAACCTCCCCTCTGAAACCGCCGCGCGGTGAATTTTAATACGGGATAGACACCAAGTGGTCGAGCCATCAGCTAAAGCCGATCGTTCAGTTTAACACAAACAGCCTCAAGTAAAACTTTCTCACACGCCTTGTCACCTTTAACGGTCTAATATATCCTCCTCGGTGTTCTTTTCTATTCTAGATTGAAATAGGATTTTAATTAAAAAAATATATAACTTTTTGATTTGAAAACCAACTTTATTTTTGTTTTACGATAAAAGAATTATATTTTTTTATTCATTTCAAAATTCTATTATAATGAATAACATTGAAATTAATTTGATTTATATATTATTTATAACGTTATAACTATTTATTAAATGAACAATTATTAATTATTTTGATCATTGTTTAATTAATTTGTTGCTAACAATAAATTTGGTATTGGAGAATATCACCAACGTTTTATTTATATATAATATATATATATATATATATATATATATATATATATATATATATATATAATTATATACGCAATGATAAAAATATTATCTATTTAAGTTGTTAATGAATCTTACAAGACAAGAAGTGTTTATGTCCCCTTTTGATACAAAAATTACTCACATCATTGTAATGTAATGATATTTATTGTTTATTGGGTTATTAAATACAGAGATTGGAGGGAAAATATTTAAAAATAAGCAGGATTACATAATATTAATATTACCCGATTGGTGAATGTAAAAGGCAAGATCGTTAATTGGTGTAAAGTTAAAATGACGTATATTTATGGACTTGGCAAAAACGTTTTATCTCCCGATCCAAAAAAATACTTACTCCTTTTACTTCGAGTACAATGTAATTTCTAAAAGAACATTTTTAAAAACAAAATAATGAATTTGAAGCTTTACGGTAGAAAGAATATAAATAATGTATATATATGTGATGAAAAAACATACTCACTATTCTGTGAAATTATATATTCACTTTAAATTATAATCAATCCATTTTTTAACATTGTATAAAAAAATTGATTTTTGTGGTAGTTTCAAAATTAGATTTATTATCAACTAACACAAATTAAATTCTAAGCATTGAAGAATTAATTTGCATGTTGATCAGCTAAACAAACGAGCTTTATAATAACATTCCGTCTTTCTATCTCTTGTGTAGATTAATATACACAATTTATATAGAAATACATAGAAATTTTAGTATATTATACATAATAAAATTGTATTTAGAGAGTATAACAATAGATAAACGAAAAGCCTTGGGCACGATTTGATAAATTGCTAAGTTTATATTGATTATATATACTTACTATATATTTATATAATAGTGCATGCTTATGGTAAAACTAAAAACCAAGTTAAAATGAGAAAAATATTGAAATTTACTCCTCCTCCCATGATTTATAATGCAAAACTCTCTGGTTACGAATGAACGAACGACTAAAGAGAAAAGGGTAGGTTTACATAAGTGGTTTTGATTGCTAAGCTATATTACGGGAGATAGATTTGACTGGATGACCTTGGATGACCCTGGCTAGATGTGCTGTCTGCTACTGCCGTACCCGCCCCTCCTACCAGCAGACCATAACGTTTGATTGATGGTAATAACGTCGAACTCCTTCCGTGCTCAGCAGTCCCCTCCTTCCATTCTCTTTCCAATATTAGTTTTTTTTTTAATATATTTATAATATTTGTCATTGACAGAATTCTAAGAATAATATATTATGATCTTTTTGATTTATTTAATATAAAATTGATGAGTAAATCAATTAAGGATATTGAATTAATTCTTTCTTATACCCATAATATATTGTATTTTTAAATAAAATACGAGCAGTTAACTTGAATGATTATATATTATTTAGTGTGTATTTTTGAAGTCCTGAAAAATTTTAAACACAAATAAGATTATTGAGCAAGCATTAAACATTATTTCTGGCATGAAAATTATCAGGATGCAAATAAGATACTTTCTGTAATTTTAATGAGTGTGTTAAGTTAAGATTCTCAAAATTACGCAATATTTGAAAATTTATAAAATTTATTAATATCAAAAGTAGAAGAAAAGCATCAATTCTTTGTGTTTGATCAAATGGTGGGTTGGTGGATATAGAAATAAATAACAAAGTCAAATTTCAGTGCAAACATTTTTTAATGGAAAACAAAATTTATTACCAAAATATTGATATAAATTATACATAAAAATATAAAAAAATATATGATGTATGTGCAGAGTTTTAAAATGTTAAACAGATTTGTGTCCATAAATACATACATATTGGTTACATTATAATAATAATTATAAAGCTTTTTAAAAAAAAATCAAACAACAAGTATTTCATTTTTAGCTTTAAAATTGCGTTTTTTTCTTTTATTACAGAGTGAATACAAAAAAAAAGTGAGGGATGAAAAAAAAAAAAAGGGGGGATTTATGTTCTGCTTTACCATTTTGTTATTACACCACAAATGATTTCAACGTTTGGAGGGGCTTTAGTGACATAGCGAGTAACCCCCGTGGGGCTGAGTATTGATAAATAAATCACAAATCAAAAGCGCTCGGCGAGGACATAGACTGATGTCATAGCGTTCGCTTCACCGCACGGCACGGGAAACCGCTCATTTCCTCCACTCGTGCTCGCGGTATCAAGAAACACGAGCCACGTGCTTCGTGCACAATTATTCTTCAATTAATACAAACTTTCTATCACTTTAATAATATTTACAGTGTTCAATTTATAACAATATGAAAAAATTAAAATATTTTTTCTTCAATTTTAATATTCTAATAAAATCACTCAAAATAGGATAGAAGACATTTTTGAAAATTTTAACTGTAAGATGGTCTCAAAGAGTTAAAAATTAGATAATATAACCTCTGAGACTGATGAAATTTCAAGAAAAAATTGCACTGTAAGGATGGAGTTAAAAATTAAAATATGCTATATTTTCAGTAAACGCAAGAGTCATCTATATTTCTCGCTAACCACGTTGTAATTGAATTAATTTGGCACTAACCGCGGTCAGTGAAAACGTGGATAACTTTCTGGTTAACTCTTCCGTGCGAACTGCCTCCATTATTTATTAATTGATTATTATTAATTAGCAGCAATGCTAAATGAAAATAAATTTCTACTATTTTCTATAAAATAATTAAAAAAAAATATGCTTTGATATCAATAAAATAGAAAAAATATTAACAATTTAACTTTCAATGTGACAAAAAAAAATATATCTCTCAAATTGGATCAAACTTGAAGTGAACTTGCTCGTAGACATTTTGATAAATTATATTTGCATTACAAAGTCTTTCTTGGGTCAGTCAATATGAAGCTGTATGATAACGACTTGAAATGGCTTCTACCACCGCCGCTGAGTTGAGTTGAGGTCACTGGAAGTTTTATATGAAAGATGAGAGGTAGAGAGAGAGAGAGAGAGAGAGAGAGAGAGAGAGAGAGAGAGAGAGAGAGAGAGAGAGAGAGAGAGAGAGAGAGAGAGAGAGAGAGAGAGAGAGAGAGAGAGAGAGAGAGAGACCATCAGGTCTAATGCTCCCGCCTGCTCCATGTGTTACGCTTCGCTGTATCTTCACAATAGTGACTCCCTCCTCACAAAACCTTCTCCATGTATACCAACTTGCACAAATTGAATTTAATAAAATTTTACAAAAACATGTAAGAATGCATTTGTATTTTATATGTACAGTATAATGGAGAACACTATTTCAAAGAGATAAACAAAGTAATATGAAGTCTAAGTAATAATTAAACGAACAAAGTAATTTTAATTAATATTATAAATTTAATTAAAAAAAATTAAAGATAAAGATAAAAATAAAAAAATAATAAAATGTTTGACTTTAATTATGAAACAATGAAACTTACATATTATTATTAATTATTGAGAGATACAGACGTTATCGTTCAAGTGTTAAAGTTATGAATATTGTTTTATGCTTATGAAATAGTTATAACACACAAAGTACACACTGTTGACATTGCATTGATTACTGCTTGCATGCACACGGCAGCAGAAATCCCCGTGCGTGCGCAATGACATAAATATTAACAATAACGTGAATTGAATGAATGAAATAGCGTGATTGCAAAGCCTTGCCTCTGTGTACTTACACATTGTATCTGCATTGTAGTTTTATTAAACTTTGTGTTCTCAATTCGAGTATCTGAATCGTAAATATACAAAAGTAATACTATATAATAATTTTTTTTAATTATTTATAAATAAAATTAGGCATCATGTATATTTATGGATTTATTATTTTTTATATGTCTTATTGAGTACTATAAAAAGTAAACAGTTTTTGGGAAACATATCGTAATCTTCTCTATTTTGTATTAAAAAATTACCATATTGTAAAGTTTTTGTTTTTGTTTCTTGCATTGGACCAAAAATAAAAAATAAAATGTATACATCCATTTAATATAAAGTCTGAGTGTTTAAATAAATTTATAACTTTATAGAGCTAATACATTTTTGTTATTTAATTCTTTTCTATATAAAAAACTACTATACGGTACAACAAATATTGTAATAATAATACAAAAAAAAAAGAAAGAAAAAGTAAGAGCTTTTAGCAATAAATGTCTAGATATAAAATATTTATTATTTAACCACAATTGACAAAGCTTTTATATATACTGGTACTTTCATTTTAAGTTTAAAAACATTGCATATTGTAGTAAAAGGTACTACTTTAGAAAATCATAATAGTATTATGTATTATTGTTTTGGTCTAGATTTGTTCTGTTGGCCACACTGCTTGTTTGCTCTTGGGATGTTGAAAAGGAAGAAAGAAGGAGGTAATGTGGTTTGTGTGGATTCAATCTGGCGGAGAGAGAGAGAGAGAGAGAGAGAGAGAGAGAGAGAGAGAGAGAGAGAGAGAGAGAGAGAGAGAGAGAGAGAGAGAGAGAGAGAGAGAGAGAAAGAGAGAGAGAGAGCAACCCTTGGTGGGCGAAGTAAGACCCAAACACCCACCCGAACTCTAACGCTCAAAGATTGCTGCTGCAAGAAGGCAGTAGGACATTCCGGGGTCTGCGACAACAGTGGTGGTGGCGCAATAGGCGCTTGCCATTGTGCTGGCAGTGCTAAGGGAGAGAGACTTTTTGTTGAAGTCTACGAAATGGCTGTGGTACTAGAGCTTAAGACTCCATCATTTCCTTGCGGCTAACCAAAGATGACAATCATAATAATAATGCTCAGCTAGCAAAGCTTACAACTACTATTACTTTGACAACACAGATGACATATAACCTATGTATAATAATATAAATTAATATAGAAAAAAATGAAGTACTTGCTGCAATGAAGAAAAGTAATTTCCACTTTGTTCCTTGTTCACTTGTCTCTGACTATGGTATCAACAGCAGACTGCATCGGTGAAGTCATATAATACTTTGACTACAAGAAAATATGAGTTAATTTAGCTTCAACAAAGATTACACTGAAGAAATGAAGCAAGTATATTGATGAAAAACAAAAAAGAATGATTGTTTTGAACGCCTAATATTAATAATATATAAAGTTATAAATCATCATGATGTTATGAGTTTACAATATGCACTATTTTAGTAAAATAAGCTGAATATTTATTATTTTTTTACAATACAATTTTTATATTATTAACAAAAAATATTAAAAATATAAGGAATTAAATTTACAAAAACAATGCATTAACAATAATGTGAAATTTTAAATGAAAAGAAATAATCAAGGCAGTATTTTTTTCTTAACTGCTTTGTCAAATAGGGTACAGTTTTTTTTAACAGTTAGCACAATTATCTAGTAAATAAGGAAATGAATTGTACTACAAATTTGCATGTTTCATGCGTGTGATGGACAGAAATAATATATTGGGAGGAAAACAGCTGCTGCGAAAAGAAAGCGCCTGCCAATGCAGTAGGTATGCAACCAGAGGCACACATGTAAGCAACTGGTTGCAGCACGATCAGGGTTTCTACAAATCCAATGTTTACTCGCGTTCTGTATACTTTTATTTTTAAATATAAGCTCAGTATTTACGTCAGTCATCAATATCATGTAAAAAGGGCATAAGTAAGTTAGGTAAGTGGTGTCTGAGTAAACTTTTTTTTTCATTCAATTTCACTATTTTTCTTTGCAAATCTGTTTGATACATAGCACAGATAGTTACTACCTAATATTAATATTTCATAATATTGTATTTGCTTTTCGATTGTACATGTACAGTACATAACAATGTAATCACGTCAAGCCACATGGTGTGTGTACTAAGGACAAAAAAAAAAAGAACAGATTTGTGTTAAATATAAAATTAAAAGTATTTCTACACCCAGGGCAGATGATGATTGATGGGATTTCATGAAAAATAAATTTTTAAAAAATCGTTAATTATTTTCAGCCATAAAAAAAATTGTGTTATATTTCTGCATTTTAATCATTAATATAGTAAACATTGAGTAAACTTTAATTATTCACTAAAATTAAAAATTCATACCCTATAAATATATAACACACATTATATATCGATGAGATTAAAAAACCAATTGATGCATTAATTTAATTTTATAATCTTAAAAATGTTTTTTTGATCAATGAATTTTTTACTAGCATTTTTTTCTTTATTTTTAGGCCATACATTGTTGTATTTTCAATAATGCTGTAAAATCTGCAATTTAATTAATAAAATATTTTGTTATATAAAAGTGAGTGTTATAATAAAGTAGGTTACATATGTTTACAAAACTTGATTGACAATAATTATTACAATAAGCTTCAAGTTTATTTCATAATAAAATGATGTAAACAATATTTTATGGCTATATTATAATGGTTATATAAGCTTTAAACCTATATATAATATAATATTCCCTTGAAAGCAATATCACATATTATATAGCATAGCTAAAGAGTATTTATATAATACACATTGACTATTATATATTATTATATTAATATACACAGAACTCTGATGTTAAAAAAAAATATAACAAAAAGAAGGTGTATCATAATTTGTTTATTGATCTATTCTAATTGGCAGTCATTGATGAGGGGTATAAATTTTATACTGCATGTTATTGGGACATTGACCATTGCAAACCGCAGAAAAGAGGGGTGGGAGGGAGAATTTATCCCCGCCTTCCGCTCTCATTTTTCTCTTGTACCGCTTGATTCAATCTAGCAGTCCGACATTCAGCACCATATATATAGCAGCTCCTGTTTCACCGTCATATCACAACCACAGTGATCGGGCATCAGCATGACTGCCCCTGGCTGTTGATGTATGCCATATGCAGATATACGTACATACCCAAAGTCAATGTATATATACGTGAGAGTTACGATGTATGTATTATCATAGGTTATTATATTTAATGTCTAATTTTTGTGACACATTCGTATGATGTGGACTTTTTTTTTTTAAATAAAAATTACATTTTCAAAATGTTAAATATTTTAAATACAAAGAAAGAAATAGGTTTATGTGATTATTGTTTCCTTTGTGAATTAATATACTATTATGTAACATTACAATTTTTTAAATACGATATTTATAAGCATGATGACAAGTTATGAAATTCATAAGCAAAAGTGTAGCGCTTTTCAGTTAAACAGTAGAAGAAATTATGATAATTTATAATTTTGCATGAGTTTAAAGAAATTGCAATTTCTTTAAAGTTACTGATTTTCAATTATTCGATTTTATGTTCTATAAATAAATATGAATTATTTTATTGAAGCTGGGAGTTAATCTACTTTATTGACATCGCAATTTACAATGAAATTTAATATAAAATACAACATTAATAAATTGAGATTTTAATTTGTGATGAAATATGATATTTTAACATTATTTTGTAATTTCCATACATTGATGTTATCTTTTTTTTCCCTATTTTTTATCCTTAATGGAATTTCAATATTGTAATTTCATACAACGTCTATGCTCCAATTTCCTGACACAAAGAAAATAATCCCACATCTTCTTCAATCATCATCTATAGAAAACAAACTAAGTAAGTGCGATGTTGTGCAGAAATTGATTATTTATAGCCGAAATTACATGGGACTCAATAACGATCCATTAGATAGCTGCTTTTAAGAGCCATGGTTTTTGTTTTTGATCAGATTAAGGGAAAATGTGCGTGGCGTTGTTAAATTTCATGTAAAATTTCCTTTATTTAAATCTAGCAAAACAATATTATTTGGAATGTTTATTATTTGTAATAATGCTTTATAAAATACGTAGTCATGCAAATGTTGGTTTATTTAGCTTTTTTTGCAAAAGCAAATATAACAAGAAATAATAATATGAGTAGGAAAATATCGAAATAAATTTATCTCATTATAAAAATAAGTTAAAGGTTAGTTTGCCAGTACCTAAAACAAAATACGTGAAGGCTGTTAACAATAATAAACAAAGTAATAATTTTCATTTTAATTCATGAAGATAACCAGGATTTTCACTATCCACGGTTGGTATAATTGAGATAACGCTAATCACGGTTAGTAAGAAAGTAGGATAATAAATTACCAATAAATAATAATACTTTTCATTATTAAACTTTTTACTAATTAATAAATTAAATCACTTGATTTTTTTTATATTCAATATAATTATTTATAAATAATAAATTAATTTACATTATTATAATTAAATTAATGTAAAGCAAGAATGAAAAGTTTGTAAAATATTTAGTGCCAATTTTTTTTTATGTTTTTGTATATGTAACAAGAGAATGACGCGCTCCATGTTTGTCTTTTGTTCCCCCACCCAAGTCATTAATCTAATCACCAAAGCTGCTTGCCTGCCACTCCCTTTAACACGGTGATGCCGCCACGACGACATCGTCTATTCCGGAAGACACCATACAAACGTCGTATATTCAGCACACAAATATACAAAGGGGTGACACAAGTAACATTGTAGGCGGCATCTTCCTCACGTGTACACCACGCATAAACATACAATACAACAATGTGAACTATTGTCGTTGCCGCATCACAATAAACATATTTTCTAGCTTAAATAGACTGTGGTTATTATTGTTTAATATAATCTTCGTATTAAAAGTAAAAACAAATATAATAATTTTATTTTATATTAATATTTTTTTTTAATGAAGTTTATAATTTATAATTATTACAAATTTTATGTAATAATGGAAAAATATGTAAAAATAATAATATTTTTATTATAAAACATTCACGGAAGTCAATTTTTTTTATTTTACTAAAAATCACTGACCTCTATTAAAAATTATTATTTAATTATAAAAAAATATATATATATTTTCAGATACTTAGTAATATTCTACTTTATTAAAATATTATAATTATATATTTTATTATTCAAGTCATGAAAATTGTTGGATTGTATTAAAAATAATTAACTCTTATAGTATGGTTTTAATTTAGATAGCTTAATTTAATTTATGAAATTTAAATAATTATATTTTAGTTTAATTTAAATAAAAATAAATATACTGTAAATATAATTTTGTTACTGCTTCTTGCACAATGCATAATTATTATATATTGTATATATAATTTTTTTGCAGTGAGATATTCAAGCATTGTTGCATGCTTCCTTTTAAGTCCTTTATTATACAAACAGCAATCAACTGTATCGTGTAATTAATTCTGTAATTTAATCTACAAAAACTTTATTCAATTACAAAACTTTCTTAAAAGGTAGGGATTTATAAAGACATTTTTTTTTGTTAAGTACTTGTGATGCTATAGCAATTTTCTAGCAAATTAAAAGCAAGTTCCATTTTACGGTCTAAAAGATTTTCTCTTGTGATAAAATTATTTTATTTAAGTATCATGGTTAAAGTAAAAAACTCGTTAATAATTTAAATATTTTTTTACATATTTATAGTAAATAACTAAACAAACTTCCAATATCAGAAATGAATACTGAATGTTTAGCAAAAAAATCTTATATATAATCTCAACCTTAATTACTTTGATTGAATATATTATAAGCTGCTCAATAGGTTTGAATGCTGAAAGGGAGAGAGAGAGAGAGAGAGAGAGAGAGAGAGAGAGAGAGAGAGAGAGAGAGAGAGAGAGAGAGAGAGAGAGAGAGAGAGAGAGAGAGAGAGAGAGAGAGAGAGAGAGAGAGAGAGAGAGAGAGAGAGAGGAAAAAAAGGGAATCTCGACACGTATTCTACTACTTCCAATGTTTTAGAAGGAAAGAAGCTGTAATAAGGCTATTAAAGCTGATTGCAATTAGAAAATTGATTCTAACAATTTTTTTAACTTCCTCACCATTTGTATGCATGAAGGGGAAATTTTCTTGTAAGGAAAAAATTGTGTGCAACATTTTACCGTGTAAAATAAGCTTTAATAGACACATCTCATGGATCAATGTGTCTGTGGCAGGCATTTTTTTTGTTTCAAGTTCTTTGAATTTCCTTTTTTTCAGGCATAGTACAACAAGAAAATATTTTGTATCCATCCGGAATTTTTGAACTGAATATTCGTTGAATTTGTTTATTTACAAAATAAACATATCGATCACCGTAAACATAAACGTGTGCTATTTTTACTAAAGGTCACTATAAATTTTGTATAAGGTTTAATATGTATGTATTAAACATTATATCAAATTTATTATATACATAAATATATTATGTATAATAAATAAAAGGCTTCGATAAATTATTATAACATTTTAAATTTCTGTGTAATGTTCATTACTTTGGGTCACCCCAGACCGATTATTTAGCTGACGCTTCAATATACAATTTTTTTTGCAGAGTGTATTAAAATGCAAATAAATTAATTCTTAATTAAAAATTTTTGAGATGATATCACATAATGTTAATATTTACAAGTATTACACCTAATGAGACGTTATTATCATAAAGCTTGTGAAGTGATTATATAATAATAAGATATACATGGAGCCACTGATGAAACGAGTGTAATGAAACATGTGATATTAGTGAGACAATAATGAGGCGGCTGTTATACCAGCCGATATGTAACTATAAGAGACTGTTATGGAGATGAGATGGTAAGAGCATTAGGTAATGTAATATATTGATTACTGTAAATTTTGCTTCGCCTACTTGACTTAAAACAAATAGAGGGATGTACAGTCATATGCAAGACAAAGTGGAACTGTTGTAAAACAGAGAAGTGGTTGTGACAAATTCTGTCCTTTGTGCAGTAGGATGTTCAGATGATGGAATTGGATCAGAGATAAACTGCATCGCATGAATGTCGAATGTACTAGTGAGACAAAACAGACCATCTCACCCTTTCTACATATCAAACCCAAGAATTGATATTGATAAATACGCTTTTATTTCCAGAGTTCAATAATTTTGCAATGAACTGTACAGTAAATACGAGCTTGACATTTTCCATCAATCTTCACAAGAAATTGCAAGGATATGTAAATAACTCAAATGCATGCTTAATTATTTAATATAAATTTAATGTATTTTATGTTACCAAGATTTTAGTTATATAATAATTTTTGTACGTGTGTATATTTTAACTAAGAATTTATTTGTATGAACTATTGTATTCTTTATAATCGGATTACCTAACCTGTAGTCTGTTTTTATAATAAATAAATAAAATAGGATGAATTGTGTATTTTACTATTAAAATATGGATAACGTTGAATCATCTTATACCAATCATCTTATCATCTTATGAGATAGCAATTAGAAGCTAAGGGAATTTTAATGCATTCGGGAGTTTCATTGGAATTATTTTTTACTGATATTTCACACTATCCCCCCTCCAAGTTTGAAATTGGTAATTTCAAAGATATAATTTAGATTTTGAAAACACTCATAAAAGATATTAAGAATAATGTTCATTTATTTATTTTTGTTTTTTAATGTCTAATAAAATCTCATAGGCTACCATTTGAAAGCTTCGTAAAATTACTATCGATAAAAATACTTTCTTCAACGTGTTCAAAGATGATCAATAATAAACAAGTTTTATCATGTTTTTTACTGCATACAGTGAATGAACTTTGTATCAAACGGAGTTCCTATTACAGGGAAGTGCGGAGAGATCTGTGGTCATCGTAAAGCCGCTTTCTTACTGCGGCTATTCTACGAAACACTTCAAGCATGCGTACATACCAAATCCGATTTAAAGGGGACTTTGCTGTAGACTAGGATTAGTAATGTTTACAACAGATTGGTGACATATCATTTTCTTGCATTTACAAAACTACCTAACACTTTGTCGCATTACGTAAATTTTAAAGATAAAAAAATAATTTATGATCATAATATTTGCTTTTTTTTCCTTAATTAATAAAAAAGGATACAATTTTATATAAATAAATTTTTTTACACGCATAGCAGTGTTCAAGTTGGTTCTAGCACGTACAACTATGCTAGATTTTCAAACTTAACCGTTTTTATTCTTTGAATCGACTAAAAAATAAAACTGTGAATGACTAATTTGAAAGGTTTTCTTTATGTTACGATTTTCAATAAGAAATTAGCACTGATAGTTTTTTTTTATGTCCATTTGGATAAAGTTGTGATATTTTTGTCCTTGTAATTTTATCTTTTAACACAATTATATTATAAAATATATATTATTCTATACAATAATAATGTAATCTTATATCTTATTACTTATAATTATATGTACACTTTCTATTATTAATTATTAGCATGTTATATTACTTGAGTGTATATATATACGTAGAAAGCAAGTACAAAGAACATGCAGAGGTATAGGCTCTTAAAGACACAAGCTTGTATCATCAATATAAGATCGTGCTGCGTGTAATTACAGTAATGGCTTTGGTCTAGCAGCCGCTTGCTTGCTTGCTGGGGTATGGAGTGCCTGTGACGATCGAGGTAGTAGAGTCGGCTCCCTCCCTCTCTGTCTTCTTCTCTGCAATATTGATAGCCTTAAATATAACTATATTTAAACAATAAAATTGAGCTTGTTTTATACTAGCCAATTATATTAATCACCAATACATACAGGAATTAATTAAATATTGTATAGAAAAATTAAGAATTTATCAATGGTAAATACGTTTCTTAATATAACTATAAAAAATGAACCAACCAACGTAATATTTGCTAAAATAAAAAATTATGAATCGTGCAGACGTACTTTTTTGATAATATTTTAATAAATAAAATTTTACAGGCAATTTTTTAAGCAGTAGTGCGTTTTTTTTTTTTTTTACATTAAAATGCTATAAACCTTTGTTGTATAATTGTTAGCTGAAAAATAAAAAAACTACATTTATCATGTATTATAATATATTAATCATAATTATTTAAATTTCACTGCTATCGTATATTTTCTTATCCAGTAAATAATTTCTCTGACACAATCATAATATATGCAGCAGTAATGAAAACTGTCTAATTTCTACTTAAATTTGAAAAACCTCACTATACTGTCTTAAAATTAAATTTAATTAAATAAATATATTTAAAAACATGCATTTAAAATTATGTTTTTTAAGAAAAATTTTCTTAAATTATTCTAAGTTAAATACACATAATGATAAACCATAAATATGACTTAAAAAGCTTGTGGGTTTTATGCTCATAAGACTAATGATTCTCGGCTTTTACTTAACTGAGACTGTATAATATGGTTGAGTGACTTAGTATATAGAAGCTCGTTAGAGCATATATTTTGAGGGTAAATCCTTGAAAGACATAAGGTTAGCTTCATACTTGTTATATAGAGAGAAATTCAGTAAGGAATATAGAGGTGAGATGGAGAGTTCGTGGACAGCAGCGTCAAAGCCTGCAAGCCAACCAAAGTTTACATTAAGCTGGATTTGGAACACGCTTTTTCGTTGAATCTGGACCAGCTGATGCTGCTCGACTGCTCACACATCCACTGAGGATTCCTACCAGTGGGGAATTACCCTAGCTCTCTTATGAGGACTTATAAACAGTAAAGTTATATTTTTATAGAAATATGCTGTGAATATGTTGTGTGGTAATATGATGTTGTATATTATAGAATATTTGGGGGGCATTCACAAAGCATTTTAAACCCAACTTTAGCCCCAAGTTTTATCCTTGGTACTAAACATGGTGCTAAACCAGGGGCTAACCATGTCTAGCTCCTAGTTTAGCACCATGTTTAGTACCAGGGATAAAACTTGGGGCTAAAGTGGGGGTTAAAGTGCTTTATGAATGTCCCCCATTATGTGTTAAAAAAAATTAGTAATATTGTGTTTTTAATTTTATTTATTTTTATAACTTTCATACAAATTTGAATAACACAGAAAGAAAAATTATATAAATAATGTGAATAGCCTTACACTTTCTTGTATAAAATATATAATATTTCCTTACAAAATATTATTTTTAAATCATCATATAAAAACATTGCTTCCCTTTTTCAGGTAAAATAAATATTGTTTTTCAATATTACTACAGGATTTTTTTTTTTTTTTGTTATAAAACGATTGAATCTTGGAACATAGTAAAAGCGACAGTCACTGAACTATGTAATGTTTTTTTACAGTCATTATACTTCAGCATTTATTTTACGGTTTTAAATTTTGATATTTTTTTTTTTATTTACCGTCAGATTTTTTATCCAAATATGGTCACAAGAGATCTCAGATAAAACGAATATTCTTGTGGTAGTTCATTCATCCCAGTAGATTTGGAGCAAACAAAACAAGGTGGAATTAACAGGAGTATTAAGTACATGGATTGCTAAGAAACTGACAGCCTAACATCCCAAGAGCACAACGGAGTACAGAATTTATAATCGGGATTGGATAGCTAAGTTTTAACAAACATGAACACATCTTCAGTAAATAGGTAATCAAAAGATAATACAGAAAACAGATAAATCAGTCTCGTCAAGTACACAACAATCTTTTAAGCAAACTGAAAACAAGTAACAAATTCTTTATACATATAATAGTATATATTTTTACTGTAACATGTTTTATTGTATAACAGTACATTACAAATATTTTTCTTTTTCAGATTTTGCAATGAATAAATACAAATTATTTCCTTTACAAAAACCAATGCAAAGCTATTTTATAGAAGAACTGTGCAATTTCTCGTGAATTTTCTATCTACTCCTAATTTGCTAGACTTTGCCTCCAGTACCACAAAGATGCAGATTTATAATTTTTCAATTAAAGTTTTCATAAGTTTAAAAATTTATTTCATTATCAGTATGGATTTCTCAAATATAGATTAATATATACGTTTTATTTTTTTTATTATTTTTTAATCAAACCCTAACTGGGTACTAAAATACTAAAATTTTAGTAACTGGGTAGTTACTAAAATTTGCATGCTACTTTGAAACACCGAACCTTCCGAAACCCTAACTTAAGCGTTTCGCGGGCTCTTACGAAACGGGGCGGCCACGGACTTGAAATCCATCTCGGCATTTGACTGTGACTTAGGGAAACGTGGAAACCTCAGCCAGGATGGACGCTACAGCTTGTGTCAATGAACCGGAAGTGCAATGGTCCAAAGCCAGGGGAACCACGGTAGCGGAAAAGCGCAATGATTTACCCGTGGGTGGGAAACGTGTGTTTTGTTGAAAATGGTCACCCATCCAACAACTAACCATGCTCGGCGTTGCTTGACTTACGTGATCTGACGAGACCCGATCAAGCGCACTGCGCCACACATTCTTCGTTTCATTCACATTCCATATTTTATCAATAATAATTTATTTCAATAACTATATACTCATTATGTCATTATGCAATATATTATATTTATGTAATTATAATTATTAATTATAATACGAAATGGCTGCATACATAAAATATTTACATTTTTTTTTTAATAAAAACTGGTTTTTCATTATTCTTTCATCATACAAAAAATATTTCATGCATCAAAAGTATAGTTGTGTAAACGCATGAAATTTTTCTTCAACAATAAAAAATGTCAAATCTGAAACAATACGTCATTTCTACTCAAGTTGAAATATTTTACGGAATAAAAACAATAACAATGACAGTACGTTTTTATTACGATATATCCATTGTTTTAAATGTCAAATGCATGCATGACTATCTTTGCTTTTACTATTTAGAGCATAAAAAAAATAAAACATTCTTTCGATTTCTTGCTATTATATTATACAGAATAATTATTGAAGGAAACTGAGATGTCAAGTAATGCTTGATGCATTAAGACAATAAGTATCATGATAAAACAGTAGCTTTTTGTTTCATTATTTTTGATTGATTTTACTTGATGACGTCATGATGTGATGGATGGCATCTTCATTTATAATATTTCCAAACACAACCCACTCGTGACAATATCTAACACAATCCTATGTTGAAATGCCGTGCAATATTCACAAAGGGAGGGGACTAGACAAATGAATCTCTAAAGTTTGGTATTTTCACCAAATTGTTTGATTACAAACCGAACAAACAATGGCTTAGGGAGGTCAAAGCGATGGTGAAAGGTTCAATTCTGTCGACTCTTCAGGTACATTCAAATGCTTTAAAAACTGTACTAAATTGTTAAAAACAAAATTAAAATAGCTTAAATAAAATTATCTAGGATTGAAAGTTCGATACAACTTTAAGAAATAAAGTAATTTTTAAGCTACATAACCACATAAGCTACATTATAGTTCAGTGTATATGACATAATGTTTTTTTTTTATTTGTGTAGTAATGTGGTAGAAAATTAATGGTCTTTTTAATTTTTTTTCTGTATTGCTACCGTGATTATAAACGTTACAAGTAACTTTGTATTCAAAGAATATCCGGTCTCCTAAATATACAGCTAATATTTTTATTAGTATGCAACTGATTTTTGCCATAAGAGGGTAGGGACCGAGTTTCCAGCATATAACTACGAATTGAACACTTTACTCAACGGCCAATGACTAACGGCACTTTGTTCTTTTTTTTTCTCTCATTGTAAACTGATTTTTATATATAAAAAAAATGTACTGGAGGTTGAGAGCGAAATTTCAAGTTCAGTATAGTATAAAACAACAATGTCTATCTATAGGGTACTTGAATCTAAATTCTAAGAAAACATATAAAAAGATGTTATAACAGTTGGTTTTGCATTTTCATGATAGATACGACGATCTTTAAAATAAGCCCCTGAGGTCACACTTCAAGCAAGCATCACAACTCATTTTTTATTCCGTTTCACTAGCAACATAATATAGTGATGTTATATACTCTAAGAAAAAAACAACCACGTTCCCCTCCTTGAACCAATTGAATATTTTGATATTCTTTTCTTTTCCATTGAAAGAGGATATTATACTAAAAGAAAATATATATAAAGACGCACCGTATGTAATGGGAATATGTTTTTGTTCTTTTGTCACTAGAAAATGCACTTTACAGAACTATTTTACATACTTTTTTTTTTTACATCTCTTTTTGCTGTATCCATTTCCATTCTCCCCCACCTTCATCTTTCTTTCTAACACACACATTTACAAATATTTATTTTATAAAACTAAAACAAAGAATTGGTTTTGATTATACTAATATAAATATCATATATTCATAAAAATGATGTATATAATTTTATAAATTACGTTAGCTTAAAATTCATTTATTATTGCAATATTTTTTATTATTATCTTGGTTGATATGAATTAGGTGGAAAGGTTGCAACATAGTGGTAAAATGGGGGTTTGGATATGAGTGTGGTGTGGTGAGAGTGAATGGGGAATAAGGATAGTAGTATAAAAGTAGTAGAAAGGGGAGACCAACAGTGTGGTACGATAGCAGCAGCAGCAGGCTTTTTAGGAAATGAGTTTTATCCTATGTTGTTGTATGCAGATTTTTGTGTATATTCCCTCGGGTAGGTGCGATGGAACAGAACAAAATTCTGTTATATATAACAATACGTATATCATAGTAATATATAATAATATACATAAAAACTATAGCTGTAGGAAATATTTTAGTTAAAAGCAAATTATTTGGTAAAAAAAAAATATCTTTTAATTTTACTATAATATATATAGAAAGGAAAAAAAAAAACACAAAAATAAAAATATTTTATACGTCATTATTAAATTAAAAGTGGTTCTTAATAGGTGGGTGGTTATTAATTTAATATTTCTGATTGATTCAACAGCCTATGAAGATATAAAAAAAAACTTTTGTGAGATTAAGATGTTTGTGGTACACCGCCTTAAGGCAAACAATATAGACATCAAAGATGACCCGTACGTTTGACCTCAAAATAGACCTTTAGTTGTATGTTAAAGCAATTTTAACAATAAGGTTATTACATCTTTGATACAAGATTGATGACAAAAAGAAAATGTCTTCAAAGGATAGTTTATCCTATATAAAAAAGAGTACAACTAATTTCGGTTGGTATTTTTTTCATAAAAAGAAAATAACTTTATAGTCTACTTAGATAATGTATATTATATATACCTGTATGCAGTTGATTCTTTGTAACAATAAACTTTCAAAGAAATATTGCACATTGTTACATGCTATTGCGATATTACAGCATGATTTAAAAACTATTTTGCTCTTTACAATATTTATTAATAAAATCATTTTTTTTCAATCAACATTTTATTTATATTTTTTTAAGTTCTCAAGCAATTTCCTTATTAATTGTTAATCTTTAAGTGTTTGTAATTTTTTTCCAGGAACTTTACAGTTTGAATAATTAATCTTTTTGTACTTTAAAAAAAAAAAAAGTGACGGAAGATTTTTTTTTTTTTAATTATGAATATTTGAATATAATATCTATACTATTTTGGAGTTTTTTCAATATAAAGGATAGCTTAATGTTGAAATTGTATTTTTCTTGTTAATCTACATGGAAATATAAAAATTTCCTTATTACATCAACGTATATTAATTTAAGCGTGATGGCCACTCAACTGTCCCTCCCCCCTTCTCTCTCTTTCTCCCTTCTCCCCCCTCGGTACAATTAGAGTGATTAAGGGTTCAAACTTTGTGATCATTCACGCGCCTTACAAGTAAGTAAAGGGGATCGTACTGACAAGCAGCAGCAAGGGTATGAACAAGAGGAGGAGTAGACGGAGTGACAAATAGGGAGACAAATGGATGGCTTGCAAAGGAGCACATTTGCGATGTGTAGACACTTCCTTGATTACTGAGATGGGATGACGAGAAACTTCACAATTTTACCTCAAAACCACAGCCTCGTGTGATCAACAACTTGGCTCTTAAAGTTATGAAAACATAACGTTAATGTATATTACAGCCCAGGTGGAAAATATTTTATGTAAAACAAAGTAACTTTTTTTGTAATGTATTTATCAATATAAATATTTTAAAAATGAATAAAAAAAAAAGAATATTTTAAAATAAAAATGTTACAATTTTTTCGAAAGAATTTAAAAGTTGTAAATATTCAACTTTTGTTGTATTTGTATTTGTAATAATAAAATTTATTTCTTTATGTGGAATTTTACAATATATAGAGTATAACGTGGCACTTATTATATTACGTATAATGTATGATAGTTTTTACACATGTTTAATCATACAAACTTTTTTTTAACTTTCTAAATAAAAAAGCAAAACGTTATATACAGAAAAATACATTAGATTGGAGAAAATAACGAAAAAATAATATACCATTGAGATAGAGGGGGGGGGGGAGGAAATGCAGCAAAAAATTATATTTATTCTGTAGTGCTGCATTAGAATTGATGCTTTATTATATTCTGTACTTTGCATCAATAATAAAATAATAATATCACGGGATTATATAAATTAAATTTAATTATATCAAAAGGTTGTTTCAAGTATAGAACTTTTGTGTGTGATGGAATGGGGGTTTTAATTAGTTTTAATATTATATAAATAAATAATATCTATGCTTAATAACACTATTGTATATATATGTAGCTAACTGGATGATATCATTAATGATTCATTCCGTTAACATAAAATGTATGATGTTTTTTTTTTAAATATTTAATAGTCATATATAAACGGAACGTTGAGTACTAATCTTCCTGGTTAGAACAGCTGGTGTATACTGCACAGACATATTACATCATATTACATGAGTATGTTAGCTAAAAAGTTTATTAATTATCATGAGTCCATGTAGCATAAGACAACACGACAAACCACTCCATAAGACTCGTTGCGGCTACATGGCGCAAGTTGAGAGGGTTAAGACTGGACCAGAGAAGCGCCATACACACCTGTGCCAGTCCTAGTAATAAAGCATGGAAAACAAGCCACAATTATAACACAGAAAATAAGTATAACACACATATTGTTTGAATTATTTAAGATAATTTCCTAGTTTTACATTTTATTTATCATAGATTAAATCTAAAATTTTGTATAAATATTAAAAAATTAACATATTTTAAAAATTATCTTATAATGAAAAAAAAAAAAAAAGCTCATTATGAAAGTTTATAAATATATTTTAGTAGAATTTTGAAGAAATTTATTCAAATTTTGACATGGAATAATATTAAATTGCAGGCATTGATAAAATGTTCTTTTAATTAACAATTTTATGCAGTAATAATTTAATAACGTTACTATTTTCTATCACACAACAAGTAATATAACATAATAATATAACTTTGCACGATCAGAGAGGATGTCAAATCAAAATGTGCAAACACTACAAACGATGTCTGTTGCATAATACTTGCATTACACATCCACGTGTCATATTGTGGATCAAGTTTTAACAAGTTCTTCTTCAGTACTGAGGTAATATTATTTCATTTATACAATGGATTTATAAACACTGGCTTGATTATTTATTAATTAACCAGTATTTTAATGACAACAATAGGATAACTGAGTTTCAGTTCGATGCATTGTTATGAATGTTATCAGTATTTGCTGTACATAGTTCAAGTTTTCACATCAGTAACCATGAGATTACAAAGTTCATTGACTTAGTATTATATTCATGTCCATATTACAAGAACAAAAAATTTGTTTATTTGTTTATTGAATCCAATATAGTATATATTACAGTATTTCCATAAGTTTGGATACATGATGTAGTACATTTGCAGCCTATGACAAAACAATTTCTACAGATATGATTTAAATAAACATATAATTAATTATACCCACATATATTTATGATTTTTTGCCAGTAAGTCTAAAAGAAATGGATAGTATAAATATATTTAAAAATAATTTAAAGAACTTATCCTCATTAACAAAGAAATCTATTCTGTAAAAGTGTTTTTTATTATTAGGTTACCAGAAGATGTATTGTGTAGTGCTATACGTATTTGTTAGTTTTTTTAGTATTATTTTTCCATCTCTTCTTATTTCAATATTACTGATGCTATTGTAGCTGTTGTTGGTATTTTAGTTTTCTATTATTTTTTATGTTGACGTAATTCATGTTGCACTTGTAGTGGTTGAATAAAGAAATTAAATATATTATAGTTAGAATTGAACAGGGTTAAATTTAATTTCTTGTTATTATTAACGAAAAAAACAAACATGAATATGATTTTATTAATAATTTGCTTCTGACTTTACAATATATAATGAGTGACAAAATTAATTCACATTGTAGTGTAATATCAAACAGAACCTTGCTGCTGCTTCTCATCTCACCGAGTTAATGCTTTATAGAGAGAAGTTGACTAGAGCAAGCTAGGACCTGCAAGGATGACGTCTGAGCGTCGAGTTGAACACAATGAGGTCGAGTGCGAAAGAGTAAATTGAGCGAACGCAATGTTTGCCGTGCTTGTTGGCGACGTTTACTTTGAGAAGTTGGCCCCATAGTCCACAAAACTAAGACTTCCACCGGAACTATCACTATACCAATCTTTCCTTTCAAATTTTTAAGCTTAAAATGGTGCAAAACTGTTATTATTACACATATTGATTTTACTAAAAAAAACTTCAGAATTCAGACAACCATACAACACACAGTTCCGTCGAGGATTGTTTTATTAATGAAAGTATAACTTCTATTGAAGACATCAGCAAGCAAGCATTCAAGTCGACTGCTGCGAGGTCGTACGGTGACCACTCACTTGCGTCAACCAGTTTGCATGCACAGAAGGAGTTATCTTCATCTCATTACCTCACTGAAAAGAATTTTTACATCATGCCTCATTACTGACGACTTTCAATTGCAACTTAGCATCATTAGCAAGTAAAAAAAAATCTTTTTACCATCGAGTTTGTTAACCGTTAATGAACACTTTAGTAAATGTATTTAAAAAAAAATGTGCAATTTGATTTGAATATTCAGTTCTTTAAAAAATAAAATAAGAAGTAAAAAGAGTTCGTAAATCATTAAATTTAATGATATATACATAAATCTTAAGACATTGAATAAATTCTTTTCAATTATAAATTTATGATATACTTAGTGTACATTTGAACTAAATGAGGTGTCAAGTCTTATTAAATTGATGAGAAGAAATTGCATTGAATTTCAATTCAATTCATTAATAATTTGTAAATGCATTTTTTTAAATTTAATTATAATTTATTATAAATGAGTTTATATATTCTAACCCTTTTGGTTACCTTATAATATATACATTATATAATAATATTTTCTTCTTAGAATTTTTTCTTTCCCTTTGAATAATCTTATTAGATTTTGTTATAAACCTGATTTGAATTTTGATATGAAAACAATCTGATTTGAGGTGCGTACGTTTGGATCTCACCCCCGTCCATACGATCGGTGTAAAATTCTTTGATATTGAAGCCTATTAAAATGCATGGCTGAGCACGGGGACGCAGAGGTTGACGTCACATTGGCACTAGTATGTCAAGGATTCGCGCCTACCGAGGCAGCCCGCGCACTGCAAGCGATCATCTCCCTCGGCGTGGCTGTCGACACCAGAAGATAATATATAAATACAAAATCATGAGGAGTAAGCATATCCTTCAGATAATAATATATCGATTAGGAAATAAAAAACAATTTTATATCGTAAAAAGATTATTGATGATAAATTGAATATCTAAATATCTAGTTTAATACTGCATGTTATATATATATATATATATATATATATATATAACATTTATGACAGATGAAATGAAATTTTAATTTTTTTAATTAAAAGTTTAATATACTTTTTAATTATGTTTAAATGCGTTACATTGTATATATTTTATTTTCTGTTGTAATAATGGAGATAATTTAGGTCAAGATTATAATTATAATGGTTATAAAAATTATAAAATACTAAAAAAATATGTACAACATGTATTTATGTATCTTTTTATTTCGATGTTTATACGTAATCAAGGAACTGTAATTACTGAAATTTATATATTTATGATATCTCCAAAGGTATAGGTTACCAGTGCATTACAGCCCTTTCTTAATTTTTTGACAGTCATATCATACTGTATATCATGCAGTAACTTTGAGTTATTTATTTAAAAGGAATTGTGCTGATTTTAAGGTTGTAATGAAGGAAAATTGTAGTAATTGTAACTAATCATCTAGCTGTCTTCATGTCTCGTTGTTATGCAACCAGTACTACATTGAATTTACTATTATTAAACTCATTCAATGTTAAGTAGGCTGAATTGCTTTTGGCATAAACAGATTTGTTCAGTTTAGATAAATGTAAGAAATACTCCTTTTGGATATGCACCTTCGAGCTACCAATGTGATGAATGTGTGGGTTGAAACGGTGTAGATATTAGCAAGAATTTGACATTATATGATTGTTTGAGTGTATAAACAATATTAATATTCAAGAGTTTACTCCCACTCTAATTTCATTTAAGACAAACTTGTTATTGAGAAATAAAAAATATATTGTCTATAATTAGAAACGAAGTTGGAAGTGTATCAATTTTTACATATATATAAAATGAGTATATATAATTATATTTAAAAAATAAAGTAAATCCATTTTACTCGAAAATTTGAAGCAAAATAATATGTCACTGGCTCTTATGTCAAAATATATCTACTTTATTTGGATAATAACCAAAATTAATGTATGGAATTTACCTATCTAAATGATTAAAAAAAATAATAAAACAGAATATTCAATTTAAATCCAATTTAATTTTAAAAAATCGTTTAAAAACTAAATTTTTATTGTATTTTGTTCAGTGTACATCGTGCCTCAGTTGACGTCGCTTTTAGCGAGTTTTGCTGCAGAGGAGACGAGGCTCGTCGTCGTTTTCGTCAATTGCACGGCACAAAGCGCTGCCAGCTTCTCCCTTCTCCCCCTTGCAGTAGCTTGTGAATTGACACGACGTGAATAGCAACAGAGCCTCCTCCTTTATACACAGACACAACGTTAAAAAATAGTAACCACAGCTTTTTTTTTCATTCTTTAGAAGCAATGATATACGTAGGCTTCTGCATTGTGTTTCCTTTTTTTTCCGATGGTAGAAAATGTTAGCTAACTCAAAGGTTTTTTAAATGGTCTAAAAGGAGAGAGTTGTTTGGTCTTTTTACTGTTGATTTATTTTATATATATATACATGTTTACAGTATTTATAATAATAAAAAAATACATATTTACTAACGGAGCAGAAAAAAATATGTTTACATATTATAACCATAATATGTTTTTAAACTTCCCTATCAAGAACATACAGAGGCAAGCTCTTCAGAGATATTAAAATAAAACTGTAAATTTGTTAAGGTTTTTAATTAAAATACCACCTCTATCAATAAGGTGTGAAAATGATGGAAAATGGCATTCGAGTCTAGAAATGTTATATTCAAGAGGATACATACAGCTAAAAAAAAATGAAAAGATCTTATATGCATTATTTTTTTATTCACGTCATGCTTGTATCATAGTATCTATGATTACTATAGTAAAAAATCACTTGAACAAACAAACAAAAAGTTATATTATACTCCTCTCTGTATAAAATGCCTTAGTAAAAAAAAAAAAAAAAAAAGGTTTATACACAAATTTTAAGCGGTCCGAAACCTCCGAGCGCCCATCACTTGATTGATTTTAAACTGTGCATATATGCAACCCGCTCCACGCTATAGCTGAACAAGTTGCCAACCTCACGGTGCTATGATTAGGTGGAAAATTTTTGAAAATAAAAATCCTTTAAACTGAAACTCTACATTTCAGTGCCTCATCTCGTTGGTTGGACATGCTTATTAATCATGCTGAAATCATACTTTCAAACAAATATTCAAGTTTTTATAATTGCAGTGATCTTTTCTCGAAATAAGGCCCGTTTCGTGCTTCAAAATACAGCAGGTTGATTCTTTTTAACTATTAATTTTTTTAGTGGTGACAAAAATCTGAAATGTTCGTTTTTCATTACATATTTTTGGAGCCAAATTTTATTTAAAGGAATGAATTTTTTCCAAATATTTTTATTCATTATAAATTCAGCAAAGTTACATGTTTAAATAATATGTAAAAGGGAACACTGAAAATGAAAATCGTCTTACTTGAATCCTTTATTGTAAAAATAAAAATATACAATTAAATTTCCATTTTAAATAATTAAAACTTTCTTGATATCTGTCTCGATCCTAATTAGTTCAGTATATCGCCAAAAACTTAATTCTATAAAATTGGCGATGTTTGTATTAAATTTTAGTAATTTTACATACCTACTTTGCATTTAAAATATTTATTTATTTAAAATGCAAGCATAAAACTTTAACATAAATTATACTGTAATACTTAAACCAGTCCATTACATATAAAATTAAATGATATAATAGAGTTTATTTGATAATGTTAGAGTTAAAATTTATACCATAACTTTTTATAAATAACACGTACAAAGTTACAAATTCAGAAAGATGGATAAGGATTTTAAATTTTTTGTTTTAAATTCTGTGAGTACGGTACATCTGTTGCTTCTCAAGCATTTAGAATAAGTTGAGAAGAAGAATATTACGAGGAAGGGGAAGGGAGGAAGGATGGTGGAAGAAGAGTGGGGGTAAGTATGAAAGGGATGGCGAGCAAATCTTAATTAATTTGGCCCACCGACAAGTGGGAGTAACGCTGCTCAAGGAAGAGCAATGAAAAGCGAGTTGGCGATCTCTCCAACTTCTTCTCTGTGTTATGAAGAAGTATTGCGCTCGCTGCCTCCACCCCATAATTACTGCACGAAATCCCCCTCCCAACCCTCGGCAGCCTCATCCCAGTGTCACACATCGGCTCAAATTGTAACTCATTTTTCTCTAGAGACTTTTGTTTACTTAAAATATAAAGAGAACAAAAATTATACTCTCTCATTTTATTTTTAATTTTTTTTTACTTATAATTAATCTTACTTAAAAAACACTTTTCTTTAGAGAATATAATATTTTTCAAGGTAAAAAGAGAAATAAGTTGTTTTTTAAGACAGTTTAATGCCTAGTAGTTTATGAGTATATTTTTTAAAGGATTATAAAAAAGAAATCTCATAATTTTTTTTTCTCCTTCACCTTTTTCTTATGCATGATTCAATCTTAAATAGGAAAATATTAGACAGTTTAGAAAAAAGTTTACTTTGAAGTTTTCTGAACTAACTTGAAGAACATATTATTTAAAACACTTATGGCTATAAAATCTTAAAAAGACTATTATATGACATATAGCATCTAGAAACTCAATTTTTAGGTTTACAATCATTTCATCTCAGTCAATATAGAGACTGAAATCTTTCTCTTATGCAGTATAATATTTATTTTCTCTTTACTTTTTTCAAATATGGCAATAAATATCTATTGGATTTTTATATCATAAAAAGTATTGAAATGATACAGAGTATAATATATACAAATTTAATAATAAAATTTTCCCTACTTTTTTTTTTGTTTTGCTTTTATTATTATTTAACAAAAGCTCAAACATTTTACGAGACTTTATTATAAATTTCTTGTTTTTATTCAGTTCTCCCGAATTCATCTCCATGTAGCAAGGTTTTATTTGAGTCTAGTGTGGTCTCCTGCAGCGTATGCTGCCCAGCAATAACATGACTGGAGGAGACCTCGGGAGCAAGCAATCCCTTACGTTGGCTCGTCCATCCTTTCTCACTCCCCTGGGAGCAACTAATGAAGTAGCGTACGGTAGTAGCAACAGTCGACCCACCAGCAGGCAAGCCCGCACCAGAGAACTTTGTATTAATATTTACTGCTCCCAGAGCTCCAAATCTTTAATCTGTATCGTCAATTTTAATCAGTTTGCTTTCTCTCTTCCTCTCTCTTTACTAATCACTACGTTCACATAACATCATGTGTACGTACGTAGTGATTGTCTCATTTCTCAAAGAAAAGTAAATATGTTTAAAGTACCAATAAAAATAATAATACTTTCAATTAAGATTATTTTCTTTTGTCTTTTTTTTTTTTTACTTCTTTGATAAAGTGATTCATTTTCTCTGCCCTTTTTTTTTATTTTTACTTCTTCATTTTCTTTCTTCTTTAGTGTGATTCTAGCTGTTGGTATATAATGAAATGTTCTCAGTAGGGGTCCAATATTCTCCACCAAGTTAATACTTGCTGCCGGCTGGCTATATACGATGTCATATAATAAACACTTCGCCACACGGCCTTTAATGAGAGCTATGCCAGCTAGTGCCTTTCTCATCTTCTCATATCTCTCTCTTCTCCCTTCCATACTAAGAACACATATTATACTCCTCTGTTTAGCCTCAGGAAAGCTAGAAAACAAGCAAGTCTTGAATTGTACTGTTTTAGAGTCTGGAAAATATACAAAGTAAATTCAAAAGTAATTACTTGTACCATTTCTTGTATGTATATATATTTATATAGATGACTGCTGCATAAAGGAATAATTATAATATATATAGTTTATGACACTGCAGATATTAAATTGCAAAGTTATTACTTCTAACCCGACACCTGCATGTTCTAATATAAATTATTATTTTATGACTTTATATTATATATTATATTACAATAGATGCATAAGTTTGAAAAGATAACAAGAAATTTACAAAGCATTATGATATTATTATATTACAATTATATATATATATTTTAATATTATTTTGTGTTACATGGTTTTATAATAATGAAACCATAATTTATCATTTCATTTGTTTTTATTTACTATGGAGAATATTATGTGGATCAGAAATATTTTACAGAAATATTCTTTATAAAATGTATACAAATTAAATTTATTATTTTTCAGCTTATTCAAGCAGGAGAAAGGGTAATCTCATTGTGTGTACGAAACATTTCCAGCAAAACAATTATTTTGCTGCTCGGTGAACAGTTTTAGGTGTTTTAACTATTTTAATAATTTAATTGTTTATTCTAGTCTTTATTTTTAGAAGCAATGAAGCCGTAGAAGAAAATATCAACGCAATTTCAAGCAAAATTATTGTGTATAATATAATTCAAATATCTCTCCATCCCCTTTCTCTCCCTCTCTCTCTCTCTCTCTCTCTCTCTCTCTCTCTCTCTCTCTCTCTCTCTCTCTCTCTCTCTCTCTCTCTCTCTCTCTCTCTCCAATATAATTATATTATTATATATTAATTATCTTATAAATGTATCGAGTTCAAATTTTGACTATAACGTTTATATATATATATATATATATATATATATATATATATATATATATCATTAATATTTAGGCTACACTGCTACAGAGAGAATATAAATACGTTTATATATTATACAGTAGTAACACTATATATACACAAATGATTATGAATGAATAGCATCCAAAACCATTTTACGTTATTATTGCCACGTTGTAAAGGGAAGGGTGTATAAATTTGTTGGTGGTGGTTTCAGGCGGGGTCATTAATAAAAAAAGTTGGTTTGCTGCCTCATTTTGCCTGCTGGCTCGGTGCTGGACCATCATCACAGCATGTCTGCCAGCTCTCGGGGTGCTTTTTGTATCAAATATACTGACACTATGCAATCTCATCCGCCTCCGAGCCGCACCATGCCAAACATAAACCACCACAATGGTGGCTCTACGATAAACCATCTGCTCAACATTTGACAAGACCTTTCATCAACTCATCCTCTTATTAAGTTAGGAGAGAGAGAGAATAAAAAAAATATATAAAGCTGGTATTAATTATAGTACAGTACGGCAATAATTTATAGTTTAATTAAAAAAGTATATTTTTCTCTTCCATCTTCATTTTTTGTTACTTTATTAACATGATGTATAACTTTTAAATATTTTTCTTTTTGTTTAAGATTAACTTTTTCTTTTGATTTAAGAAATTAAAAAAAAATGCAGTTTTTTTTTTAAGAAATAAATTTATAACATTTGAGATTTCTTATAAAATTAAATTAGTTCAAAAAAATGTATGTTTAAGTGCTTTTATAATTTGATATTAAAAATGAAAAGCTGCAATGTAGCACGTTCTGAGTTAATGTTTAACTTCTAGACCTCTTTAATTCTCTTTATTATTCATATACACATTCTATGCCAGTCCAATTTTTGTAAATTTTGTGTTATTCTTATAAAATATTTATTAGAATTTTTGGAAAATTAAATTTGAAAAATAATTCGCAAAACTTTTTTAAAATAATATACATTATGATAATAACAAGAAATAAAAAATCATAAAATCAAGATAAAATAAAACTAATATATGTTAAAAGTAATTTTTGTTTCATAAACGCAATAAGATGTTGGAATTGTGACGCCATAAAGGGGTTGTTGAAGCAAGCAGGCTTAGAGGTAATGAGGAGTTAGGGCAGACTGGCAGGCCGCAGCTGTTACCGTTCGCTGCTGGCAATTGCCTGGACAGGTATCAGCAGCGTGGCGCTCCTGGGAGACGTAAGCCCGACTTCTTCTAATAGGAATTAAACCTTGGGGAGGAGAGAGAGGGGGCTTTGGCGTGACTCCTGAGAGTGAACAGTGCGCACGTGAACGAATTGTAAATCAACTCTCCTTCTATTTTCTCGTACCATTTACTGCAATAACAGAAACAGCAAAAGTTCCAATCTACTACAAATTAGCTGTCGCTTGTGCCAGGTCTTAGTCTTAATATTATCATCAACATTATTATTATTATTATTATTATTATTTGCAACCCTTTACGAACAGACGGAATATTTTATTGCTTATTGTCACATTATTATTAATTTTACAACTTTCCTACTCTGATTCAATTTAAAGGGATTTTTTTTAAATATTTAAACAACTGATATGTTAAATAACAAATCTTGTATTATAATTAAAACAATATAATCATATTCTCTGCATTAATTTTTATAAAAAAAATACCTTTCATCTTGCTTTAAAAATTGTACTATAAGAGGTTATTATTTTCTTTATTTTAATTACAAAATTGCAATAACTTACTATTTTAACGATTGAAAATCAAATCACAACATTAATGTCATCAAAAAAGATTTCATGTTTCTTCTTTATACAATGTATAATATCTTCCTGACATAATACAATTTATCACTAAAACAATTTCTTGAGGGAAGTAAAAAATATAAGACAGCAGCAACAACAACAACAAAAAGGTCAAACTGATATATATCTATTTACTTTATCATCTATGATGAAAACAGTGAGAGAGAGAGAGAGAGAGAGAGAGAGAGAGAGAGAGAGAGAGAGATCACAGTCGAAAGTAGAAATGATATTGTGAAAGATGATTGAGATAACGGGATCACAGCGAGCAACGAGACAGACATATAAATTGAGTTATAATGGCTTGGTTAGTTCGAAGATCGACCAACGGCAGCGCTGCTGATGATTGCCGGTAAAACGTTAGCAATATCTAGCTACCATCCTCTCCACGGCCTGTTCTCCTTCACAAGTGGCTAGCCACGCAGACGACCAAGCCTTTGAACGGGTGAGATAGACTCATTTGGGGACACAATTTAATTGAGGCACGTCCCTCGATGTGCTGCAGCCCACGGCGTTTCGTCTCTTTCCCCCTTCTGTAATATTATAGCTTGCTGCTTGCTGACTGTAGCCTGCATGTATACGTTCAATAGCAGCAGCTAGTTTCTTGTTTAATAAAAAATAATAACAAATATTACTTCCACATGACAAAATTCCAAAGGTACTTATCAAAGCGTGTTGAATTTAATTTTTGTAAATCCTCTCTAGCATATTGTTGAAGTAAAGACTACTTAATTATAAATATAACGTTTGAAGTATATTATGACGAGTATAAAAAATAATCTATTTTTATTAACATTTTATTTGACTTAAAATGCAATATTATACTGTATATTTAATCATTTATCATATTCAAACAAATTTTATATATATCACCGACTAAAATGAAAGTATAACTTTAGTTTAGACACATAAATATCAAGTATTTTGCATGATTTAATTATATATGCTCAATATATTATAACAAAAAACTGAGACAAATCCTGCATATTAGATATAATGACTTCTTCGTTCTGGATAATTACGTAACAATCAAATTTAATTTTGAACCTTCCTTACTGATAAAATATCTTAACAACAATCTTGCTTTTATTTCTTCAATTAAGTATTCATTTATTCGATGTAATTGCAGCGAATTTCTATAAATTTCTATACTGTAAAATACAATGAGAATATGACGATAAAAATAATTTTCATAAATTTAACCAAATGTATTCTTACGGATAATTTCTTACAACACGCATATTAAAATCATTATCTACAAACTTCTGTGTATATGTAATTCTATAGTAAAATGGCCTAATTTACCAACAATTTTCTTCCGTATTATACTCTACTAGTAAAGGACTGCTAGTAATATTAAATATATTTGCATACTGATTAATAATTCCTGACGAACACACGTGTTTAAAATTATTTTAAAACTAATTGCAACGTCTTATGAATATAATGTAATACAAAAGCTTCTTATGCTAATTTTTTATTCTTTTATATTATTTATACACAAGACAGATTCCTTGACGCTAAGAGAGTTTATGATGAAGCGGCCATTAAGCTAAGCAGCTCTGCAGTAGATAATGAAGATGTTAGCAGAGAGATGTTCATGCTGCTCCTGAGAAAGATGCTGTACTGTGACGGTGGCAGTGGTAAACGGTGCGAGACAGCAGAGAGAGAGAGAGAGAGAGAGAGAGAGAGAGAGAGAGAGAGAGAGAGAGAGAGAGAGAGAGAGAGAGAGAGAGAGAGAGAGAGATGCTGTTAGAGCCGTTAGCAAGATCTTCCTTTACTTTACTTCTTCGCTCAGGGATTTTGCTATACACTCTTTTAAATTGAAATATGAGTCTTGCATTATTTTTTTTATATATATATATAAAAAAGTGTGAGAGAAGCTCGTCCCCCTCACCTAAAAATATGTTATTTTTTTTTTGTATGCCATAAATCTATTTAAAATTGAAAGCTACATAGTCATTTATTTTCATTTCACGTGACTTTTCACTTAGCGAAGTCGTCGTACTATTTTTGCTAAGAGTATTTCAGTAAAATGTTTCCCTGTAGATCGCTTCAATTTTTCAGTTTGTTGCGGTTAGTATAATAATAAAAATAAAAAGCTTGGTATAAAAATTCTTCTATAAAAAAAAATGACACTCTTCATATATTAATTCTCATTGTTATATTTATATGTAATTAATAGTTAAATTGTTTTAAAAATGAAAAAATTAATGTTTTATAATAATTAATTAGAGTTAAGTATTTATTTTTTTACATCTTATATAAAATGTTAAATACAAACATGTCATCATTCATGTAAAATTGTTAGTTTTTTTCTTAAAACTTAGGGGGTTTTCTTACAAAAATTATGACATTTATACCAATTAAGTATATAATTATAACAATAATTATTATATACGGGTCTTTCAATATACTTCATAAAACCATATGACGTCAATATTGTTAGGCAAAACATTGTCAGCGGCGTAAGAGATACGTGTGGTCTCGAAAATAATTTCTCTTTGCTATTCGCATAATTTTTCTTAGAATTTTATTTTGGTGACAACAAGAACCAATGTTATCGAAGAAAAATATTTGGTGACCAAAACTAATGTTGTGAGTAACGTTAACCCGCATAGCATAGGATTTTAGGGTTTTCTGCTTACATCCCGAAGATCTTTGGACGGCTTCGAGCATCTCCATGCTACTCAAAACGTAAACATGAAACTCGGGTATATATAATTATTCTCCTATACACACTTCAATATCTATTAGCACTAACTCTGAAAAACAATTAAAATCTTAAGACGTATCAATGTAAAAGTTATACGAGTATATATTCTAATAACGTTCTTACTTAATTAACTGCGCACGTTTAGGTTGCACTTGATTTTTTTTTCTTAGTTAGATTCAAATATTTAATACAGTAGTAAAATCAGCTTTAAAAATTTCTCATGTTAAATTATGCATCAAGATAAAATTTAACACAAAGAGAAGAAAATAAATATTTAAAAAAAAATCATACTAATACCAGTATAATATTTTTTTAAATTATATAATATATGCTAATAATGTAATTAAGATAATAATAAAATTTAAATTTAAAATGAATCTTGAATAGTATAATACTGCAATAGTAATTTTAATATATTAATGAATATACATATATTTAAAAAAAAAAAAAGAAAGAAAGAAAAGAAGAGTTATAAATATTAATATAAAGTTTTAACACATTTATCATATTTTAGCTTTTCTACTATAAATTTCACGCTGTGTGAATGATGATGGCCGTTTATGAATAGTACAACATGAAACAAGCATACTATGTTATATAGAGAAATATAAGTGTATGTTGGTGGGGGTTCCTTTTTGTGTCATTTAAGTAAGCCTTATGATGAGCTTGATAATAAAATAGATAGATGGGGTCTCCATAGTTATGATACACAGGAGTATTATAAGCAAGACCCCCACCCCTTCCCACTTCGTCACCACCCTACACTATATATAGCAAGAAAAGCTATAAAAGGTGTCTCTCAGCAGTTTATATCGCTGACTTAGGAACCGTGATATTATTATATATATCAACAATATAACGAACGACGCGTGACGTTATTTTCTTGTTTTCGCATCTCGATGTCGTGACGTTTGACAACAAAATGTTTAGATATGAACGTTGATGGTAAGAATTTCATCATTATCATCTACAAGAGCTGTATCTTTGGTTCATTAATTTTGAAAGTTCAACGAGATTCTATAATTAATAATGAATTAATAAATGAATAATTAAAAATTAAATCTTATTACTTTAAGACAAAATTAACTTTATTTTTCAAGTTCATAAATATTCTTAGATTGATAATATATAATTATTTTAATGTTATAAATTTTAAATGATGCTTCTTTAGAGAGACTACATGCAAAAACTTTCCACGCTTGCAATAAAATTTAAACATTAAATATTTAGAACATAACAGGATTGTTCGTTTTGAATATATTTTCAATTGATCCAATGAGATGGTAGTAAATTTTCGTATAAAAATACTTGACATCTTTTATATTTAATTCATGATAGGGGAAAAATTACTTCACAATTTATTTTTGAAAACTCTTTTATGCTATTAAATTACCATTTTCCAATTGATTTTTAAACTATAATATTGTTTTTAAATACCAAAGTCATCAGAATTGGTATTTATTTTATAATATTTATATTATTATAATAATAACAATAAAAATTTTAAAACAAAACTCCCTTTCCAAATTTTTATTCTAACAAAAAAGTTGTTTTTGGAATCAATTAGAAAGAATCAATTACAAAATGCTCTTACAGTTAGTTAAATATTGATAAAAAAAATGCATAAAATTGGTTTAAATTAATTGTTAATCTCGTTCACTTCATTTTAATATTTATTATATGAAACATAGAATTTGTAATTACCTTTTAAATATATAATATAAAAATAAGTAAAAGGCTTTTAGGGTTAAAAGTAAATTACTGGAGGCGTGATGCATCAAAGAGAGGATGTTAAGAAAGGATGAGGTATTTAAGCTTGGGTACTGGAAGTCTAAATGAGCGCGTTAAGTTTTAGCTATTTCTTGCTGCTGCTGCTGCTGCTGCTGTTTGCAATGGTGCACAGCAGGGGGCGCCTGTTCCATGTCGCTGACGCCATCGTGGTGCGTCAAGGGCAGGAAGGACGCTATGATGATGGTACAAGATGTGTTTTACTTCAACTCTTTCTCACTGCTATGTACTTGCTAAAGAGAGCGTAAAGAGCCGTGAAAAACAGCCCTCCATTTCCCGAGAAGGGTCATTGCGGTATAGCACCAGTATAGTATATAGTAAGCAAGTAACATGGGCATCAGAGTAGAAGCAAGGCAGTGGAGGATAGTGGTGTTACAGTGGGTGGCATTCATGCAGGCTTTTTCTGTAGCCCCACGGGAATGAGTTAAGAGCCCGTATTCTCTAAATCTTCCCACTACTGTGCCCTCATACTTGCCGCTTCGTTGGCTGGCCAATGTACCAAATCATACCAACATTCTACTTAGTTAAAAGCATTCACTCGACTATTACAAAATGTGGTGATTAACTATAGAAACGAAAACATTTATATATAATACTTAATAAAAATATATAATAAAAAATAACATGTTATATTTTTTTAATATTACAGTCATAATAAAAAACATTTTCACAACAATATTACGTTAATTATTATTTCTGCAGTTGAAAATTAACAAGTAGTAACCTCGATGGAGTACAGCACGTCAAGCCTTGGGCATGATTCCTTGTCATAGTTCTATACCGGCCACGCAACAGCATTCACACACAGGCAATTTCCGCACAGTAAAATGTCATGAGAGCTCGGGCTTTGTTTGTGTTGTGTGTCGACCGTCTGGCGAGCCAAGTCCCAGCACGGACGGTTTTCATAATTCAGCTTATCACGTGACCCCTCTGTCAGAACAAGACGTAAAATCCTAAAGGAAAACACAGCAATATGGAAGGAGCAATTATCTGGCATAAAATTTTAAACAAAAAAAATGTTTCTAGAAGTCTATGAAAATAATGTCAATTTATCAAGACTGAATTTTGTTTTATATTATGCCGTTAAAAATATACACTGGGCATAAATCTATAGATTAGAAGACTGAACTACGTACATGCTAGTTTTTATTAATTAAATCAAATAATGTACACTTAAACTAAAAAAAAAAAGTGTTTTAAAAGCAAATCAACGTGATCGGAGAATTTTGAATTTTTTCTTGGTAAATTAAGAACATTTCTATTTTTTAAGAAATCTCAAACTAAAACTAGATTTTTTTTTATTGCAAGACTGGTAGGCTAAGACCAAATGGCAGACTTTGTCTCTATCTTCCAAATATAAATTCATAATATAAGTGAAGTTCTAATTATCTTTTTAACCTATAAAAATATTTTATAATATGAAATATTTTACAAACAAAAAAAGATATGTGTATCTTTATATCATGAATATTTTATGTTTATATATGAAAACAGGTTGCTATAAAAAATGAATTTTATTTGAATATGTAAATATTGAATATAATTATGTGTATAAACAACAGCGTGCTGATAAAACAATAGTGGATCATATTGTTACAAAGTTGTTATCACTTTTTTATTGACAGATATACCACGCTACTGCTATTGTCTTCTATTCCCCAGCTATTTAGCTATACGTGTATTATTATCATACACGGAAAGTTGAACTCAATCACTATGGCTATACTGTAATACAACACTGTGTTTGTGTTAATTGTCATTCTTCTATTAATGTGATTAAAATAATGATTATGATAACTTTGTAATATGTGATTACTGTGTAAAAAGATTCAATCACATGGAAACGACGTTTTAATAATTGGTGATGTTAATTTTTTTTAAAAAAACACTACAACACATGTTTATTTAAATTAGCAGTTACTGCATGGTCTTTTTAACAACATATGTAACTAATTTTAACTAAGGGTGGGAGAAGACAGAGAATTAAATAGTGTTTCACCCTTGACATGCATCTCTAATAAATTGAACATGTAAAAAAAGTCTATTTCATTATGAACTATATATACTATATTAAAAATCTGTAACTATCCCAGTTTAGTTTTGTCTGAAATATAGCTATAATATATATAATATTAAGTTCACTGATATGATACTGTCACACCAATCTTGGGCATTATAAGAGAATAATTTGGTAGAAATCCAGTGTCGGGTGCTAACAGACGGGTGGTGCGTGTTCCAGCGGAGCGGCTGCCGGCCGGATTCCCGCAGATCGTGCAGGCCCCCAGCACCAAGGTGGTGGAGGTGGGTCACACGGCGGTGCTGCAGTGCGAGGTGGCGGGAGCACCCCAACCCCGAGTCTACTGGACCAAGGACCTGCTGCCCATCGACTCTCAGGACAAGAGATTCACCGTCCTCTCGCAAGGTACTCATATTACCAGCAGCTTTTGATTATATTTTTATTATAATGGGGGTCTATAATATAATTAATGGGAGCCTAAAATAATATATTATAAAATATTAGACTCCCATTCAGACCTCCTAAATTTTGGATTTATCATGACGATATAGAATTACTTCAATCTAAACTTTAATCATAGAGCTTAATTTTTTTATACTTGCCTGCATAAACTTTAAAATTACAATAATTTTTCATTTAATTGGTTCAGTTCATTTTGGGTACTTAAGCACTGTATCCATATTATTATAGGTTCAATAATTGCTGCATCATAAATTTCACATTTTATTTTTAATTTTTAAAAATTTAAGAATTGTAAATTAAATTTACTATATATATTTTGAAAGTCATTCAGTAAATATTGTTGTTTTTTAAATGCAACAATATGTATCCAAAATTAGTGTTGATGAAATGGAATTTGATGAGAATGGAATGATTTAGGAAATTAATTAGTTACTAATGAACAATCGGGCTGTTGACACTACTTCCGCTATAGATGATTTGATCATAAAACGATTGGAACGCTACAATGTAATTTGTGTGTTGATAAAAGAGGATAAAATAAATTTTTTTTTTACCTTCATCAAGATGCACCCCTTACAAAATCAAGGAGCAATTGATCAATGTCAGGGGTCCCAAGGTAAATTATAGTACTTTATATTGCACTTAAATTTAACTACCTTACATATTTCAACATCAGTTTAAGATTTATTATACACGATAATCTAAAATTGTAATTAAAAATATTGAATATATTATTATTTATTATACATAAAATATTAGAAAATATATAAAAACTTTTTAACCTTTATTATTGCGTGAGGGTTATATATTTTTTTACGTGAATAATTTTTCTTTTACGTCCAAAATATGACGACCATAAAACGCATCCTGGGTGTATAGCAAGGAAAAGTTATGAAACAACAACTATTAGAAAAGTGTGGAGGGTATTTGCATAAAATGATGGCTTTCTGGGATGATCTTATTGGGTGGGCTCCTTCTATTCGTTGGCTTGGCCGATAAAAGTTTTCTTAATAATAGCTGCTTCCTTTCTGCACCCACCGCGGTGGTGGGGGCTTTAATGATTGGCGGTGTGACGTTCGAGAGAGACTTTCCAATATTGGCGCTGCCAAAATGAACAAGAAATATTGCTAAGCGCACAATTTTTACTTACCGTAAAAGAAACTTTTCCCTTATTTTTCCATCAAATAATGAGCAGAAAGGCGTCTTCAATAATCAAAACTTTTTTTTCCTTTCTCTGTGTGTGCATGGTGCTTACTTTTTCAAGTTATTATTACCTATTAATATTTTTAATGGAAGTTATTTAATAGCATAAATTTTTACGTGTAATCACTTTAGTCTTTTTATGATATAGAATAGAAGATAGATCAATTAAGTAGAAAATTTAATGTTTAGTAATATATATAATATATATATACAAGTATATATGTAATATTACTTTTATATGCTGGCATTAATTAATTCGTTCTCAAACACATTTATTAACCAATGATCAAATTAAGTAGGCTTAATATTAAATTTCATATTGGAGTATTTATTAATTAATTGAATTTCGTAATAATTCACAGTTAATAGTGCACAATTTGTATTTTATATAAAATCAATTTATTAAATTACTATGAAATTAATATAAAATACAAAAAATATTAAAGATGACAAAAATTTGAACTTTTAAGTATAAATTCAATAAATAATTCATGCAAATATAATAATGAAATATATATTCATTATACTTCATTATGTATTTATTATGAATTAAATATAAATTTGAGCACTTACATTTTGACAATATAATTGATGGTTATATCGACAAGAATTTCATAAGCTCCTCCATTCCCTTGTTGACTCAGTTGGACGTCACGCATGCAGGGGACGGATGCAACCCGCACAGTAAATACGCTGAGGGGGTCACTCGGGTCCTCGTTTCCATTCAAATGCAAAGCCACTCGTCAATCTGTTGCAGAATCCAGCCACGTGACCAACATTGTAATTCCCACAAACAAAATAAACACAAAACTCACTTATGTAAAAAGTATTACTTGATTAATTACCATGTATGATAGCTATAAATATAAGTTATATTGGTTTTATTTATAAATAAAAGTTTGTCTATGTTTTTTTTTCTATAATTGCTATTTGTTTTAATACTGGTAAATAAATTTGATTGAATGATATTAATAAATTACTTTATTACGATATTTATTAAATATTTGTGTATATTATAGCTATTGACTATTTAATATAAATATTGGAATATATGAATAGCAACTATATGGGGCATCATACAAATTATAAATTGAAAAAAATGTAAGCATGATTGTAATGAATAAATAATAAATTAACAAAATTTAATATAATTAAATAGAGTTATTTAGGTGGCTGAAAAAAAAAATACATGTAATAGGGTTATAAACATCTATATATGGTACAACTTAATACGTTTTATAGTGTATTTAAAAATATATTATCCTCATGGCAGTTAAATATAAATGTGCTGCAAAAAGTGTCTACATGTGTATCATATAAAATTTTATGTATATAAAATGCTCAGGTGCGTGTGTGAGGTGTGTGTGTGAGAGAGAGAGAGAGAGAGAGAGAGAGAGAGAGAGAGAGAGAGAGAGAGAGAGAGAGAGAGAGAGAGAGAGAGAGAGAGAGAGAGAGAGAGAGAGAGAGAGAGAGAGAGAGAGAGAGAGAGAGAGAGAGTAATGAAGGTACAGTGCATCACATCTGCGTGTGTTATATGGTGGTTTGCGGTGTGTCATACGGATATATGTGATATATATTGTCAGTAGACCTTATAATCCTTCGTTCTATATCCTATATAAATATATATATAACATGTTATAACTATATATCTCCCACAACCTACTCTTCTCTCTCTCTCTCTCTCTCTCTCTCTCTCTCTCTCTCTCTCTCTCTCTCTCTCTCTCTCTCTCTCTCTCTCTCTCTCTCTCTCTTTATGTTAGTATTCGTGTATACACACACACCATCCCTTCTTCCTTTTTAGACAAGCACCTGGGTTACTAGCCAACCTGATAATTCATTATTCACAACAGGTTTAAAGGTAATATAGAATGAGGATGTTAAGGTGGTGGGAAAAGGGGAAGCTTGTAGATCTACAGGGATGGGGGAGGGAACTTATATACATCTTTAGACCTGCCCAGTACCGCCCTTGTATATCTTGTCTACAGGACCAACATATTGTATCACCCCCCAAAACTTTTACTCCCACTTTTCTCCCTCTCTCTCTCTTTTTCCTTTTGCCAAACATCTATGCAAACAACAACACCTGCGTTAACTTAAGTATAGAGAAACTGGTAACACAATTAACCACAAACTTATTATGCTTTACAAACTATAACACTTTAACTTTCTACTATAGTATACCATCTAGCCAGCCGGTGTAAAGTATATACATACTACACTTTCTGTGTTATATATATGTACACAGCTCGCGGCCCTTCATCGTTTGCATGTGGAATATATATTTTACACCAAATTATACTGAACACTATTAAGTAAAAAGGTTTATAATATTGTACAAATATTTAATCTTGGTGGTATAGTATACTATATTGCTAAAACATAAAACAATGTTTATAATGAAGATTATGTGGAAAAAGTCCAGTGAAAAACAATATATTATAATATGTTGGAATTGAAAATGCATTTATAACACATTAATAATTAATATAAATATAAATATGCATAAGCTATTACATAAAGTATGGAACATTTTTAGAATTTGTGGAAAAAAAAAAACTTTCATTATTAGTATTTTGGCCAATAATAGGAATTTAAAGATGTTATTTAATCAATGCATGTTTTTATGCAAATGAAATACATTTTTATTAATATATTTGAAGTATCATATGAATTAATAAGAATTAATATTATAAGGTTTTGTTGTATCCATATAATTCGAACAAATTAATTTTACTTATTTTGAACATAAAAAAGTTTGTCCTTATCTCTTCAATTTATGCTAATTACAATCATGCCCTTAATTACTAATAAAAAACACACACGATAGCATAAGAGCATACAAAAAGAGAGTGCATGTGTATTAAATCATAATTAAAATGTAATTCTGTTCGTAAAGTTCACAAGAAGGAGGAGGGTTATTATTATTTTTTTTAAATATACACATTTAGTGCTTTTTGCTCTTACGTTCTTTCTGGCAAATATCTACACAGTGGAATTTCAATAGTGGAATGTTCAGAAGTCAGTGAGAATTCGAATCCAATGATCGCACAAAAATATGTTTTGTTAGCTTCAGTCAAATCTCTGAATGATTTTAACTCGTTTCTGGTTAAAGGAATCTCTTTTATTTTTATTTGTTGTATTGCATAAATGAAAGTAGCATAGTGGGGAGTTTTTTTGCTTTAATTTTCAGAGTATTCAAAATCAGTGAATTCAAAAAAAAAATAAAAAAAAAAAATAAAAAAAAAAAAAACTTAATTTTATGACGTCAAAAGGCACAAAATTTCGTTTTAGGTAACGCTTTTTACTGATAATGTCATTATTTTTTATTTGATGCAGTGCCGATTAAAACCGAATTTTCAAATTTTTTGCAACATTTGTTTCGGAATCTTCATTCGAATTCCTAATATAGTTGAAATGCTTTGCCTACAGTATTCTATTTGATGGAAAAAATTAATTAAAACAAGTTTTAATACATTGCACAAAATATTTAAAATAAACAGTAAGTTCAATGACTTTCTGACCAAATAATTGAGGCATGCAGTCATAGTCACCAAAATATTTGTCTATAGAATAGGCAAACATTCTGTTGATTATAAAAAATTCAGATTAAAAAAATCCTTGTAGAGACCTCAAGTTTATTTGACACAAAATGTAAATTTTGTACCGCCGTGAAGTAAGACGTAGCCACGCACCTCCGTTCCCTGCAGCACATTTAGGGCCCGTTGCCTGCCATGCAGTCGCAACAGCACCACGCCCCCCACTTATTTGTCACGGAAGTGACGCACGTACGTAGATTTACATTTAGGGGAAAACTCAAGTAGAATTTTGACAGGTGCCAACGACGTTTTCATATTTATTTATATACATATTTTTGTACCAAACTTTTGCTGCTTTTAATTTTTTTACTCTACGTAATAACTTTTTATTTTTTGTCTACAATTTCACACAATTTATGTAATATTTTACAATAATTGTAAATGAAACTCACTCACACAGGTATATGTAGTATAGTTATTGTATCTAATTTTCAGTCGTCACATTAAGTGGTTCTGATGGAATTCTAGTGTAATGTCACCTACAATTAGTAATGTGTAACACCCATCAATCAAATTTTAATCACCAATCAATAATTTTAGTAAATTTGATAGTCAACATCATATAATATTATATATTTAATATTATGGCATGACATAAATAGGATAAAAATAATTTATAGTTATTTTAAGATTTTTAATCAATATAATATAATATTCTATAAAATTAAGAATGTAACTTTTTATGTAAAATCTCTGCAATTAGTTTTACTTATAAAATAAGATGCTTTATAAAAGATTGTCAAAATTTTGATATTAATATTTATAACTGGAAAAGCTTAAAATAAGACGAGTTGTGAGAAAGCGTCTCTGCTAAAGCTTTGATGCTGGGGATGCTTGTAACACAAGACCGCTTGCTGAGAACGTATCAAAAGGAAATCTCTCTTGATACTTTAACAAACTTATTCCATAAGTACCCAAGAAAATGATTTATTTATAAACGAAAAGATATAATTTTCTGACTTTCAATTAGAGGAGAATTGATATATTATCATTAAAATATAATATATTATACTTCATTAATTTAATATATATTCAGTTTGTATTTTGGTTATCAAAATAATATTAATTAATTTTAAACCATGATAATATTCTCTATCATGTGTAAGTTGTATTAATAATTGAATTAATTGAATATACAAATAAGTAATTACAACAGTAATATTTTAATCATTTCACATAAGAGGTTTATAATTTGTAATGAAATTATGGATTCTAGAAGACAAATAATATTGAGAGTAACAAAATAACAGTAATTGTATATAACACACAGAACATTTATATATGCATATTGTATATTAATTTGATTCTAACGTTAAACACGTAAATATTTACATTCTATTTAACAATTTTAGGATATTTTCATTTTCCATACACGAATTTTAGTGCTTCATGAATGTTGATAATAGTTAGCATTTCCTGGTTATAATCACGTGACTGGAGGGCATGTAGAACGTTTCGACGTGCTTGGACTGAGTGGCAATGTTTTCATTGTGTTACAGGAGCGCTGCAGGTGAGCAGCAGCCAGGAGGGAGACCAGGGCAAGTACGAGTGCGTGGCAGAGAACGAACTGGGCACCGAGTTCTCGCACGCCATCATGCTCTACGTCAAAGGTATGCTTGAGGAACTACTTTATTTTACCAGCTCTCTCATACTTTAATCATACTGGGAATTATTCAGGAATATATCCAGATTTCTTACTAATTGCGGTTAGCATCATTTTTTTTTTTTTTATTTATATTATTATTTATTTTGGACCATAAAGTTGTACTTTACGAGACAAACGCTATCATTAAAAACAAACACATGATTTTAAAAATCATTAACAAAAAACTAACAGTGAAAGTACAGAGAATTACTAATACTCATTACAATTTACAACGAAAACATTAACAATTAAATAAAAAAATATTTTCAAACATTTTATTACTGTGAAAAGATTTTTCTCATTTTACTAAATAAAATTCTTGTTGAACTAAAACATTCTTCATTTTTTTTTTTATTTAAATATTTTTCAAATTATCTATATTTTTAACACATATGTTAGAAAATCATAATTTTTAGCGGATTGATATAATGGATTGTTATCTCTAAAACTGTGTTTATGATTACTGGTACTAACCGTGGTTAGTGATAAACCCGGTCATCTTCTTCGTGAACTGTCATGTGGTCGTGTAACATCCATGGTGAAACTTAATCAAATTTTTTATTTCAACTTTGTAAGTAATTGACATGAAAATTGTGTGCTGGTAAATTCAAAGTAATTAACTTGTGAATGATTCTTTCAAATTATTTTATATTCTATTTATAAAAAAAGTTTTTGAAGTTGTTTTTTTGCACAAATGAAAATACGTTTTAAATAAATCCATTACCTGTTGATCTTTATTGTAATTATTAGCATTTAGAATTTTAGTATTCAATTCAGAACTCATTCTATACGTTTAATGTAAATATAAATAAAATTCGTATTGCTGGCGGCATTTATAAAAAAAATAAAAACAATGTAGGTTTAATATTCGTTTATTGTTTTTAAGCTATGTATAGCCATATCATATAATGAGTAATATTGGCCATATTCAGTAAAAGAAAAAATTAATACAGTTTTGAAATTTAAATACGAGTAAAAAGTTTATTTTTAGCCATATTCTCTACTTGTGTCGAACAATATGCAAACAAAATAACAAATACAATATTCCTCGTTGTTTCATGACAAGTTGATTAAAAATTATTGAAAAAATATCATTTTTTTTCATCCTTTGTGTTTCAGTGCGTCGAGTTCCCCCTCAGTTCTCAATTCCTCCACCAGGGGTACTGGAGGTGTTACTTGGTGGTTCTTTGAACGTGACGTGTGTTGCTGTGGGTTCTCCGATGCCTTTCGTGCAGTGGCGGCGTGCTGGCAGCTCGGAGGCGGTGATCTCAGGTCCTGCCACCCCCCCGCAACCCACGACTCCCGCTGCCCCACCCCCGGAGAGCACGAGTGGAGAAGAACGACCCCCACTGCCCATCGGACGCAGCGTGTTGGAACTGGAGGACGTGCGAGAGTCCGAGAATTACACATGTGTGGCGGCCAGTCCACTCGGCGTGATCGAAGCAACCACCGCCGTTAGAGTTCAGGGTAAGTAAATTTAAATATGATAATGAACCTTATGTGTATGCGAGTGAGTAATATTATTTTTCAGTATAATCTTGGATTGACTAAATTTCGTTTTCTGAACATAGAAGATTCATAGACAGAATTATGTATACAGTTGGTTATATTTTGTAAGGAAGCTCATGTACATGCTGAGCTCTCTAACAAGTGATGAAAATTTTATGAGACTTATCCAACTCAGATACATATTTTTGGTTCTTCCTCAGTTAGTTCTATAAGCTTTTATTTTTTTTCCCTTAAATCACTGACTAGACAGAGATATAGTCCAAGTTTTTTTTTAACTCTACTCTATAGCTAACTTAAACCTGACCTTTGGAGACCATGCATAATATGTCTGGATCTAAATAATAAATTGCTTTAATTTTTCAACGCACAGACAGAAAAATCTCTAGATTTTTAATATATACTGGACAAGCAATTTTTGGAGTTTCTTTTTTAGTATTGATTATAGAAATTATCTAGCCGCATTGAATAATTCCTTTTGATTTGATTATAAATTCATAAGTTTTGTAATGTAAATCACAATACTTGTATATATTATGAGGTAATATACAATGATTTAAAAGCACTTATTAGTACTGTGATTTATTGCAATAGCACATACAGTATATTTTAATTATTCTTAAATAATTTATAGACGTCATTGATGCTGCACGGATTGAGTTAATTCGAAACTGTTAACAATATTGATTTGGACGTGCTGCCACAAATAAAATTTAGTTTTATCGGAATTTTATGGCTTATAAAAAAGGAGAGTATAATATATATGATTGAATTTACATCATGACTCATAGCTGAACTAGCCAACTTGAGTATCGTTTGCCATACACTTTATATGTTTTTGTATCTCATTGGGAAAATTCTATTGCTGTCACTGCAATATTGGGGGCGATTCACGAAAGAGCTATCCAGGTTTTTATCCGCGTTTAGCTTAACCACGTTTAACCAGGTGATTTAACACGTAAAACAGGTATAGTTTAAACGTGGTTAAGCTAAACGTGGTTAAAACCTGACTAACTGCTTCGTGAATTGCGCTCAACATGATTATCTCACGCATGCCTTGTAAAATGGATGACTTGAATTACAGTTAACACCCTGGAAAATTCAAAACTGGAATATTTTTTTTTGTGATTTCAATAATAATATTGAAGCCCTTTTACTTATTTGTACAACTCCAAAATGCAATTTACAAAAAGCAATGTAGACTTTAGATTTTTATCGAATTGAGCATCAAAAAAACACATAGCAATCTTAATTAAAAGTAATCTTAACCATGTTTTCATAGAGTACTTAACAATTAACTGCGTGATGATGTTAAAAAAACGTATGTGCGTGATATTTTTGAAGTAAATTGTGAGCATTCATTAAAATTTATTAAAAATACAAACAATACCAGTTAAAGTTATAGTGGGCATATCAATTAAATTTTATTATAATTAGGCTCGATTCTGTACACTGAAACTATTTTAAATAAGCGAAAATATCCAGCTTTTAAAATATTTCATTTTAAACTTAAATTTTTAATGGTGAAAACATTATAAATTAGCATAGCATGAAAGGGTTCATGCAATAAGTTCTTCTCGCATACAGCTTATTATTTATGTAAATAACTTAAAATATAAAAAAATATTATAGTCTCCATAAAATTTTACATTTTAATGCACATATTTGGTAGTTTTTTTTTTTTTTTTTGTAAAAAATTTATGTTTTAAAAGATAGAATTGAATATAATACGAGTTATTTTTACTTTTTAAATCAGCTGTAGGTTGAAGGGAAAACTGTCTAGTGGTTAACAACGTATTGAGCGTGTTCAGACTTGTAATAACTTGAAACAATAAAATTGTGAGGTCGGAACAGGCTATTTCTGTTGGATATATTTCCGTTTTATTAAATCAAAATCGTCACAATGAGTTGGTATTTTATTATTATTATATTATTTGTGGTATCTCTGACACGAAACAGCTAAGATTAAATTTTATATTCAATTCATATTATCTACTTGACATGATATTGATATTATGTACATGTGCGTTTTAACTTTAGTTTAAATGCATTAAAATATTATATATGGAAATATTTACCATATATAATATATGTCCACATATAATTCAAATCACTCATCATAATTTTTAATAATAAAACAATTTAATGTCTTGATTTCTTCAGTGCGTGTTTTTATCATCTCGTTAAATTTTAATACAATCAAATCAAAAGTACTTAAAATAAGACATTTTGATTTTGATAACGGGTGTATATATTTTTTTTAAAGAGTGAAATCAAGAACCAAAAATACATATATATATATATATATATATATATATATCAGATCTGTTTTGAATAATATTTCGCTTTTTTACCCCCCCCCTTCCCCCCCTCCCTACCTTTGAAACAATGTTTTAAAGGATTACGGTATACGTTATTAAATCACACTTTTCACGACGATCTTTGGTCATCATATAATAATCATCCCCGTTCTCAACAAGCAAATTAAACTGAATTTTCTCCAGTAACACACTAAAGTTTCAATAGTATTTATCAACATTTTTTTTTCCACAGAAACTACTTCAATATCTGTGAAAAAACAATGTTGATAAATTCTATTGAAACTTAAGTGTGTTACCGTAGAGAAAAATCAGTAATAATAATGTATATATATAATAATATCATAGTGGTAATTGAAATTTATTTTATGAATATTTGTTGCTTCACAATAAAAATATATTTTCATAGATTAGAAAATAATTCAAAGTCAACATCATCGTCTATCTAATTTGATAAACATTAGAGGTGAAATTTTTATCAAATTTTCTTTGAGATATTTAAAACATATCTTCAGAAACTGATTGACAATAGTCGTTTTTAGTAATTGAATGACGTTTTCTAACTAATTAATGAATTCTAAGCATTTTTAGAGTTCAGTTAACATTTAAGTTATTTCAGTATAATAAAATACATGCTATGATTTTTAAACTCATCCATTCATGTGGAAATAAATATGTGCAGCTCATACAAGCATACATATATAATAGAGATTTTATTTTTCATAAAAAAACGCAACTCCATGGGGTGTTCATTGTTAGCAATGATTCGATATTCAGGGATAGGGGAGGTTAGGATTGCGGTACATATTTATTTTGTTCCATATCACACACTACACACTGAACGATAAGTTTTATACGTTCACTACTACTTTAGTTAATTGAAAAAATAAATGCATAATATGCTTTACAAATACGATGTATTACAGCAAGGTATATCATAACAGTCACTTGATAATAATTTGTTTATAATACCTACCAACAATTATCTTTCATTTTAAATTATCTTTAATTGCATTAAATTTGAAATAAGATCCATTTATAGTAGCGTTGAAATTGTACCCCACGTATTGTATTTCAAATTTTGTACTTCAATTAATTCTACCAGTTCGTTTTTACGTCTGTGTGTTAGTGCATGATGTAATTATATATATATATATATATATATATATATATATATATATATATATATATATATATATATATATATATATATATTGTGTTCAAATGTATTGCCTTTTTTTATTATATTTGATTATGATTAATTTATTCAATATTTTGATATCTGTGCATGGTATTTAATAATTTATATACTACGAGATTTAAACAAGGAAGAATTCTTAAATGATATTATTAGCATGTTTTCAAAATTTCTTGTTCGTGGTAATTTTTTCATTGCTCACCTTTTCTTTACCTCTAACCTTTAATTATTACTGTTTTTTTTATTTAGTTTTATTTTATTTCAATATTTATGAAATGTAGAAATACATAAAATGCTACATATTATTTAAATTTGAGTAATTAACAAAATTAAACTTTAGATGTTATACGATCTTATGACGAGGGTGAATTATTTATGTAAATTAATAAAAAGAACTTCAAGATAAGTCTGGTGTATTATATTTCACTTCAAATTTATCTTCGAACTTTCAATTTGAGCAGCTAGAAGTTTTGTTTGAAAACTAAAAGGAAATACACTTAGTCTCCATTTCAGCCGATGTCACCTTAAGGTTAGGTATATTATAGCTACATATAGACATTTTGTAAACACAGTGAACTTGTGATTAATCAGCCAATGTAACTCCCAAATGTAAATGTCTGGGTTAATATCATCTTACCATTACCAAGATCTGCCTGCAAATTAAAACACTAAGCAAGAAATATTCATGATCACAAATATTAATAAAAAATCGTTATTAACCCCAAGCATTAATTACCAAGGGAGAAGGTCGAGACGACCAGTAACACTTTTAAAGTGGAAAAAATTGTGAAATACTGATCTAAAAAATTTGTATTTCTTAGTTAGCCAACGATTAATGTATTTCCGCAAAAAAATAGTGAGAAGAAAACTTTAACTTTTTTTTTTTACTATGTGTGATTTAAATAGCGGGTCGTTTAGACCTTCGACCCACCCCACCCCTTGGTCCCTTGGTAACGCGTGTGACAAAAAATCGCATGGTAATACTAGGTATTTGCCTGCCAAATAGAAAAGCAGCATTGGCTGCATTCACTCCCACCAACATGACAACAACGTCTTAACGAATGTCACGCTCGTTACAGCCCTGCCAGCGGCTCCGAGTAGCGTCACTCTGACAGAAGTGTCTGCAACGTCGGCGAGGCTCTCGTGGTCGTACCCTCGCCCTGAAGAACCTCACTATTTCGTACTGCAGTACAAGCCTCGCACCGCCAGCCAGGCGTACTCGGAGATCAGTGGAATCATCACGCACTACTACACGGTGCGTGGCCTCACGCCCTTCACCGAGTACGAGTTCTTCGTGATAGCAGTAAACAACATCGGACGAGGGCCGGCAAGTCGCGCAGTCCTCGCTACCACAGGTGAAACAGGTACGTGCTCGCGTCGTTAAATGGCATGCATAACTTATTATAATATTTATTCAATTTATTGGCTCTGACGTCATATCAATTTACTCAAGCTAAATTATGTAACTAATTAAGATTATTCAATTGAGTAATAAATTATGTAGATTTGAAGTTTGTTGACAGATTTTTTCAAAGTAATCGTCTGCTTATTAGATCCATCACTAAAACTGAACACGGGCAAAATGGCGTTTCTATAAGCCTTATAAGCTTTTGACAACCGTGTTAATCCGTTAGGGTACTGAAGAAGCTGCTGCTGAACTGTAGGGAGAAAAAATTCTAACAGAAATTACATAAACTTTAAAAAATTGATTTAATTGAACCGTATATGTTAATGAAAAGTCTTAAGCCGGTATTACACGATACAATTTTTCTGATTATTGTATACAATTTTTCCGTACAAGAAAACTTAATCTCCATTTGTTTGTATGGAGAGGAAATTTTCTTGCAAGGAAAAATTGTATACAATAATCAGAAAAATTTTATCGTGTAATATAGGCTATAATTTAGATAAGATTTGTACTTAAAATTTGAATACAACTCTCACTCTCCGCTCTTCCTAATCTGAAGAAATTTACATTGATTTAATATGCAATAGAAAAAAAAAATATTTGCATCTTTTTTTTAACTATGACTTTTTAGTATTTTTTTATATGGCTGAAGAAATATGACTACCTTAATTCACCTTGGAATTACATATTTAAAAAACATGCAAAAAATACTTTCCTTTTTGTCTTCTTTTTAACTATAGTTAGATGAATGCTGATGATATGATGAAATTTTCCTGCGTTTATATCTCCAAAAAAGTAACTTTAATGCTGGAATAATAGTTTAAGGTTTTTGCATAGAGAATATAATCAAAGTGTGTTGACTTTTTCAGTGGAATCCTCATCGGGAAGTGCAAGTAAGTTTTCAAAAATTGTATGCTTGTTTTGCATGTTGAAATAAAATGCGAATGGATGTTACACAAGCAAAGATAATGCTTTTATGGGCAAACACAATCCTGTTTTTGCTGATAAGAATATATCCCTACTGTCAATGTACCAAAATTTATGATTTCTTTCTTTGTTGTATACAAAATATTGAAAGTGATTCCACTCCATTTCTAAATCAAAATTAAACAGTTAGTAAATTTTACTATGTAAAAAAATAATAATAATAATGAATAAAATTTTTTTGATTGAAATAAAATTATTATAATTATTATTTTTATACTGGTATATATGCAAATTACCTAAATGTTAATTATTATGTTACAAAATATATTAACCTGTGATATAAAGTGCTATATTATATAGTATTATATTTAATATATTATAATATAAAGGTCACTGTTTTTAAATTATATTTTTCAATGCATTGAGTTATTAATAGTTTTTTATTTGCATTCATATGTGCCTCATAGCAATTAAAAATAAAATAACACCATACATAAAATGAGAGAAAAAAAAATCTATGAATAGAATTGTGAGTTTTAGTTAATGGCTATGCTCGTTTTATATTATTTATACTGGGATAATTATTTTAACAAAGAGGATTAGACCGTGTTAAACAACTTCAAAATTATTTTTATGCATGCAATCATTTTTTTATTTCTATTAAATTTATTGTACTAATATTTTCATCCCACTGATTTCATTCAAAATTGAACTTCAGTATGCTCTGAAGCTTACATACATATTTACTTATAGTATTTTCTGTGTATGAAATTATAATTATTATTCAAATCGTGGTAAACTGCAAACTTGTTGTTTATTTACAACAATGCATTTTGACCCCATTTTGACCATGTTACACAGAAGGTGGCTCGGTTCCCCGCAACGTGCAGGTTCGTCCCCTGAGCTCCAGTACGATGGTGATCCAGTGGGAGGAGCCTGAGACCCCTAGTGGCCAACTGACGGTAAGTCTCATCTTTCACTCGTGATGGCCTCTAGCTTAACCTTGCGTGACCTTTGATGAGCAGGGTTACAAAGTGTACTACACGGAGCAAGCGTCGCAGCCTCTGAGCACGTGGCGAGCCCAGGTGGTGGACAATAACCAGCTGACAACCATCAGTGACCTCACCCCACATAGCATCTACACCATCAGGGTCCAGGCCCTCACCAGCGTCGGGCCCGGACCCCTGTCGCAGCCGGTCCTGGTCAAGACGCAGCAAGGAGGTGGGTGACACAATGTCAATGAACTTTCCAGGAGGATTTTTATGTCTCTGGCGAAGTTGAGCAAGACAGGTGCACTTGCTTTAGCAACTTAGGGCGGGCATGTTAGCGATAAAATTGTTCATCGTGCACGGCGCGAGAAAATCCTAAATCTCTTATTTGCTGATTGGATTCCCATTGCCCTCTTTTTTATGCAAATTCACTTTTAAAAGATAAATAAAACAATCCCATGACGTCGGGAGTAACCGCATTAGCGCTAGTTTAGCAACTGGCGGGTGTCACAAACACACCCACTATGACAGAAGACCGGGTTGACATTTAGTAAAACAAAATAATAATTTTTAATGAAAACCATTTCAATGTGAGGTAAAACATTCACTCTGTTTATACCTTTGATAATAACTCTGCTTTGTAATATAATAATGTGCTAATTAATTAATTTGATAAGTCTTTCTACATATAGAATAGAGTTTAAAGTTACAATTATCATATACATTTACAGAAAATTCAGCTCTTTATAATAATTTACTTACTAAAGTTGAAACCTTTAAAAAAAAATGAGGTGCTAAAAATAATTATAATATAATGGGTGCGATTCACGAAGCAGTTATCTAAGTTTCTAACCAAGTCTAGTTTAACCACGTTTAAATAGGTGGTTTAACACGTGAAACAGGTATAGTTAAACATGGTTAAGCTAAACGTGGTTAGAAACCTGGCTAACTGCTTCGTGAATCGCGCCCAAAATATTTTTAATTAATTACTACATCAATGAAATAAATATTTAAAAAAATAGTTACTTTTTTACATGATTGAGAGTATAAATTTTCAACGTTCGTTTGTCTTTACTAACATTCGTATTAGCAAAGAAAAGCTGCATGACATATATAGATATATCATAGAGTGACGTAATTTTATTTTAATGACGTGTTTTTTCATACATGGCCTCCGTATATTGCCGATATAATGATAGCTCGTCAATGTAATACTTTGTGTAAGCTTCTCTGACATCAATCCGCTTTGGATGTGTACACAATCGCTATAAAAAATACAATATCAGCGTTTACAATACAATAAAACAAAAACGCTGCTGGACAAAAAGAGTTGTGTTTCAATAGTGACCGCTATGTAATTAAAAAAAAATCAATACAAATCATTGCTTGTATGCATTGAAGACCTATCTTTCATGCCATCACCTTAGTGAAATTCAATTCAATTCGAAAAGGATTTTTATTATAAAAAAAAATGGGCAAGATTCAGTAAATCGTGAAGCGCAAGAGGCTAGGCAAATTGTATGTCATTACAGTGGAGCGGGTTGCCTATGCAAATTGATATTAACATCGAAGCCGGACACGTTGCCTAACCTTCTGGTGCTTCTTTATTTATTATTATTATTTTGCTAAATTGTTTATAATAGATGCACATTTTATAGTTCTATAACTTGAAATAAGATTTATAATAATAATTTTATTCTATTATAACTATAGCATTGAATTATTAAAAATTAATATCGTAATGAATGGATTTTAACATAACACGAGCATTGCAATAATGTTACAATATAACAGAGCATTGAGATTGAAATGGTTTCAAATGATAATTCATGTACAATCCTTGCCTCTTAAAATTTCCCTTTGGGGTCTTGTTAATCACCATGCCTCGTAAGAATAACACAGAGCTTGATGATACACGAGGCTGCAAGTGAGAAATTTCTCAAAGGTGAACTGAAGGGATTGCTTTTTTTTCCCTTTAGGGAACCTTATATTACCTATCCCATCCATCTGCACTAATTTTTTCATGGCAGATATTTATTGTGCTGCTGTAGGACAATTAGTGAAAAAGTGAAGTTGTGACGTATCAGCGACGGTTGGTTGACTTAAAACTCGCCGCCGTGAAAAAACACGCGAGCGACCGCGGAAACTGCCGAGAGAGTGGCGATCGCGAGCCGATCGCCGTTCCCTCGGCAGTTTCCGCGGTCGCTCGCGGTCGCTCGCGGTCGCTCGCGTGTTTTTTCACGGCGGCGAGTTTTAAGTCAACCAACCGTCGCTGATACGTCACAACTTCACTTTTTCACTAATTGTCCTACAGCAGCACAATAAGTATCTGCCATGAAAAAATTAGTGCAGATGGATGGGATAGGTAATATAAGGTTCAAAAAAAAAAGCAATCCCTTCAGTTCACCTTTAAGGCGATGAGTGTACAGCATTGTATTTACGGTTTATTTATATGATTTTTTTTTATTTAAGGAAGTTGTTAATCTGATTAATTTACAACAAAAATATATTACATGCAACAAATAAGTGTAGGATATGTTGACAATATTTCATAATAAAATTGTGTTACAGTATAAATAATCACTTTATACCCAAGCTTATACTATGAAGTTTATTTTAATGCAACTTTTAATTAATTTTTTTGTTAATATTGAATTATGATTGCATTTATAATTTAAACACATTAAATTTAATTAAAAGCTTGATATTAAATCAAAGCAAAATTGAAACTAGGCTAATGTAATCATGTGGAAATATAACTAAAAAAATAAAAATAAATAAAAAATAAAAGGAAAACTTTTAATTTTATTAACTTCAAAGCTAAAAATTATTATAGTTATATAAATATAGAGTGATTTTAAAACATCATAAGTATAAACATAATTTTATAATGTTTCAGTTCCATCACAACCTACAAGTTTAGAAGCAAGTGATATTGGTGAAAATTCAGTTAAATTACAATGGGCCCGTCCATTATTAGCAGGAGAGCATTTAACAGGCTACGAGCTATATTGGAATGACACATATACAAAGGTATGTAAATGACATGTTAAAATTATCGATTTTATACATAATTATACTTTATTAACTACAGGAGCGACATCACCGGAGGCTACCTGTATCAGACAGTTACGAGTTAACAGGTCTGATGCCAAACACGCTTTATCACGTGTCTTTGGCTGCAAGGTCGCAGAGAGGAGAAGGTGCAACCACGAGCCCCCTGGCGATTCGAACGCAACCCTACGGTAAGAATATAAAAAATGTGACGTCATACTCTTGTAACATGACTTACAGAAGCTTTTTTTTATAATGGGAAGTTCCTTGATGGAGGTTTATTTAGAATTAATCATTTATAATAAAATAAAAAATGTTTATCTGTTTACATATAATTAAGTTTAAAAACTTTTATATTTTCCTCTTAACTAAAAAAAAAAGAAGTTAAATTCAATTAGTTAAATTAAATAATAATTTTTTATTTATTTTATATAGAGTTTTATATAATAAAAACAAACTATTTTTAGTTTTAAAAGTATTCTTGAAATTATATAATTAAATGATAAGTTTAAGTGAGTATACGATTTTAATCAAGTACAAATTAATGTAATCGTACAACTTGTGTTTGTCCCGAGAGATTTTGTGAAGAAGTAACACAAACAGAAAGAGAGTACTTCAGAGTAGAAACGGTTTGATATCGCTATATTTTCTCGTGTGTGCTGCACGCCCGTTGCCGAGTGTTTCAGCACCTCTCTCTCACTGCACTCACTTTTTGTAGAATTGATTGGCACTTGCACTTAAAACTTTGCACTGGCCTCCTAGTTTGGTTTACCTTACATTAAATAAGTTGAAGTATTAGGTAATTTAATAATTAAAGCACGCAAGGTATTTTAATGAGAAAACGCGGATACTTCAAGGTAGCTTGTTTTTCGTGTATCGTAAAATTATGCTAAATTTTTTATTAAAATTATATTTTTCTTTACTATAATAGCACTTGAAACATAATAATTAGGTATATTTAAACTTTTAAAAATTATACCATATAATATATAATATGGCTTCATTTCCTGCTTTTAAAATAATGTTTTAATAATTTACACGGGTATATAATAATTATAGTAGTAGTATAAAATAACAGATTATATAAATAGTCCAAACACTGCATGATTTTTATAACATTTTATTTTAATAACTTCTTTGCTTTCTAGAGTATTTTTAAGAAAATAATCGTGAAAAAACATAACCTCTGACATATTATTAATTATTATTATTATTATTATATAGTATAGCATAATGACAACTCGATGTTTCAGAGTTTTTGTGATGGATAATTGATTAATAATACGAGGTTATCATTTGTCTTGAATTCTTAATTTGATTTATTATAATTTTGCATGCAATTAAAATTGTACAATATTTTTAGTAGTTTTCTTTTGTTTTATCTTCGACATCATTGTATAATGAGAATAATAAGTTACAATATTTTTTATAATATAAACACACATGATTGCGGTTAGTTTATGATATATATGAGTTATTTGCGTTTATTTGCCTATTACACAAACCTCGAACTCTCCCCTAGAGAGATAAAGAGGGAAAGAGATAGGTAGGTAGGTTAGATAGTAGATTGGTGTATATATAATGTTGCGGTGAACCAAACTACGAGCGTTATGCACCCTTGCTGCACAGTAGCAGTGGTGGCTGCCGCCGCGCGTAATGTGTCTGTGGCGGCGGTGGGCGCGCGTGCGCTGCGGGTACACTGGTTGGCTACCGCCTCTCCCGCCCCCAATGGGCTTCACTACCGCGTGGTTGCCACCCCCGCCCTTGCTGAGGACGCCAAGGACAAGGATGAGGTGGTGGTGGACGCCCCAGGACGCGAGGTGCTACTAGAGGGCCTTCACCCTGCCACCAAGTACCGGGTCACAGTCACTGCCACCCTCGGTCCCTGGGTCGGACGATCTAGCGAACCGGTCTGGGCACAAACAGGAGACCTGCCGACCTCCACTTCAGCAGGTATGTGTCTGCAAACTTCTGCAATCAAAATGTTGTTGTTTCGGTCGTGCTGAAGCATTTGTATTGGTGCGAGGAGTTTTAAAATAATTTCAATATTTAACGGACATTTCTTTGATTTTGTGACACTTGTACCTCAACCTGAAATTTAAAAATAAATACGAATCTGTAAAAAAAAAGCTTTACTTAACAGTTATTAATGAATTGTCAAAAAACAAACATAAAGCATACAGACTCATTAGTTACATCAATTGCTCTTAAAATCCTGCAGCTCGACTTTCAACCAGTTGTAAAAAAAAGTAATCTCATAATAATTTTTCACGGTTGTTAGAACGCACTTTGCATGTTTTTAAACACAAAGTTTTGCATGAACATTTTAAGACACATGCCATACTGCCACAATTTTTTTGAACATATTTTTTTGTGTTTCATATTTTAATAAAATTGTTCTCCACTGATTTTTTTCTACTTTTTTTTTTCACCTGACGACTGATTTGGGGTCGTTCAGCAAACCTCTACAGTAAGTAGAAGGGCACTGCCCGAATTTTTTTACGTTATCTTTTTAAAGAGTATAGCTTTAATTAAATGCAAAATCAACGCTCTGTATTTTTTATGCGTTGAACCTCCAACAAGGATTATCCTTTTATTTAAAATCAATTAAACATGGTGTGCTACTTCAGGGAATAAAATAATATTTGCCAGAGTGATAAATATTTTTTTAATGCCATCATTAGCGTCACCAACCACAAGTAAATTGCTCACAGATTTAAAATTATTATTTTAAAAATTTATTTATTTGGATTCACGTACAGTATCAACACAATTAATAAAATAAACTGTATAAATATGTGGTAATATGAAAGTAAATAACCATATTTTAATATTGTGATATATAAAGCATAAATTTAAATTTAGCGTAAAAAAGTTTCATTTGCGTAATAAAAGTAAATGAATTCAACCCTCGTGGATTTATAGCTTGAAATAACGTTTATTACTGCTAATACACTGTGAGATAATAAATAATTATTGCATTGGTAAAGAGCAATGTTATTATTATAGATATTAAATATTGTTTATTAAAAAAAAGTTTTTAAATTAAAACGGGAAGTAATTCTTGAAAATTACAACGATGATTGAGAATAGACTGCAGATGTTTATATATTATGCAATTAAAATAACATTCAATGAATAGAAGTATTTAAAATACTTATATAAATAAAAATTCTGTCAAGCTTACTTTCTGTGAGTATACAATTAAAATTAGTGAAGCTTTAAATGTTATCGGTAAAAGGTTTCTTTTTAATTAATGAAGAGAAAATAATGCTCTAGCTATTTAAGAGTATTAAGAAAGAGTTAAAGATACTTACAGTGTGAAGTGTGAATTAAATTTAATAAAAGTAGTTCATTTTCAATTGCTTTACGCTTTTCTTAAACTATAACTTTATTATTCCATTTGAAGCCAAGATTACATACTAGTACAAGAACCTTGCTTGAAATTAACTAGAATCGTTCGTGAACCTTAAAACATCGTAATAATTTTCATAACTATTTTATTTTTTATGTTGTTTCAAAAAACTTTTAATTTAATGTCGTAGGATTTAGCCAGTTGTGCTACTATTTTTCTAAAATGAAATATATATTTTTTAAATTTTCATTTTCTCGATTAAAATTGTAAACGTATCAAATGGGTCGTTTATCGAACACACTATTGGTGACGCGGAGGGTGGCGGAGAGACCGGTGGGGTCTGACGATCAGCGGGCGGGCCTTGTGACTTGCAGTGCCGGGACCGCCGCTGGGCGTGCGCGTGCTACCCCTCAACACGTCCAGTCTGCAGGTGTGGTGGCGCCCTCCAGCCGAGACGCAGCGCCTCAGCCTCGTGAGGGCCTACCGAGTCTCCGTTACCGAAGTTCCGCTCGAGGTGAGCGTGTTTGTAATAATATCACCAGAACACTAATTACTAAATTTATTAATTTATCATGACGAATATTTACCTTCCTGTTAAACAATAATGCAAATATTGTTATTAATAATTATGTCATATATTATATTAGCAAAACATCCATATATTAGATTTATTACATAAAATATGTCAATGTTGGAAATATTATAATGAATATATTTCAATATTTACATTAATATTCTCTGTATCAATCACATAGTGATTTTAAAATAATTATTCCTGGAAATTGTACTTTTATAGTAAAATGTTAAATTTGAAATAACATCACTGAATTATATCATTGTCTACGAAATCCTATATACGATCAGTTGAATAACTCTATTACACATTTCTCCACGCAACCTTCTTTTTATTCTTCTTCTCCATTAATTGGCTTGAGGTTTGTTGGGGGTTAAAATATATTAATAATGATAATATTATTATTTATTTAACATAATTTAACTGACAAGGTTTCGTTACTCCTCTTATTTTAGACCATGTTCCTTCTTATGGTGTTCAGGGCAAGGAGGGCGTGGCACTAGAACCACTGCTGTTCGAGGTACCGAGCTCAGCGCTAGCCCTGACCTCTGGCGGTGGTGAGCTCAACGTGACGGGCCTGCAGCCAAACACGGATTACGCCGTGACGGTAGCGGCCCTCACGAGACGTGGCGAGGGCGAGAAGAGCACCGCCGTGGTGGGTGCCACACCGGGGGGAGTGCCCAGCAAGCCCGCCCTCGAGATCAGGTGAACTTGACGAGCAGTTAGCATACGAATCTTACAATAATTTTAACAGTCAAAATTAGTATTCTATACCACATAAATTGACTTTACATTTGTCTGCACAGGTTGCTGGAAGAAGAGTCAGGTCCGGGGGTGGGCGTGGAGCTGGAGTGGGCACGACCCTCAGAAACGCATGGTGAGCTGCTGGGCTACCGTCTCCGCTACGGCCCTCGTCACGATGACACGCTCGGACCCCACGTCACGCTCAGTGAGGAGGACATCAGTGGTGCTCACGTGGTCCAGCACAGCATCCAGGGCCTCGGTGAGTCTTTGTTTACAATCTTACAACAACAAGAATGAGTTTAACTACTGCTCATATTTTTCCTTGAACGCAGAAGTTTATACTAAGTCTAATTAATGCATGTGATTTTTTTTCTTCACGCGTTCGTATTTGCATAATTATATCCTTGAAATTTGCAGTTATCAGGTCATAGTGTTTCCAGATCAGCGTAAACAGTCCAAGGTAATGACGAGTCACCGATGTTGCAGACCACGGCTCGTTGTACGAGTTCCGTCTGGCGGGGGTGACTGCTGCTGGAGCAGGACAGGAGGCCGTGATGCGACTTGCTACTCCCGAGGGGGCCCCGGCTGGCCCGCCCACCAACCTCTCGCTACACTTCCAAACGCCGGACGTGGCCGCTCTCTCGTGGTCTCCGCCAGCCCCCCAGCTGCGCCGCGGCAGGGTCCTCCGCTACACTGCGCAGCTGCACAAGCTGGATGATCACTCCGCGCCGGTCGCAGAGCGCAATGTCTCGGTCACCAAGGTAAAGTGCACTTCCGTAATCAGACTTTTCTACCCTGAAAATTGGACATACCCTGAACAATAGAAGTACCTAACAATGAAGGGCACATTTACAAATGGATTTTCATGTCAGTAAAGTGAGAGTTTATTATTATAAACGATAACAACACAGCGATATTTGATTTGAAAATTAAAATATATATTTTTTATGTATTATAGGTATAATAACTTCAAAGCAATTTAGATATTAAATTATAACTACACGATGGTTTGCTAGTGAAGCTACAACAAATTCTCTCTTGCAATAAACGGATTATGAAATAACAACGATAATGTTATTATACTTATTACGCTGCATTACATTAATTCATTTTGTTATCAGTAACTTCATGAAGTTGACAATAATTACGGACCAAGTTCGAAAATTTATACATGAAAAGTATTATTCTTAAATTATACAAATATTTAATAAAATAATTAATTAAATATTAAAGTAAAAAGTAAAGTTTTGGTTACACTGATGCATATTGTAATATTATATAATTAATGCGATTCAACGAAGTGTACACTACAATATATAATTTTACATTACCATGGTACGAAACCCTTCTTCCCTCTATATATAGCTTGGAACATCTCAACATTATACATTATCGATCCTAAAATCACGCAACTTTGTCATTACTTAATTGCTTCCATTGTTTTGTTTTTTTTTTGTTTTTTTTAGATATTATTAAAAGCAATCTATATAATACATATGAAAAAAATTGAATATACCAATATAAAATGTAAAAAATAATTAAAATTCTGTTTATTTACTATTGTAATATCCGAGTATATGACATCAAAATAAATACAAACAAAAAAACATTAAAAGAAATGTATGTTGATTTTTTTTTTTTTTATAAAACTGATGTATTTACACCCATGCACGGACGTAAAAAGAAAAGCTTTCAACACCCCTCCTCTGCTTTTGCTATCATGGTTGGTGCCACGGGCTGATATCTCTCTCCTCTATATATTGCAAATTACACTTTATATCACATGCCACTGCCACAAAGTGAAAAGAATGATGGTCAACACAAATATTGAGCATAAATTAAATTCATCAGTTTCATGAGACTTGAATGGTGTCATTTTGTGTCAAATAACGAAATAACTGCTCTATATATTTAATTATAGCTAATGGAATAGGAGTTTCATTTTAGATTATATAACTTAATGAACTTAAATTCAAGAAAAATTAAATTTTAAGCTGAAAATTGCTACTATAAGGGCTTCATAAGGCTCATGATTCTTGTTTTAAAATATTAAATAATTTTTTTGCAAAAATTCATATATATATATATTTAAAATTATAATTATAAATAATATAATTTTATTATAAATATACGAATGTTATGGGTTATGATATTAATGGATGGAGTAAAAGTAGAAACGTTGAAATCTATAACAAAATATATCAAATCAAACAACGAATTAACACGTAATTACAAAACAAATAAACAGTTTTTTTTTTCTAATGCCATTTTTTTTTTTTTATTTACTTTCGGTTTATGAACAATGTATGTACTTTAAAAAATCAAACAGTACGAAGTTTTCATTTTTATTTATTTTTTTTTAATGATAGAATATTCAAGGCTTATCTAGAACAGACAATCCCGATAAGTAAGATAAGGTCTTGCTTTATCTTGGACATAATTTTTGAAACAAAATCAATTCATTTTATTATTATTTTTTATTATGAGGTTCTACATATATATAATGTGCAATATAACAGTATATATTATTACATTTTGTAGATTACAAAATTTGCGCTTATACCTCATGAATAAGCTAAAGCTCGAAAAGTAAAGAAGAAAAATCAAGATTTAAGTATATCTTATAGAAAAAAATACAGAAAACAATTCAAATTAGCATTAGGAATTTTGCATTATAATATTTTTAGAAATACTAAAGTAAAAAGAAATAAAAACATACGCATATAATATATAATCAAACAACATAATTATTAATATTGCAAAACAAACAAAAAAACAATAATTTTATTGTTAAGCATACTGATACAGCGTGTTCTGATGATAAATTAATTGTTACTATTTTGAACAAATTGTTCAGCGATAAAATAGTTTTTGGTGTACTATCTGAAAACAGTTTTATCGAGATTAATTATTTGTACTTTCAGATAGGCCATTACATAAATGAGTAGCTAATTTACACATGATAGAGTGTTCACCTAGATTAATTCTTGTTAAATCACTTACACTACACGATATTGTGTATTGTATGACCTAGATCGAGGGTCACTGACCTCTCTGACGTCACGATCTGTGCAGGCGGTCTTCGTGGGACTCGAGGAGAACTCGGAGTACGCATTTCAGGTGCGTGCACATACGATGCGAGGTGCAGGTCCTCTCAGCGAACGCGTCGTGGCACGCACTGAGAGGGACGCGGTGCGTGCTCCGTTGTCGGTACACGCACTCGCCACGTCCGACTCGAGCGTCGAGGTGTGGTGGGAGGCCGTGCCAAGCCGCAACAAAGTTATCGGGTATCAGGTAAGCTAAATTAACCTTTGTGTTGTTTGAAAAGACTCGATCCTCAAACTTTGCAACGGTAGTTTTCGAATACAAACAGAATGACCGACCGGTAAAATTTATTTATTCTGGAGGGAATAGCAAATTAATTTGACTTAATTTCCATTATGTTCATGAAAGCCTTTTAAAAGTTATAAAATTTTAATTTAATTTAAATTATTATCTGTGGAAATCAAATTATAAATTAATTCATATTTATCTAAAAATAATGAAATGTTATGCCTGATTATTTGTGCTTATTACATTGAAGTGTAGTAAAATAAAGAACAATGGTGCAGTAAATGTAACACGTGTATGATACACGTGCAGGTGTTCTACACGATGACGGCCGTGGAGGACCTGGACGAGTGGCAGCACCGCGTGGTGCCGGTCACCGAGTCTTCAGAACTCAACAACCTCGAGAAGTTTGCGCAATACGCCGTGGCCGTAGCCGCGCGAACCAGAACGGTAACTTGGGGCTCTATAAGTTGTGCCGTTTCATTCTTAAACTTTTCAATTCTTCACAAGCATATATTTATAATATAAACTATATGCATTAAAATTGTTAGGTGCTAAAGTCTCCAAATTGCACCCATCATATTTTCAACAACAATTGATTTTATATTGCACTAATGAAATATAATAATTTGCCAAAATAATTTGCAATAAATTAAGCTAACAGTAAGTCTTGGTAATACTTTTTTTTATTTATGTATAATATGCACAGGGCCTGGGCAAACTGTCTGAGAAGGTCACCGTGAAGGTCAAACCGGAGGACGTGCCGCTGAACCTGCGCGCGCACGACGTCAGCACTCACAGCATGACGCTCTCCTGGTCGCCTCCCATCCGCCTCAACCCCGTCAACTACAAGGTACGTCCCTGTTGAATATACCTGTCACAGGTATAGAATTACGCTAGCACGTCAGTATTGTGAACGCGTAACTTATTTGAAAATTGTATCCAATTGGCTTGTTTTTTTATGATAAAATTTTTGGCATACTTTACATTTTATAGATATAATTAAATGTATGTGTGCAAAAAATATAGAAGAACATTTTTAGTAATTTTTATGTATAATATAAAACATATAATCAAGTGTACACCTACTAAGCTGCTTTTAGCAAGATTTAAAATAGATGATAATTAATTTATTTTATGATTGAATTTTCCTCATTTTATGTCATATAGTCATAACAATGTTAAATAACGTTGTGAAACCTTTTGTAACTGTATTATATAATAAAACTTCATTGCTTTTACAACAACAAAAGTAGTATAATATAAAGTCATGCAGGATATTATATTAGTGGTGCTCATTTTGGTGTTCACAGATCTCGTTCGACGCGGCCAAGGAGTTCGTTGACTCGCAGGGCATCACGCAAGTTCAGGCAGTACCGCGACGTAGCGTGGTGCTCGAGGCTGGGGCTCGCTCGCACACCATCCAAGAACTCTCACCTTTCACAACCTACAACGTGAACCTGAGCGCCGTGCCCGCCGACCTGACTTATCACCCGCCCATTCGCATCACCGTTACCACCCAGATGGCAGGTCAGTTCCAACTACCTTAATATGTATATCTCTTTTTGTTTAAATTGCAACATGAAATTGAATTTACAAATGCATAAATATATTATAAAGCAAAGAAAAACTAGTAACACGAGTTATAGTTTGTGTTCAGCTGAAGTATTTTTATACTTAAGATTTAATTTCTGCAGACATTAATCGTAATTATCTGTCAAGTGCTCCTCGTCGTGTTTCTGACAATGAGATTGTTGCACAGCGCCCCAGCCAATGGTGAAGCCCGACTTCTACGGCGTAGTGAGCGGCGAGGAGATTCAGGTGATCCTGCCCCAGGCCTCCGAGGAGTACGGCCCCATCAGCCACTACTTCTTGGTGGTGGTACCCGAAGACAAGGCTAACGCGCACCGCCTGCCGGACCAGTTCCTCACTGACGGGGTGAGCTCTATTTATACCTTCTAGCAAATGTTACTTTTTTATTTTTCATTCTAAATATCAGTTTTAAATTGTCCCTATTGCCATCGATATCATAATAAACAGCATGGTTGTATTGAATGAAACATAAAAAATTTCCTCCTTATTAAGTCTTTAAATATAATATGGAAAAATAATAATTAAAAGTGAAAAGTTTTATTATTTTATTTATTGCACACGCACAAAAATTGAAATTCAAAATTTCTTGAAACTCGTTAACGTTTAAGTTCGAAATCTCACGCCATAATCATCCCATGTCCAGATGATGGGCGACTCGGCGCTGAAGCAAGACAACCCGGAAGAAGCTCCGTACATCGCGGCCAAGTTCCCGCAGAGAAACATCCCCTACACGTTCCACCTGGGCAACGGCGCCACGTACGAGGGTTTCGTCAACAGACCCCTCGAACGGGGGAGAAAGTATCGAATATTCGTCCGTGCAGTCGTGGATACGCCACAGAAGGTAAAAGACGATCACACAAAATTGTTTTCCGATAGCTTTGTCTGTTCAATAGCAATGCCAACTGGCATTAATGTTTTATTTGAAGAAATGCGTTATACACATATTTTATGATGTAAGATACTAAAAAAAAAAAAAAATTACAAAAAAAACATGTATGATGTAGTTTATCAACAAGGCGCGATTCATCATTTTGTAAAATGTCCACTGTTATTTAGGAACAATTAAATTACGTCTTCATTGGCTGCACGAATGTTTGAAATGATGCAAAAAGGAATCAATGTTTGTCCTAGATACTGTATAGTTCATTACATTGTTTGATAGTGTAAAGTGAACCATGAGTATAATAAATATCAGAAAAACATGCAGTCTCCAGTGCAGTCTCTCGCATGGAATTGCCATTTAATTACTGATGTAACTCGTATGATGGCAGCACCTGTACACGTCAAGTCCGTTCTCCGAGCCTCTGGCGCTGGATATGCGTGAGGTACCTCCTGGGGAGCCACCTCGCCGGCCCAACCCCAACGTGCCTGCCGAGACCTCTGCAGACGTGTCCGTGAACCGCAGCCTCGAGGATGCGGGCCTGCTGTGGGTGGTGGGGCCGGTAGTAGCTGCTGCAATGCTCTCGCTTTGTCTGCTCTCGCTGCTCCTCATGCGCAGGTGAATGTCGAAGCATGCTCGCCTGTGGCTAAAGTTTAGTCGGTCAGAATTAACTACAAAATTACTGGCGAAGAGTTTCTTATCTCTATATAATAATTATGATAGTGTTTGCAATAAAATGCAACTTCATTGCAAATGTCATGTAAAATAAAATATTAAAAATATATTCTAATGCAAATGCAAATGTTGTAAAAATTATTATATCAATCATTTTAAGTTATATAACACTAATCAATATACTGTACAGTCTATTAAACTAAGCTAGTTGGCCTTCATATAGGTCATGTATAAAATATTGAATCGTGTTCTAGATATTACATGCATGTAAAAAGAAATATTACTGAATTTATCTTGCACGTCATGTAAGTTGCATGAAGGAAATAATTAACTCGTATCGTAAATCAAACTCCTTGTATTGAGGTTTGCATGTTTGTTCTCCACATCAGCAGGCGGAGGCAACCGTGCAAGGCTCCGGATCAGTCCGCCGCCAGTCGGCCTCTCATGGCAGCTAACTCAGAGCAATCCACCGCGGCGGGGGCAGCGTCCACCTCCGCGGGACCTGCTGGAGGCAGCATGGCGCAGAGCAACGGTCAACAGCCGTGCCCGCCCACCCCCAGCGACCCCGTGCAGCTCCGGAGACTGCACTTCAAGACGGCCGCCATGGTGGCACACCCGCCAGTACCTCTGGCCCAGCTGGCTGCTCACATGGAGGCCCTCAGAACCGAAGACAACCTCCGCTTCTCGCAGGAGTATGAGGTGAGAGAATACCTGTGCCTGCTAACGTCTTTAACCGTAAGTGCTTCTCATTATCAGAGAATATATATTATATTCTATGTTATAAATGTTACTCTCATTGCCTTATATAGGTTTATATACTTTATATTGTACAGAGAGTTGGAAACACAATGCCAATATTTTTTAAATATAATATTATGTACAGTCTTTAATTTTTTAAAAGGTATTAATATATAACTTGACATTACTGTATTGTGAAGTTGAAAAATAGCATACGAGACTCACAATTAAATAATTAATCTTTTAAAAATAAAACCTTAAAGCAATTAATGCTTTTTATTTTTACTATACATTGCAAGCTTTTACTTATTTTTAATAATTTTACTGTAATAATTTTAGTTAAAAAATTTAATGAAACGTGTGTTTACCGTTTATTATAATATATTTATTTTAAATGCATAAATACCACTAAATGTACACCACTGGTGTTTGATGAATAAATATTATTATTAATTCTACAATAACTATAATTGAAAATAATAAGTGCGTATATTATGTATATTTTTTTAATTCCTCTCTTCGTTTGGAAATTTTTTTTTAATGAGATTTCCTGTTCTATTTTAGTCGATTGAACCTGGTCAACAATTCACGTGGGATCATTCGAGTCTGGAAGTTAACAAGCCGAAGAACCGCTATGCAAATGTGATTGCCTACGATCACTCAAGAGTGGTGTTACAGTTAGAAGAGGGTAGCCCTGGCAGCGACTACATCAACGCAAATTACTGTGATGGGTACCGCAAACACAACGCCTACATTGCCACACAGGTTTGTGTTTCTTGCTCATTATATTGACGTTGTGTGAACGTCGCTATATCGCTGGAGTGTCTCTGTCAATATTTAATATTTCCTTGTTACATATAATGTTTCTTCATTTGTGAAGTATTGATTTGGTATGAAATAGAAACTGCTGTAAAAAAATTACATTAAACTAATTAAAATTGTTTAAATTAATTTTTTACTACCTACACCTATAATTATCTTCAAAATCATTTCCGTTTATACTAATATATTTTTTCTCAACTGTATATTATTTTAATGTTATAAAACACAGGGTCTATGACGTCTATGACTAGGTTTTTGTATATAAATAATATACCCACATAAAATTTATCTCTGTAAAATTTATTTAATTACGCTACATTAAATTAATATAACGATGTCGAACTTCAAAGTAAAATTATTTACTGGTGGGAGATTTGACAAATTGTATGACTTTGCTACATTGCAGGGTCCTCTACACGACACGAGTGGTGACTTCTGGCGCATGGTGTGGGAGGCACGCTCGGCCAGCGTGGTGATGATGACACGACTGGAGGAACGCGCGCGCATCAAGTGCGACCAGTACTGGCCCTCAAGAGGTGCCGAGACTTTTGGACCGGTCACCGTGACTTTAGTAGACGCCCAAGAGCTAGCTACTTACTGCATCAGAACCTTCCACCTAACCAGGGTCAGTTGAATTACTTTTGTTATCCCAAACGCCTAGCATGTATGCAACTTTTTCTACGTTATTTACTTGAAGACTTCAACGTCTGCAAATTTTTCAAAAGATTATGTTAATTATGTAAGATTGTAAGAAACAAATGCGTAAAAGAAATGTGAATTTTTGGAGACGATATATATATATTATATACTGTATGTATATAAACATATAATTATTTTACATATATATCACTGATGACTGATAATTTTTTGTTTCAGACTGGGCAAACTGAGCGTCGTGAAGTTCGTCAGTTCCAGTTTACAGCGTGGCCCGACCATGGTGTCCCCGATCATCCTGCGCCATTCTTACTATTTTTAAGACGTGTTAAAAATTTGAACCCTCAAACTGCTGGTCCAATCATAGTACACTGCAGGTATTTATATTATAGATATTTTATATATTCACTCTATTACAAAGATTAAACTAAACAATCTTTGCAGCGCCGGCGTGGGTCGAACGGGCTGTTTCATCGTGATTGACTCGATGCTGGAGAGAATGAAGACTGAGGCGACCGTCGACATCTATGGTCACGTGACATGTCTGCGCGCGCAAAGGAACTACATGGTGCAGACTGAGGAGCAGTACGTGTTCATCCACGAGGCGCTGCTCGAGGCGGCCATGTGCGGCAATACGGAGATCACTGCGAGGAACCTGCACGCACATCTAGCCGCCCTCACGCAGACACTCCCAGGAGAGCCGCTCACTCCTCTGCAGCTTGAGTACAAGGTAAATCTCCTCATCGTCACCCAGTTCAATGTGTTGAACAATAAAAATATTGCAAATCGAAATGTAATAAACATTGCAACAGCGAATCAATTGCCCTTCGTAAAAATTTTGAGGATTTTATAGGGTTGATATTTAATTTAAAAAAATAAGGGATTCTCTAACTTGTACTCTCTTAGACACAAATACGTTTCAATCATTTTTTAATCGATAATTATACTTTATATAGTGAATTTAATAATAATAATGCTAAATACTTTGAAAAATATTATTTTACAATATTAAACCTACATTTAAAATAAATCAAATATTCAATGCACTAATATTGTTCTTGATAACAGGCGCTGAGCCAGGCTCGCGTTTGCGGGGACACGGAGCGTTTCTCCTCCGCGAGCCTGGCGACCAACGCCCCCAAGAACCGGTTGATGCACGTTCTGCCACTTGAGGCCTCCCGCGTGTGTCTATCCCCCCTTCGAGGGGTCGAAGGTTCAGACTACATCAATGCAAGCCTGGTGGACGGGTACCGGTACCGTGGGGCGTACATCGCTACCCAGGGACCACTGCCACTCACCGCAGCCGATTTCTGGAGGATGTTGTGGGAGTACAACTCCACCATTGTGGTCATGCTCACCAAGCTCAAGGAAATGGGGCGGGTAAGAAGCGATCGAGTCAGTTCTGCAAGGGAGCGTGAAGTTCTAATTTTGTGAATCTTTTACAGGAAAAATGTCATCAATATTGGCCAGGAGAACGTTCAATACGTTACTTAAATTTTGTAGTTGATCCGTTAGCTGAATATAACATGCCTCAGTATATACTACGAGAATTTAAAGTAAGTAAATTTTATTTTCATAATCATAAATTAATAATACTTATTACTGATTTTTTTTATGATTATTGCAGGTAACAGATTCACGAGATGGTCAATCACGCACGGTTAGACAGTTCCAATTTATTGAATGGCCTGAACAAGGAGTACCCAAATCAGGAGAAGGTTTTATAGAATTCATTGGTCAAGTGCACAAAACTAAAGAGCAGTTTGGTCAAGAGGGTCCTATCACCGTTCACTGCAGGCAAGTCCTCTGGTTTGATCTCCAGCTGGGAGAAAGCAGAGAGGTAACATCAAGTCTTGTGTTTGCAGCGGTGGTGTGGGGCGCACTGGCGTGTTCATCGCGCTCAGCATCGTGTTGGAGCGCATGCAGTACGAGGGTGTGGTGGATCTCCTGCAGACTGTCCGAATATTGCGTACTCAGCGGCCAGCGATGGTACAGACAGAGGTATGACATATAAGATAAGAAGGGCAGTGTTAGAATCATAAAGTCAAGTGCATTTAATTATTTCTGATACTATGTTATTTTTCTGTTCTTATTTTCTTTTGCGTCCAGTGCTCGTTGCATGGAGTTCGTTGTTCGTCTTTTTTTTTCAGATTACTTCATTATTCTACTGATCTTGCAGTGCAGCACGCTCATCGAACAACCAATATGTCAATTTATCAATTTCATTTTTAAAATAGTTTACTGTTATCCACTGTTAATATTTTTAACTTTCACCTTAACAATTACAATACCGTACGTACTTGCGTACTTCATGTTGTAGATCAACAAATTAAATTTTCTCACAGGTGACGTTATAGTCAGTGAAGATAGGTGACGCGAGGTGCGCTAACGCCATCTTTAAAAAATGATGCAACCCGCGAAACGCTGATGCTAAACAAGTTGCCTAGCTTTAGGCTGATATTAAATTTTATAGATCTATGCGATTTTTAGTTTTTGTTTTTCCTTTGTTTATTTCAACAAATGGTACCATCTATTAAGGTAGAGATAATACGGATCAGCTGGCCCAATACTAAAAAAATCCCATTCATAAAAATTATGAAAAAAATTTAAAATGTTCTCCTCTACACCCCTATCAGTAGGTAAAATATCAGGTATACAAAAACGAGCTAGTTTTCGAGTTATTAATTTTTAAAGTTGACTAATTTAACATGGAAGTTCCATTTCTCCATGTTAAATTAGTCAACTTTAATAATTAATAACTCGAAAACTAGCTCGTTTTTGTATACCTGATATTTTACCTACTGATAGGGGATGTAGAGGAGAACATTTTAAATTTTTTTCATAATTTTTATGAATGGGATTTTTTTAGCATTGAGTCAGCTGATCCGTATTATCTCTACCTTAACTGTTATATATGATTATCAAATTTTCATACAAATTTTTTGGTCTCAATTACTAAATAATAAAACATCGATGAATAATTTATTGTAAAAGAAAAAATTCTGGTTTTATAATTTTATATTGTCATCATGTCATGTATAATATTTTATGCACGTGCCGAGTACATGTTTTTGCTAACTGCTAACCAAACACGATATAAAATGTTATCTGTTTTCTGGTTTGATATGATATTTTTTCTTATTATTTGCAGACATAAAAATGATAAAAATAATAGTATTTTCCTGTTTTATTCAATTATTTTATTGGAACTATACTAACGCATAAATTTTATTGTTACAGGAACAGTACGAGTTCTGCTACCGAGCAGCTCTGGAATATTTAGGTTCTTTTGACCACTACGCTGCCTGACAAGAGGCCATGGATAGGGGCGTGTGGTAAATAAATAATGTAATTATAGGGGTTGCGACATGAGGGATAGGCTGTTGCTGGGCTGGGGATTGTGATACTTAATGATAAATATAATTAAAATATGTAAAAAAAAAAAAAACTTTTTGCATCAAGACTCTATGTGTATTTAAAGTGTTGTAACTTTGTAATATATAATTGTCATACATCGAGAAATTGAGAAAAATAAACGTCCATAATTAATTAATGGAAAAAAATACCAATAAAGAAAAAAAAAAAATGAATGTGCATCTGTGTTTCCACTGGAGGTGAATGTGAACTTCTTGATATTTTCTGTGGCACGTTTCATTCTGCCAGTTGTTGTCTGTGTCTGTTAATTCATAAGAAACTTAATTGGTTTCATTTCTGAGTTCATGATCACTGTTTAAATGAAAAATAAAAATTGTCATTATTGTTAAATAATATAGCTTTCTTTTTCCACATACCTCCCAAGTAATCTGGAATTAAGAATGATTCCTTGGGGTAGCTTAATTAGCACCCTTAAGGGTAAGATAACGCCGCCACCAATGTTAAAAAAAATCCCTCACAAAAATTTAAAATGTTCTCCTCTACATCCCCTATCAGTAGCTAAAATATCAGGTATACAAATACGATCTAGTTTTTGAGTTATGAATTTTTAAAGTTGACTAATTTAACATGGGAGTTTCATTTCTCCATGTTAAAGTAGTCAACTTTTAAAAATTTATAACTCAAAAACCAGATCGTATTTGTATACCTGATATTTTAGCTACTGATAGGGGGTGTAGAGGAGAATATTTTAAATTTTTTTCAGAATTTTTGTGAGGGATTTTTTTTTAACATTGGTGGCGTTACCTTACCCTTAATAATAATATAGATTTTATTGTATACTAATGTAAGCAGAATAGGTGTCCCAATATATGTAGTATAATGCAGTGGCTGCTAGAGCATTAATTTTATTATTATTATTTTTTTTTCACCACCATTCCATTGAATAGGTAATAGTAATTTTCTGTTTTATTCAATTTATTTTATTGGAACTATAATAACGCATAAATTTTGTTGTTACATTTACTTGCATTAAATTTTGTATCATATAAAATTATTATATTCATACTTCATTTAATATAATAAGTTTAATTTTATTGCATATTATTATTTTTATCTTGCATTCGATAAAAATAGAAATTGAATATTTACCAAGTTTGAAATTTTAACATAATTAAATAATATACTTTTCATATTCTGAGGCTTCATTTTATAATTATTTATGAAATCAAAATTTGGCAGTATAGGTTACATAACATTGATTTATTTATAACATTTTTACATTTCCCATCATTAAATCTCCACCTTGAAAACGCAACAATTACACATACATTATAGACACAATTAATATACAGCATTAAGACAAATAACTGCCTTGTTCAGAGCAGCTTTAATAATTTCAGCTTTATTGCCTACTTAGATAATAAAACAACCATGCATATGAGGGCCTGCGGATCAAACGGGAATAAAAATCATTTTCACTACAGGTTGTTATCAGTGAAACAAGATAGGAAACTAAAACTAACCTTTAAGTGCATTGGTCTTTAATCCCGTTTGATCCGCAGGCTCTCATATCTTTTTGTAAATTGTGCAACAATAAAGATTTCAGATGTCAAATAAAAATTTAGGTTTTCTAGTTATGAAACATAAATCTAAACAAGACATTGTCATCTACTCATTTTAGAGCATACAAAACTTAATAAACTTTATATTTGTTCTTTTTGTTTGTTTGAAAATTAACTTACATAAAAAATACTTATTTATTTGTTCCATGTACTCAATTTTCCAAAAAAACAATATCTATTTCTATATTACCCAATACAATATCTAAACAAGCATTCTATGTAACTTGCTATTATAATATTATTAATTATGGTTGTGTCAACCTGGAATGAAGAATATCATAATGATAATTAGCAAATACTTGGCGTGAGGGCCAGATGACCGATGTACATGCCGAGTGGCGAGGAGGGGGGCAACGAGTGGCACATTAGAAGAGCAGATCGTCATCCCCCTCATCCAGCATGTTGGCCGGCGTGTCCTCAATGAAGCCTTCCGCGGCCTTTGCAGCCTTCTCAGCCTCCGCCTTCTTGCGGGAAATCCTCTTCTTGTCCTGGATCTTCTTCAGGCTGTAAGCAGACAAATAGTCAGGAATTAATTGGAATGTTTCATAATAATATGATACACTTGCGAGCTAATAAAAAAAAAAAAAAAATGAAGAAGGAAAATAAGATCCTTCATTACAGAAATAATGTGTATTATAATTATGTAGGTGGAGAATAAAATAAACTTAATTTTTACATCTATCTATGATAAGAACAATACTTCATCGCATTTTTTTTAATTAAGCAAAAATGGTTAATTAATCTTAACAAGTGGAGGAGCTTACCGGTAGAACTCTTCTCGCTCCAACTCGTCCAACTCTGACACAATGTAGGCCAGAGTGCGCTCAATGCGGGGGATGATCACTGTAACAACATGCAAAAGAAGATTATTTTATTGTTAATTAATCACGTTTTTATTTTGTTTCACAAGATTTAGGCTGATAAAATATCTGACTCATCTGAGCAGCAGTTAAATTATTTAAGTTGAAATTTTTACTTATTTTATAAAATTACCCACAATAGTAAAAACACTTGTGATAAAAAAAATTAACCTCTGAATAAAGTAAAGGAGAAACAGCAGAGGAAAAAAATTAAGGCTGTTTTAAACTAGGAATTCCTACATATAGTCCCTCGTCACTACCGGAATAATGCATAACACGATTTCGTTGCAATAATGAGGTACCTGCTATTTCAGGTGAGCACAATTATGAGCTGTAAACCAGAATAAAATAAAGATCATTGTCGCGGTCACCTAAAATAGCAGATAGCTCATTAATGTAACAAGATCATGATAGGCAGTTAGCTCATTATTCCAGACAAGGGATGATAGAAGGTAGGAGTTGGCTAGCTTTGCATCTAGTTACAATTATCTTTAAAAATAAAAACCATCAATATAGAGTAGGCCTACTTCCATTATACTAATACAGTGTATATGTAACATAACTCAAAAAAATAACAGCATTTTAAGGTCGTGTATAACCTGAGAATTTGTCTGTCAAGGTCAAGAGGCGTGGCTATAGAGGCAACACTGTTTGCATTGGAATGAGCATAAATTTTTAGGAGGGGGTGGTGACAACAGTCCTTGAGAACGTTGCCACATTTCTCATCACATAGAGGAAACGATCATCGCCACGGTTCAAAATATATGAAAACAATTCAGAAAAATAGTCTAAAAAATTAGGTTTTAGTAAAAAAAAAAAGTAAAAGAATCTGTTGTATAGTTTTTTTGCAATGCTAATTAATAAATTTAACGTTGGAAGGATACGAAATTCTCATTTAAATAAATTAATTATAATTAAACCAACGGTTAAAAAATTCCGAAAAAATTCAGAGCTAATTTGACGATTGTTGTGAGTCCACCAAATTAATTTGAAGAAAATCTGTTGTAGCGAATTTTTCGTCCAAATTTCTCAGGTTAAGCCTTAAACTAAAACTGAAGTCCAAGACTATAAGTTTTGAAACACAGTTTTATAAGATAATTTAATTTCTAGAATATATAATTTATAACAGTCCAAAAAATAAATACAGTCCTTCAGTCAAGTTGTCATTTCAGCTCACCATGCTCGATGGCGTTGACACGTCTGTTGGTGATCTTGATGACCTCATCGAGGGTGACAAAGGAGGTCTGCAGCGAGGCGAGCTCCACGAGCAGCACCACGGCTTTGTGGTAGTTCTTCTTAAGTTTGGCAAACTGCTGACCTCCGCGAGCCAGGCCTGTGAACTCGTATGTGTCCGCCCCGTCCTGGTAGCTCTCGAACACAGGCAGGGTCACGCCTGTAACGAGTGTGACAGTTAGCAGACTCTCACACAAACAAGGCTCGTTCACCTACCGGCAACGTTGTCCTTCTTGGTGCGAATCTTAAACTTGGCCTTATCAACGTTCTGGAGAATATTCTGGTTAAAGTCTCCTGTTGTGAATTTTGCTTCCGCTAATGAGAATGCAGCTTCTTTCATTACTTCACCCATTAATGTTTTAGTCTGGAAAAATAACAACATATTTTACTACAGCCTAAACAAAAGTATAGTACCATAGTAATTTAACTAAGTAGCTGTATAATAATCCTTAAAAATAGTAAGATGCAGCATTCAGTGAGGCAGATTGTGTAGTTCTTTCTATTTCTACTCTATATGTGTAAAACTTTAAAAAGACAAGTTGAGAACACTTGGGATACAGTTAAGTGTTAAAGCTAATGTTTAGTCCAGAGATATTGTAAAATATTGAGTTATTAGTGTCATACTTGTACGTTAATGTTAAACATAACAAACACTAGCAAAATATCTGCAAGATTTCTGAGCTCAAATTAGGTGTATGGAGAAGTCTCGACATCAAGGAATCGCTCTCCTGGCAACATAGTTATGGTGTCATAACTCTCCTCAATTTTTACTGCAAAACCGCATTGATGAAAAATAGACGTTTTAATATGTGTGTACACTTTAACTGTAATAATCCATTCTTAAACTGTACATCAGTACATGATACAACTGTATTTAAAGTTAAATAAAGTTACTAGGGAGATGGCAGGTTGTGGTGAGTTTAGTGACAGAGCTCGGAGAGGTAGATATGTTGGGAGGGGGGATCATGATCGAGTGGAAGTTAGAGTTCAGGGGTAGTGGAGAGTGATGTGGGGAAGGATTCTTTCCTAAATCGAACGGTGAGGGAGTGGAATTTGTTGCCGTCCAGGGTGGTGGGGGCGGAGAGTTATGAAGGGTTTAAAAGTGTGTTGAGCACATTGCGTGCTACCGTGGTATAGCCACATTTGCCGCAGATCGTTAGTCAAGTCAACTGCATGCAGTCAGGTTCTCCATCGAAAACGGATATTAGACTGACCTCAATAATTTTTCCCAAAATTTGTCTGAATCTCATCTGCAAGGCATCTGCTTTTTTCTTTAGAAGACTGTGTCCTTTTTGGGCTCCCTTTAGCCTAGCCTTCATCAACATCTGGGCTCTGAAACAATAAACTTGGGCGTTAACTTCAGTATGCATATGGCATGATAAGGCTACAGAATAGGGCTAACAATATTCTTCATTTTTACACATATAATAATCGAAAATCAAAGTAATATTTTAACAGACATGTACAATTATATATTAACTTACCCTCGAGAAGGAAATATAGCCAATCGATCTTTTCCTGACATGATTAAATCTGATTATTTTCTACAAGATGTTCACTATGGAAAATTTGATCAGCTGACCTGAAATGAGAGGACCTCTGAAATTTTAGTTGGTGGCAACACCGAAGATTGGAACTGGCGCTAGTGTAGAGCGCCAGCTGTTAAGTGGGAGTAGGAGGTAAGAAAATTTTACTTGACCCTTATTTCATCAAAATTTGCACATTTTCTGACATGACATTATAGTAATATATATTTCAGATGAATATCCTGCTTTTCTCTTCAGCCAAACCACTGGCATTATGTTCGATTGGCACTATTTCAAGATGTAATGGACAATTTTTGTCCGGCAGTTCTTCTTACTTTGCATATGGAAGACACATCACAGGATCTTTTAGAGGGAACTCTCAGCAATTCTTTCAAAATCAAACAAAATCTACAAGAAATTCACCATTTTATCTGGCCTTAAATCGGAAGCATAAAGTAGCATGGTTACCCTCACGTCTTTTTCGAACAGAAGCAGGCCAACAAAAGGAATTACAGGGCTCTACAAAGACTGTAATAAAAATAAAAAGAACAGATTTAAGAAGACTGATTTCACTAGGAAAACCTGAGAAGTGGAAGTTGACAGGTATTGCTTTTAGCTTAAATTATATTGTTTAGAATACAGCAGATGTCCTCTTGTTTTTCTTTAGCTGCCATGGTGTTGCTGATTGGCTCTAGTGCTGTTACGATGGCTGTGCCATTCTCACTAGGACGTGTAGTAGACTTAGTTTACACCTCCGTGCCAGGCCAGGCCTCAGATGGTTTACTGCCTCTGTGTGGCTTTCTACTCGGAGTCTTTGTTGCTGGTGCTGCTTGTAATTTTGGCAGAGTGTATCTCATGAATGTAGCAGGTGTGTTTTTTTCCCCTAAATATTTTAAAATTTAAATCCTGGATCTAATTTCTTGTATGCATATTTGCAGGACAAAGAATAACACAAAGACTTAGGAAGCAAGTATTTGGCTCAGTATTACGACAAGAACTTGCCTTTTTTGATAAGACTCGTACTGGAGAACTTCTGAGTAGACTCTCCGCAGACACAACATTGGCAGGACAAGCTCTGAGCCAAAACCTGTCTGATGGTCTTCGCTCAGGAGTTATGGCTGTTGCTGGGGTTTCTATGATGGTAGGTTTCATCTTCATTTTCTATGTATCTACATAGTTAAAAATTATTGAATTATGGGTATTGGATTTCGCCATCATAAAATTTGTTTTACTTTATTTTTTCAGTTCTACCTATCACCTGAATTAGCAATGATTGGTCTGGGAGTCGTACCTCCACTTGCAGCTATGGCTGTTGGCTATGGGCGTTTTTTACGAGGCATCACCAAGTCTGTGCAGGTAATTGTCAATAACAGATTAACAATCAGCCTCAACAGAGAATGATGTAAGATTTATTAAAAAAGAGTTGGGAGGGTCAGTTTGGATGATTAAACGTTGTCAGAATGTCATTATAATGGTTGTTGACAGGACTCCCTGGCAGATGCATCACAGCTGGCAGAAGAAAGACTCTCCAATGCTCGTACGGTTAAGGTGTGCAGTCGAGAGGCTGCGGAGACTGAGAGCTACGGACAAAAACTAGAGAAAGTTCTACAGCTGGCTACAAAAGAAGCTATGGCAAGAGGAATTTTCTTTGGAATGGTAAGTATTTTTTCAGAACATTATTTTAGGGGAATAGAACTATTCGACTGAACTGAACAGCAAACCTATTATGCGTAAGTCAATGTATATCATTGCTGAATACTGAAGTCAATAGTAAAGATTATTTGACTTTTTTTTTTTTTTTTTTTTTTAAATTTTAAAAGTACTGTAATTTGATATAACATAAAAATTTGTGCACTTTTAATTTAAGTAACAAAAAAACCTTTTCACTCGTCAGTGACGTTCAGTTTGAGCTTGTGCAGCTACTTAGCTTTACTCTCCTTTGCAGACTGGTCTCAGTGGCAACGTGGTGGTTCTGCTTGGACTGTACTACGGGGGCACCATGGTCAGCTCGGAGCAGCTTACCCCTGGTGCCCTCTCGGCCTTCCTCCTGTACGCAGCATATGTCGGTGTGGCTGTGGGTGGCCTTGGCTCCTTCTACTCTGAGCTGGCTCGAGGACTTGGTGCAAGTGGACGCCTCTGGACCCTGTTGGACCGGATTCCCGCTTTGCCTGTTGAAGGTAAATAAAAAAAATTGTCTTGAAAATATCTTACCAAATTACTGCAATACAGTGTATTTTATATCTTATGGTGTGTAATGAATACAATACATGTATTGTAATTAATAAAGCGAGTAAATTTACAGCCCTAGGAATTCAGTTAAAAAAAATACTAGTTTTAGTTCTTTTTTTTTATTTTTAATTAATAAGTTCCACAAATAAACAAACATAAATAGCTATGTAGTTGAAAAAAATAAGTTACACAATAATTAGTTGTAAATTTGAATAGTAAAAATAATTTTATATCAAATTTAAAATAAAGTTATAAAAAATAAAAACATTCTCAATTTTCATGGCATTGTGAGGTTTTCAATTTTATGCTTACAATAATTCTCTCTTTTTTCAGGTGGCATTGTTCCTCGCCAAGAACCATATGGTAAGATTGTGTTTGAGAACGTTCAGTTCTCTTACCCCACTAGGCCGGACACAGAAGTGCTGCGAAACCTGAGTCTGGAGCTTGGTGCCGGACAGGTGACCGCAGTGGTGGGGGCCAGTGGCTCGGGCAAGTCTACCCTGGCATTGCTGCTGCTGGCTCTGTACCGACCAGTTACTGGCAAGGTGCTGCTTGACGGAGTGTCTGTGGGAGAGCTGGACCCCAGGTGGCTGAGGGCCCATGTTGGCCTTGTGCCCCAAGACCCAGCCCTGTTTTCTGGCACAGTCAGGGACAACATACTGTACGGAGCCCCACAGTCCCTCCTGGACCAGCCTGACATAACCATGGTGAGATTTCAGACTCTTGGCAGTTCCCTGCCTATATTGTCTTTTTGTTTGTTTGTACTGGCATTATTTTTTTAAAAGTAGATAGAAACATATATATGATAGAAAAAGATTTGTTGGGAAGGGAGATAGTTCGAGCTTTTAGCCGTCAGTGACCCAGCAAAAAGAGAAAAATTAATTAAAACAACGCTATGCGTGTATATTAGGTTTGACTCGCCGCTCGTTTTAGAGAGAGAGAGGGATTTTTTGGCTTGATCAGCTAGTTTTTGCTAACAAAATCGTCACACAAATAATACATTTGGTGCGCCACTCTCTAGCCATGGACAGCTGTTTCGGCCTACTGGGCCTCATCAGCATGGCGAGGAGAGAGAGGCAGCAGCTCCCAGCCAGGTCTACATGAGAGCAAGACTATCGAGCTACTGCCAAAGTAGCAGAGTTTGCGCGGCCTTTTATACCGGCGATCCGAGTCTCGCAATTATAGCGCGACTCTTCATTGGCTGCTACTTTGTGGGCGCCAAAAGTTTAAATATGTAACGCTATCGCAGCAAAAACCATTGACAAGCCAGGGATTTGAAATAAAAGGTAGAGATAGTGGGATTTGATAGAGGGTAAAAGATGGACAACACAGGAGAAGGAAAAGGAAGAGAAAATCGAACTAGCGATATTATTTAATTATTTGAAAAAAAAAATCGAACTATGCGATATTTATTTTTTTAAAAGTAGATAGAAACATATATATGATAGAAAAAGATTTTTTGGGAAGGGAGATAGTTCGAGCTTTTAGCCGTCAGTGACCCAGCAAAAAGAGAAAAATTAATTAAAACAACGCTATGCGTGTATATTAGGTTTGACTCGCCGCTCGTTTTAGAGAGAATGTACTGGCATTACAACATTTATTACAGTACATTTTTTAAAGCTTTCATTGCTTTTTTTTTAGGTATTTTAAGTTACTTTCTTCACTTGGAAACAAAATGAATATTTATGATTCTATTTATACATAGTATTTTTACAAAAATTTATAAATGACAAAACATTAATTCATATTAGCAATGGTGCATTAATTGTGTCCTTTTTCCTCACAAGGAGAGGCTCGAGGAGGCAGCAAGGGAGGCCAATGCTCTTGACTTCATTCGCCAGCTGCCCGAGGGTTTTGATACTGAGCTAGGGGAGAGAGGGGTGACACTCTCAGGTGGGCAAAAGCAGCGACTTGCCATCGCCAGGGCAATTGTCAAGGTAAATCTCTCCTGGACCTTCTACTTTGCAAACATACTAACTGCATTAAATTTGTATTTACAGAACCCTCGTATACTACTTCTGGATGAGGCAACAAGGTAATTTCAAATATCTTCAATAAAATAATAATAATAATAATAATAATAATAATAATGTGTTCTAATGTGCTATTTGATGGACTACAGTGCTCTGGATGCAGAAAGTGAAGCATTAGTTCGAGATGCTTTGGAGCGAGTGATGAAAGGAAGGACAGTGCTGACGATTGCCCACCGTCTCTCTACCATTCGGAATGCAGGTGAGGAGAACAGTCAGGAAATAGATGCATTGATTTTTTCTTTTTCTTTTTTTCTTTTTTTTCAATTTATATAAAGTGAAGAAAATAAAATTTTGTTTAAAGTAACAAATTAAAATTTTAAGACAAAAATAACATGCTAGTGCTAGGTCTCGTACAGAGTGAAGATTTAATAAATAGCTGCTGCTCTCTGTTGTGATCTCTAGAAACTCATATCTCCATTCTATTTTACTAAAGCATATTGTATTAGACTATAAATACTTTAAGATATGTCCAGCTTTTACATTGGTTTTTCTGATTGAAAATAACTGCATATCATACTTTTAATTCCCTGATTTTTATTTATTTATTTTATTTTTTTAAATTTTATATTACGTTAATTCTTTTAATTCCTTCAACTTACATATTATTTTATGTAATTAACTGCAGACAGTATTGCCGTGCTGCAAGGAGGCTGTGTGGTGGAGCAGGGCAGCTACGAGCAGCTGATGGCCCTTGATGATGGAGCGTTCCGCCGTCTTGTGCAGCACCAGACCTTCCAAGAGCTTGCTGTGGATGACTCCTAACCTGCTAACATTGCAAGAAAGACAGAAGTTCTCGTCCCCACAAAATATGACTGGCACATAGTTTGGGAAACATTAATAACATACCCTTAACACTGAGGGAATTAGGGCATTAGAGTGTTATGTATGTTAGAGTGATACTGCAATTAATATATTAATATAAGACCAACATTATTATTTTATTTATTATATATGTGACTTTGTTGATTCTTGTTTCAAACATATCGGAGGTTAGATAGAAACTCTTTAATTAAAAAGGAAATTTTTTTCAAGTCTTTAAAGTGGTTACTTTTATCACACTATTGGCGACATCACCTCACTAACTACTCATAAGGCCTCATATTACTGCACAAAATACACACAACCTCACAACCCCAGAACTATGTGCATCGTTCAACCCTAATTCCAGAATGTTCGAACTGTAAGCGGCAAGCAACATATTTTTATTCACAAGCCAAAATATTTTATTATGTTGAAATGAGCATAATTTTTCCCAGAGCAAATCAGTTAAGGACCCAATGAAAAATGATTGTAACTATCAATATTTTATTCCTTTTCAATAGTTAATTTTTGTATGTAACTTGAAGCATACAAGAGGTAATAATGCTGTGTTCTGATTAAACTTTTGAACAAGTGTTCAAAATTATTTGTATAAATAAATTAATGTGTACCTGTAGTTTATAATTGTATGGATAAAGTTTAATATTGTAAAAGGCCATGATTGATTAATAGGTATTTATATAGTAATTTACGTGCTGCAGGCCATAGTTATTTATTTTTGTAAGATAAGATGCTTAATTTTTGTTGAATGCCATTGTGCTTTCTTGTGAAATAACTTTTGTGCAGTGCACCATTAAATGTCCAGCCCCTCAGCTTCTTTTCACTGTAAAATTTTTCTCCATGGAGTTATATTCTTTTTCATTATCGAGGGTAATTAAAAATTGCTGCATATTCTATAAGAAACTGCATAATATTTTAATTTATTTTAGAAACATTGAATGTTTGCTTGTAGCATTTTATTGAAAAATTAATAGATTTTATTCAGTCTTAAATTATTCTATGATCCTGCAACCTCTGTGTAATATTTGTTAAAATTAAATTATGTCAGTTGTAGTGTTTATATTGTCTTGAAATGAATGGCTGCTGGAATAAATTAAGGTCCCGAAATCGAGTATAAATTGCTGCCACCATGATTGGTCTGCCTCAAAATTTGGATTGTGATTTACTTTGAACAATAATTATTATATTTAATATATTTGTAGTTTATAATTTGTTTGTTTTTTTTTTTTTTTTAATAAAAAGATTATTGTTACTGTTTTATTGGGATTAGAATTAATATTTTCTATGTTCGTATTTGTATTTATGGTTGAAAAAATTAAATTATAATTAATGTATGGTACTATTTCTGTGTTAAATATGTATGCCTTTAGACACCACAAACTTAACTTCTGTTCTGTTTGTGGAGTCACCAATATATGGAGATTATATGGAGGCTTGATGTAGATCATATATTCTCTGGTTGGGGTTTTTTCCTACGTCACCTACAAATTCAAATCTCTGTCTATTGGAGCTGCAGCTTCAGCAAATCAGACACACAGTTAAAGTTGGTACTAGCTGTCTCAAGGTATACAGCACTATTTATTTTATTCCCCCAAAGGTTTGCAATACTGTGGATACTATAATTGCTATAATTTTTAAATGAATTTCTGGTCTATTTTTGTTCTGCAAATGGGGGGAAAAAAATGAACTTGAAATTTAGAAATAGATCTTGTTTCTTTGACTTGTATATTTTCTTTATTGTTACATTGTTGGCAATGTTCATTCAGTACTGATTGATTTAAACAGGCACAAACTTTATCTGGTCTAAGTGGTGGATGCAAGATATGCATGCTAAAAGTATTGGTGTGCTGTAATATATATCTTGCAGATACATATTATAAGCCTCTTCTGAGTTCATAATTCTATAATAGAATAAACTATCATAGTTGAATTAAATATGAATTAATAAGGTATATTCTTCATTATTTTGGTCTCTATAAATGAATTTTCTTAGATGCTTGTTTGAACATAAAATTGTAATCTAATATAAACTTTTTACTGTCATTTTGGCAAATTTAATTTATTTAAAAATAGTATTAAATTATGTTTTGATTTTTGAAATTCAAAGGCTCACGAAAAACAGAACATATATGTACTAAAATTTAAATACATTAAAAAATATAGTGCAACGTATATATAATATGCTACTGTATTTGATCTGCGTGTAATATATTTATTATTGTTTTCATTTTGCTGTTTTATTTTCTATAAATATATATTTCAAAAATATTTTTATCAAAAATAAATGTTTATAAAGAAAATTTTGTTGTTTTGTTTATTCTGAACTTTTATTCCATAATATATTTGTTTGCTTTCTTCTTTAGCTTAAAGGTATACAAGACTCATCTGGGAGCAATGTTATTGTTATGCCAGCTATGCCAGCACCTGTGACTGAGCTTGGCAAACATCGTAGTCCACGTAAACAACATCGAAATCTCACCGCTAGTGCATCTAGCATGCACTAGCAGGTAATACTTTTTGCCTATACGATATAGTAGTTACACGTGTTATATCATGGGTTTTAAATTTACTATATATCTTGCTGGTTTCAATTTCTGTATTATAATTTAATAAGATTTTTTTTTTTAAAAAATCTGTGATAGAGTTAATATACAATGATTTAATTCGATTTAAACCTAGCTAAGACTCGCTGTCAATTAGCAATAATATTTATTGCTAAAAAGGCAACAATATAAACTTCTAAGGAACATAATATTGAGATAATAATATTTGACGACTATTCTATCAGTGCTCTGTAAATTATATATATAAGCATCATTATATATAATACATATGTATATTATATTATTATATAATTATGTTACCCCATGAGTGCAGCACTCGATGTCTCGATTATAATTTTATGGAAAAGAAAAAAATGTATATCTGTAAGTTGCACACTTTAAAGAGTTTAAAGATACACAACAGAATAATCAGATGTGTAAAAAATGATCAAATTAAATATATATAAATTACTACAACTTTATTGTAATTGAAGGAAAATTATTTAATATATTAAGGGTAATAAGGTAACACGGATATCAGCTGACCCAATGCTGAAAAAAATCCCACACTTGAAAATTATGAAAAAAAATTTAAAATGTTCTCCTCTAATCCTCTACATTTATCCCCTCTATAAGTAACTAAAATATCGGGTATACAAATTCGAGCTAGTTTTTGAGTTATGAATTTGTATACCTGATATTTTAGCCACTGATCAGGGGATGTAGAAGAGAACATTTTAATTTTTTTTTTTTTTTTCATTATTTTCATGTGTGGGATTTTTTTAGCATTAGGTAAGCTGATCCGTATTACCCTTAATTATAATTATATATATATACATATTTATATATATATATATATATATATATATATATATATTATATAACGAGGCATTTCAATTTTAAAGAGAATTTTAAGTGCGCGCAAATTAAATTGAAATAAAAAACCGATATATATTAAATTATTTATAAAATATGATATATTTATTAATTATAATATTATATATAATTAATATGTTATAATGTCGTTAAGTTATACAGTGGCCACAAAGTGTATTATAATAATTATACTGCATGTTACAAATTTATATTAATTTAAAGTTACACTAAAATAAACCATAGAAATAGAAATATTGCACTCCCCATATATATATTATAATTATATACTCTTCTTTTATTAGGATTTGCTCCACCGCGCGCTTGAGGGGTCCGGGTATGATAGTGCGGCGACGGTGGCGGACAAAAGAGTCTATGTAGACCAATGTCGTGAACTGTTGTTGTCGCCGTTGCTGTTACTGCTCTATAAAGTGTACAGCACACTGCTCGAGCGCTTCGCTAGCAAGCAAGAGAAACGGCAGACAGCGCGATCGTTATATAACACGAGATCCCTGCTTGTCTCATCTCGCTCTATCTATACACAGTATATAGTAACGAAAGACAGGAAGCAACTGCATCTCCTGGTCACACAGCTGTGACCACCATGAAGTTGACAACATGCTGACAACATTTATTTTGTATAGACGTAAGACAAGCAAGACGCGCGACCTTAACTTATATAATATGCTCAAATAACTACTATTGACTTTGTCACAGAACAACGAAACTTCATACAACAGTAAAGTTTTATTAACATTCTGGTTTAACATGATAATGATATTATATTCTTTAAATATTATTGAATATATAAAATGTCAAACGTACATAATAAATTATTTTTTAAATAAATTTAATGTCATTGTTTCTCTCTCTTAAAAAAAAGAAGCCATGAGTCATATATTGACGATATGAATCATACAGTATGAAAAAGCTCTGTAATAAATTTATTGATTTATACATGCGTGATCACGTGCCAGCAGCCCTTTTTTTCCCTTTTATAACAAATATATACGCACATTTTCAACTAGAAATCATATCGATAAAAACATGTATATCTACATCGTTGTGATAGTAAGTTCCAACTCCATTTATGTTGAATGAAATATTTCTTTCGGTGATTGCATCAAATTTCAAATAAATCCCAAAAATACATTTCACTGCCTAGTATTCTATTTGATGTGTTTTCACTTGAATGACTGCATTTAAAAAAAAATAAGATGTATAATGTACTATAAATCAATAATTTTAACATTTTTGTGTTCAGTGATAAGTAAAAATTTAACACATCACCGTGATAGGTTAGCTAGGCAACTTGTTATGCACTAGAGTAAAGCGGGTTACATATGCAGCAGGGGCAAATGGAGATCGCCTTACCATAATTATGTATATACATAATTATGTTCTTCTGTAACTGCTCCGATTTGGTGTTGAAAAAGTTGCCTAACCTTACAAAGAGATTATATTAGATTATGTAAATTTCTATTTTTAAGCAAATAATAAAAAAATAAAAAATCCAAAAAAATTGTAAAACCCCGCAGGTAGAGATGATATAATAAGACTTAATTGTTTTGAATCCTAACTCTGTATTTGTATTATGTGAATTTGAATAAAACCTAATCTGAATCTGAATATAGTAAAAACAACAAAGATAAGTTAATAAGTTACGAAAAAGTTAAATCAAAATAATATATATTTTGCAAAAAAAAAAAAAAAACACTTGGTCATGGAGTTGAAAACAAAAAATTGTTTGTACCTTTCAGGAGACTTAAATGAACATGAATGAAAAAAAATTAAAGGGAAAGTAAGTTAATTTACTACTCTATTAAATCAAATTTTAGTATAAATTTTATAATATTAAGTATAAAAAAAATGTATCCACCACATAATTTTAAAAAGTCCATTCATCTACCTATATATGTGTAACGTTATGAACGAAAACACCGCCCACCTTAGTAATGACGTCATTACTTTGAGTATCGTCTTTCTTATAGTTAATTATGAAGCTAACTTAGTTGTGTAATGAGAAGGAGGAGGAAGAAGGGGGTAAGCAAAACCAGCTACTGGGGGTGCTGGGTTGGAGAATTAGGTCACACTATAAACACGCCAGCAGGCCTTAGCAGTCAACGTCTTGTCGGCTGGGGGTGCAGCTTGGAAAAAGAGGGGGAGAAGTATAGGGGGCGTGCCGGCTGACCTAGACAGTCCCCTTAATTCCCGCCTTCAATCCCCTCCACTAAACCCCAACAACCCCTTTCTAACGCATGGCGTGCAGAAAAAAAAAACTGCTCTACTTGAATAAATTATTTTATATAATACGTAACAATTTCGATGTTATCCTTTAGAGAAAGAACTCCTTGTTAACTTACTATATGTTTTAAATATTTTCTTCCTGGCTTTTATCAATTTACTGATAGTATACAGGTATATTACATATTACGTGTTCTCTTTATAGGGCCAAACACTATACAGTAGCGTGATCGAGTGATGCGGCCGTTCTTATACATAACGGTAAACATTAAATTAAATTAAATTTTTTAATAACAATTATTTTCAATATTATTATAAATACTGTAAAACAATTCATAAAATATTAATATATACACGGTATGAATATAAATATCTAGAAGATTTATGTTAATATTGTTGATAATTATTTTAAATAAATTATACATGTATTGTATGCTTTACATTTTTACATAATTTAAAAACTCCTTGCTACTGTATACAATTATTATCATACACAAAATATTAATTAGTTTAAAAATAATCTAGCTATTATAAATATATTTTCTTCATTATTAAGTGTATTATTTTAGCGTATATGAAGTTAAATATTTTTCTTGATTTTAATGCGTACTTAATATAGTTTATAACATGCAATATGCTAAAATGAGTAAAATGTCCTATTTTGACCATTTCTATAATGACCATACAAAAAAGATATAAATCAGTACTGGTGAAATATGAAACAAAGTAAGTATGATTAAGGTTATAACATGTATGTATATACTGTATAATATAGTTATATAACTACATCGAAAGTTGTATTTTGAAATTTGTACGATATAGTTTACAAAATGATAAGCCTTCACCGTTTTGATGTTATGTCGACTGTTAGCCCCCTCTATACGAGGGGACATAAAGGTGGACTAATGAGTTCTCTACATTACTATTAAGTCATGCCTTTACCCCACGCCATCTTTGTTTATGGTATCACCTTATCGCTGACGAGGGCGGACTGTGTATTAGTCGTGAGTCCTGAATATTGATAGCGATCTAGCAGGCCACTGTATACACTCAAGTCCACCGCACTTACAGCCTCGTCAAACTCTGACATGGCAGGTTAATGACAAGTCAATATTCTTAAGTATATTTTCATTTTATTTTGTTGACATTTAAAATTCTGTGTCCGTATCATAAAATAAAATTGAAGTTGCCTCTTTTTTTTTTTCTTTTTTCGTAAATGGGCAAGCAAAATTGAGAACGTAAATTTTAATTAATTCTCTTATAATTAAAATGATTGAACTTTTAATGAAAATGCAATAAAAACGCATAAGAATAAAGTTACAATAGGAGTTTGAGATAATATACTAATAAATTTTTGATATTAATTAATTATATTGAAGCTAAAATGTTAATGATTTTACAAAAAGAAAAACCCACAGTAAAAAAAAAACATCTCACAATGAAGGTGATATCGGGAAGACAAAGAGGTTCATGCATCATACATCATTCTCCTTCCAACTTTGATTCAATGGATTAATAGATATTTCCCCCCACTCATTAGTATTAAATTGTTCTTTGATAATGACTATGATAAGTTACGTACATCTGGGGGCAATAAATCACGCTTCCAGTCCTAAAAAAAAATTATTTATGACTGAGCAAGCCGATAGAATATTATCAATATAGATGTAAAAAAAAAATGTCAAGAGAGCAAGAGCAAAAAGGTTTTAAAGGCATACAGGCCTCAAATTACAAATTAGATAGTCACCAAGTGAGTTTAGAGTAAATAATCAACATTCGCATCATTTTTTTCCACGCGTGATGCATCCGTGCGAAGTCGCAGTTCAAAGTAAGAAATTTAGTCCTTGATGACGTCATGAAGTCCTTGATGACGTCACAACTCAATGCTAATCGGTGCTAGCTGTGAGTTGTGACGTCAGCAAGGCCTTTCTTTGTAGCGCGACTTCGCACAGTCGCACCGCGCGCATGTAAAAATAATACGAATGTTTATTATAAATTCGAGCAACACATAATGTCTGTCTAATTTGTAATTTGAGGCATGTATCCCTTTAAGTCCATGTACGTGTAAAAAATTTAATTATAATTTAAATTTAACTTAACTTGTTTCTATTTGGATCTCAAAAATCAATTTTTATTTTATACATTTTCTTTAGTGGAGTGTTTCGCTGTCAACATTATTGTCTATAAAATATAATGCAGCCAGTAAGCTGCAATATAATCGACTTATTTCTGCACTGACGCTATGTACTAGCAGCTTACATATTTACAGTTTAACGGATTATTGTTACTTGACATGAAACGTGTAATATCTTACGCTAGTAACTTTACTGCCGTGCTGACATATATATAGCTTTACAGTTGTTGGCGGTATTGCCGCACCGGCTGAGGTAGCTGCAGGTAGGTCCACGGAGCTCGTTAGTCAGCCCTACTACCGGAGTCACAGTTGACCTCAAACACAAACATGACCCGCATCTGAGGGCGTCCACTAACAAACACGATACCGGACCGGGAAATAACACGGTCGTATACTTCTGATTACTATATGATTTAAGATTACAGCAAAAAATATTTATTTAAAATATTTTTTCTTTTTAATTCATTCTTGTCAAGATAAAGTTTGAACATGATAATTTTTTTTTTTAACTTTTATCATAATTAAAAATAAAATTGTGTATTTAATATTTATAATAGTCTAGAATAAAGCATTGAAATTTAAACATATATATAACTAGTTTTATTTCTAGTTAGTGGTAGGTAAAAGATATATATATATATATATATATATATATATAGAAAGAATTCAGGCTCAAAACTTGTCACAATATAAAAAAAGGCATGAATTCATTTTTACTTTAATCAAATTTGAAATTCTTTTTTCAAGTGCTAATTTTATACTTATGTAATAACATAAAATATTGAAAATTTTGTTACAGGATTTGAAATTTTCGTTATATTTTCCAAATTTTGCAGGTTGTCTAGATTTTTTGCCTCGAATTTGGTTGCCGTGTCAATTTAAATTGCATGTACAACTAAATACTCGAATCTACCTTATGGATGCTTTTAAAGCATATAGCAGTGTGTTCGTAAGACTGATATATGCAAAGCACATCGCTTGTTTACTTCTTAAAAAGCAGGTCTATTTGTAATACTCGTATTACAACAACATTTTATTTTTAATTATATAAGTTGTTCTTAAACTTAATAAATGACCAATTGCAATGTTCAAACTTATTGTGAAAAGTTGATCTTTTTTCAATGAATTACTAAAACTCCCATTTTACGTGTATGCACTGAATTCTTGTCGAAAAATTAGTAACTGTCAAGAGTTATATAGGTAGGGGGTGGAGAAAAATTCAGCCATGAATTCACATGAATTTATAATAAATAAAGTCCAAAAATAATTAACGATGCGGGTCATAGCATTCCCTTCTCTGCCCACCTTCCCCTAGAGGACTGAATCCACCCTTGCTGTCAAGCTATAATACACTTGCAGGAGTGATCATATAATTGATATACTTATACTGGATAATGAATAATATTACGAATTTATAACATCAGTAATATAATATCCTTAGAAATTAATATATACGTTTATCATTTATGAAATAAATTGAATGCTGTTTAAAAAAAAATCTTAAAATATAAATTAAATTTCGAGTTAAAAATTATTGTCATCATTTTTTTTAACATACTATACATGTTGTATTGTAAAATAATAAATTTTAGATTTGTTTTAATAAACAACAGTTCTGTATTTTATTATTAATATGAAGTACTATATTTGCATGTTTTCTGAGGTATAAAAAAATGTAGAAAAAAAAAAAAAAAGAATTGAAGAATATATAGAAGCGTAAAAAAATGCAATTAAAAGTGGCTTGGTGGTTGGATTATTGATGGAGTTGGAGCGTTGTAGTGGCCTGATTGTTTAGCTCGGACGTCGGAGGGCCTGCACGCAGAGAGAGGGGATGGTAGCTCGCGGCTGCCTATTAGCGGGCACAAGCTCAATCTGAACCACATCCTTTAAACATGCGGCCAGTGCCTGCGCGGCAGATGACTTATTCAGACACGGTGGCGTGAAATAGCAGCAGCACCAACTATTCCAACACACACATATTACATGCACCAGCTACACAGCGTCACCGCAAACTTCTCCTGCTCTCTCTCTCTCTCTCTCTCTCTCTCTCTCTCTCTCTCTCTCTCTCTCTCTCTCTCTCTCTCTCTCTCTCTCTCTCTCTCTCTCTCTCTCTCTCTCTCTCTCTCTCTCTCTCTCTTTCTTTCTCTTTCTCTTCTACCTGCCACTGCCATTTACTGCGCCAAATACAAATAAGCAGCAAACAATATAACACAAACCGCAATAAATGTCATCACACGTATAAATACTGCATACATATGAAAGAAAAAGGCAAAGTATAAACTGATAATACATATATTATATGTATAGTATATTTTGAGATTTACCGATTCAATTTATCTATTATTATTGTTTTCACTTGAACGTGCAATTAGTAATTACAATAAAAACATGTTCTACAATGACTATCAAAAGATACACGTACGGGTTTCATTGAAATATTTTTTTCTCACGATATGTATATTAATATTCGTTAGGAAATTAGTCAACAGAATAACAAATAAGCAAAGCATAATTTAACCAGATATATTATATGATTTAACTAAAAAAAGTTATTGAAAAAATTTAACTCCCACGATCAAAAATGTAAAAAAGTATCTGGAGAGCCTGGAATGGAATTTTTATTTGAATTTCTAATTAAAACTTTTGAGGGAGATATGAGGGTTGTATTGGAATTACCCCCAAAGTTTGAAAACCCTGGAATCTCCCCCCGTAATATAGGGGTTTAATTTTCCTTCTATTAGTGCTCCATATAATTATATATTTCAGTAGTAAGATTTAGATTGAAACAAAAATGATTAATGTCACAAACTCCGACTACTTCCAGGGGGAAATTTTCTTTTATTGAGTGCTTTTTGCTGCAAAATGGCTAAACAAACTTTTGTTATCCACCATGGTGATGAATAAAAAGGTCAGTTTATTGATGAAATCTTGTGCTTTCGTGTCGATTTAGTGGCCGATAGAAGAAATGTCAGAGATAACATCAGGGAGTTTCTGATGTAGGGAAAGTGCTTGCTGCTTTAAGAGTTACCTTTCCCCTGACTTTGAGAAATATAGGCCAATGGAGTAACGACCTCATTTTTTTATTGCAGAAATGGATAGAGGGTGCAAAGTTATGATACCCTGATTTTTTTCAGATTTTTTACAGACTGGGAACTATTTTTAAAAAATTATTGAAAGTTCTTTTTGTGACGTCACGAGACACCGCTCCTTAAAAAAAAAAAAAGGACTTGCCGCCGCGTGACGTCACAAAAAGGACTTTCAATAATTTTTTGAAAATAAAACAAAAAATGAGGTCGATACTCCATTCGTCAATACTTCAGAATCAAAATATACGCGTAGTTGATCATTTGCACAATTTATGTAGAGAACAACAATATTAAAAAACATCAGTAATGTTCAATTTTTTCAATTGATTTCCTTATGCGTACTAGGGATATAAGGTCGATCAAATGCAATAATAAACGCTATTCAAGGTGCGTACAAATCAATGAGTAGTTAAAGCTATGTAAGTTAAATCAATATCCAATGTAAATAATAGTTAAAACGAGAAAATGTAAATATTTAAATTTGATACTTTTTATGCAGTTAATTAAACACAAAATTTAATTTTTTTTTTAATTAAAGCAAATAATTACTATTTATGTTGAAACATGAGCTTTATAATAACGTTTATACTGTAGTTTGCTTTTAATAGAGTTCTGGATGGTATTCAGTCATGTTAATGCATCATATTATATGAAAAATGTAGTCACGGGGTCGAGTATGATATTATTTAAATTAAATGCAATTAACATTGATGAGGGTTTAAATTATTTCTCACTATATCACGTTACAGTAATAAAATGTGTTGACATGCTGTGAATAAAAAAATATATATTAACAATAAAAAATATTCATATCATAAATAATATATTTTTATCAATCATTGAATGTATAACAAAATAATGAAAAGTTAAAATGAAATGGTTAAATAAATAAGTAAAGTTTCTATTTGAACTTTTTTGTTTGCTATTGTTACCATGGAAATATAATATGACGAAAAATATATATAAGAAAAATGTATGTTATGGGTTATGGCCAATCATTATTAGTCTTTTGCTAGACCAAGTATATAGACAGTATGGTATAAGTTAAACAGGTCAACCAACTCGAAATGTTAAGATAAATAAATTTTATTTGCTCTCTCTCTCTCTTTTTCCCCGAGTATTCTCTTCTCCTTATTACTGCTTCCATTTGTTTCTTTTGAAAATTCAGGAAAAGGGTTAAAGAGGTAGAAATTTAGATTCTTATTATTTTCAGGACATACCTACACACAAAAATATAATATATTATATTTTAACGTATATTATATTCTTATAGAAATATGAGTTTTTTGGGTTTTGGGGTAGGGTGTGGTGTGGTAAGGGAGAATCATTGGTGGCGCGCGCAGGGTGAATAATGCACGCGTGTCTCCGGCTGGTGCTCGCTGGTGGCGCGTGGTGGCGGTGAGGGTAAACCTGGGTCGATGAGCCCTCCTCCTTACCCTCCCGACTTACTACTGCTGCCAGTGCAGCGATCACCGCGCCACAGTTAACATCTTATCATGTGTTGGACCTCGTCGTCTAGTGATAATGCTTGTGAAACTATTTACTAAATACGATCTTTATAAGTGTTAATGAAAATATTGTGAAATTTGTGTTTTTTATATAAAATTTTAGTGTTAATTTTTTAAAAGAAATATTCATGACGAGGACAGTGTGTTTATTTAAGCCCAACAAGCGTCAATTGGTATGACAAATTAATTTTTTAGTTCTATTTTTAGTGACATGTTTTGTAGATTTTTTAAAGATATTTAATTTATATTAGAAAAAATTTAGTTATTTTATTCTGGTCTTTATTTTTTACATTTTTTTGCAGTTTAGTTATTAATTAAATAATCAATTTTATATATATTAAAATTTCTATTATTATCTTAAGCTTTTAATGTGTAAATAATTCGAAAAAAAAAATACATGCTATATGCATTAAATTACGAAAACTTAAATTTTGTACTAGTCATGCTTATAAAAAAAAATAATAAATAAAAAATTAAAATTATTAATATGCTAATAATTTTAACTAAAATTATTTCACAATTTTTTAAAAAAAGATTAAATATCAATACCTATTTTACTTTGCATATAATATATTATATTTTAATCACCCATCAATATTGATTGTAAAATAATTAGATTAATTATTTATTCTCATGCAAATGAAGCACTCAACTTTACAAACTACATCAATTAAAATAATATTTTTTTTCCTTTTAAGAGCACAAAATAAATATTACAACATTATTTATTGCACTACATTTTTTCCCCATTTTAATATAAAATATTTATAACACCATAATAATATACATCCGACAATATATCAAATATAAGCCACATATATTTTATTGGATATTGATCAAATTCTATATTTAGAAGAGTACGTATCTCTGTAGCCCATATTATATAAATATATACATAAATTATGTGATATTCAGTGTTGAGCCTAGATAGATAGCGATGAATAGCAAGTATATAATACGCCCGGGTTTGAATCGTGAGGAAGGGGTGCGAAATATTATAGTTTTGTATGGAGAAAGGGTCCGAGGGGTGGAGGGGGCAATTGGCAGCAGTCGGAGGGATACAGCAACAGCATCACGGGACCGTTTACAAATTTATTTATCACCTCACAAAATACTGTTCACCCTCTCTCTGTAGCAAATACATCAAGTTTAATGATAATAAATACTGCATAGTTTTTTTTGTAATCTCTTTACTAGAAAAAATGTTTGTATTTTGATATCATAAAATATATTTTATTTTATATTTATTCACTACTTAAAATATTTTTATTTCAAATATATTTATGCTTAAAAGGAAATGAGAAATAAAAGTATATAAAGTGTTATGTTATAAATAAACATAAACTTCTTATGAAATTATATGAATATTTATTACATATTTTTCTTTTATTATAACAAATTTATAATTAAATGTAACAATATTTTTTTTTATTTACTAACAAAAATAATGAACTAAAACAAGTAGTTCATTATGATACTGTGAATAACATGACAGACATCAATATATTCAACGTATTCAAAATGTTTTATTTATGGTGCGAGATAGAAATTTGCTGTTAAAACAATGTTACTAATGACGCGACTATGCAGGGACATGATTTTTCTGCAGCAGTGCCTCTCTTATCTTGGCTCGACATGACAGAGCCGAGCTGCATGTTGAATTTAATTTTACCGTTATGGCCACTAGTGATACCAACACCACCACCACAATATTAATATTTATCGAACCTCGACTCAAGCATCGTTATACTTTGATACTGTTTTCAATCTCAAGCGGCACTTGTTACAACATTGTTCTATTCATTATTTACTTTACCGATGCTTATGTTTTCTAATTAGATTTTTAAGTATGAGTTTCTATTTTAAAGATTCACATTTTGTGTTTTTTTAAGCTTTGCACTTTGAAAGTTATCTGTTTATAATAATATTGGACAGGCGCGGATCCAGAAAAAAAATCGGAGGGAGGTAGGGGCCTTTTCATAAGGCCAATTTAAAAAAAATTGAAGTGGGGAAAATACCTATATTGCCCATGTTAAATGCGCCCCTCCCCCCCCCCTGGATCCGCGCCTGATATTGGCTCATGAAATCTCTAAATTTTAATGCTTAATAGAAAAATGATGCGTGTAGTCTTCTTCTTGAGTCTTCTTGATTAAAAAATGAATTTCGTATTAAAAAAAATCAAATGTAAAAGATTCCTTTGTTTAAAATAGATAACTATTTTTATCTATTTTTTTTAATACATAACTTAAAAATCTCAATTGAAATTAAAAATATCCCCCCTTTTTTTACAAGAAAATATTAATTAGAGTAAAACCATTTTTTTTTTTTTTTTTTTTTTTTTTTTTTTTTTTTTTTTTTTTTTTTTTTTTTTTTTACTTTGTAATGGAGTATTTATCTCAAAACTTTTTACTGCAGAAATGGATAGAGGGTGCAAAGTTATTCTCTGATTTTTTTTTTTTTTTTTTTTTAGATTTTTTAGAGTCCGGAAACTATTTTTAAAAAATTATTGAAATTACAGAGAAAGCGACGCCTCTTGGCCCCTCTCTTAATAAAAGGATAGGACCTAAAAGAACGTGGGTTCAAACTCGAACTCGGCAAAACTTTTTAGCAATACTTCCCGGGTTCTAAAAAATCAGAAAAAAAAATCAAAGTGGCATAACTTTGCACCCTCTATCCATTTTTGCAATAAAAAATTTTAAGGTCGATGTCGATACTCTATATATTAGATGAATAATTAAAATACTAATAATATTTATTAGCCATTATATCGGTAATAAAAACTTGTTCTAGATATTATAATAAGCTTTAAAAAATATTTTATTGATTTTCAATAACCAAAGAGGGACTCAAAGCACTCATTTAAAATTGTTATTTTTATAACATATATACTAGGCGTCGATATGTAAGCAATTTGTTGCTGGACAGGAAAATAAAATAAAGTCAATTTTGGAATTGATTATCTTCTCCCCTTCATTACTTATCGCACGAAAAGCGAACATTATTTGTGGTAAGTGTGAGATAAATTGGGAGCTGGTGGGTTACTGCTGCAGCAGGTTCAAAAAGAAGGGTTTGAGTTACAGCTGGACCTCGGGGGCTGATGCAGTTCGCCACTCTATGTAACAATGCGCCAAGCCTGTCGACGATTTATAACGACGTAATGCATTAATAAAATTAAGTAAAAAAATCGTTGAAAGAAACAGTCAAAGAAATTGAGAAACCTTTGAAAGAAGTTGGTAGGATGAACTCTCTCAAAGGGTCTCTCGATAGTTGCAGAACTTGAGAATCAATAATTTTTTTAAAAAATGTAAATACTCCATGTACTATACTGACAGTTTTATTGACTATCTGAGGTTAAAGTAACTACTTTAACTTGCTAGAAGAAACCCTTAAAGATTGAGTAAATATAAAAATATCAATCCTGCAAATGGGAAAAAATATATATATAAAATAAAAATACGTTGGCTGTAATGGAACCTCTTGATTTGTATTGCATACAAATACGGCTTCTTTGTATGCATATTCAAGGTTAGCTCTGGTATACCTTTACTCCATGTAATATTAATTTGATGTCACATGCGTAGAATTAAAATATTAATGATGAAACAAATTAAACAAGACTTAAAAAGACACAATTAATTAATAACGGCAATTAATAATAATTGCTCCTTTTTTTTTTTTTTTTTTTTTTGCTGCCACTGTCATCTTCAGTAGTAACAGTTTCCGTTGACGACGCCTAATTTTTCTTTGCTACTCCAAATCACATGAAACAGCTGCTCACGCTGGCTGATGATAATAATAATAAATGTGATGCGCTGTCTTCATCCTGAACGACGAAGAGCGACGAGGAAATAACGTGACATAGCCGTTCTTCTAAAAAATTAATTTATAGACATGTTACTGAAATAATAAAATTTACAAATGAAAGTCTGTCAGTAATTTATAACTATATTAGTTTTACTGTACATACATTGTGCGCAGTTATTATGCATGTATATTAGTTACCCTTGCATTACAATATAGGAATATATATATATATATACTGTATACTGTAGTATGAAACATTATATTAACATAATATAATTATTAATTTATTAACATGTTTAATACATACTTCATAATTATAAAAGTTATAAAATTATGTTGTGTTAAATACTATTTTGTAGATAATAATTTATTTATACTTAAAAATCACGACATGAGAATAAAATTAATTTAATAAAGCATGAAAAGAATTTAAATTAATTTTTTTTCCATTCATCATTATCGGAAAAAAATAAATTAATTACTAGTATAATTCAGCTTCTATTACTACTATAGACTACACACTTACAGAACTATTATGCTATTTATCTTGCACAAAAGTTTTATAAACCTCACGATAATATAGAAAAATGACATTATAACCTCAATTTTGACCTAATATATTATATTTTTACTGTTTCTGATTAAATATAATATGATATCATAAAATTTTGATATTCATTACTTAAATTACACTACTGTTATATAATAAATTTTATTATTATTACTATTTAGATTCAGTATATTTGCTTTAGGGTTTGGATATAATACGTGTATGTCCACATAATGCAGTGATGCATATTATAATGGTGAGGAGGGTGAAGTGATGTTATACACCCGCCCGGAGCAATATGTTGCCCCAGTACATCAGATTAGTGCTTGAACTGTGACCTAAATGCACGCGTGCTAATCTCGTGACTCTCATCTGATTAATGTTGTACGGTGCATGCCAACAAGCAAAAACTGCTACCTCTGTTCCCATTCATGATGAGGTGCTATATGCTAGCTCACTCATAGTAGCCGCCGCCGCACATTGCCAGCACTTTATTGGTCTGTTTTCATCATATAACACGGATTGTTACACATTTTAATGTTGCAGTAAATAAAATTTTAGTCTAACAAAACATTAACAACATTTTTTTTTTCTAAAAAAAATAAACCAACTTTATTTTGCTGACACTGATTTTTTAATTTTTATTTATTTGTTTATATATACAGTATATACAGATATATATTTTTTTTTATTCACATTAACTATAGTTTACCATGATAAATGAGTTAAAAAAAATACATGAGTTGTTATGTGTTTTTTTTTAGAATAGCATGCAACCATGCATATGTATATTTAAATGAGTTAAAAATTTCAACAAAGAAGTAAATAAAATATTTTTTATTTTTATTTTAGATAATTTAAATTATAACTTTCATTAAACGTTATATAACATTTCAGATTAAAAGTATAAATAGCGTAACTTCAATACGTGCATTAGAAAGTCATTACATATAGAAAAGCATGCAGTACACATGACGACATAATATTAATAGTAATTAGACGTAAAGCTGTATATATGCTTTTTAATTATATTTGTTTTTAAAATTGAGTGCTGTATTTCTCATTAAAATTTCAAGTTATGTCTTATATTTAAAATACACAACACTAAAGTTTTTAAACCCCTGAAAAAAATCGTAATGAAAACTACCCTTCATGATTCTATACATATGCAAATTTATTTTTTTTTCTGCATAAATATAGAACTGTCGTAACAGTTTGCATCACTTTATGCTGTACATTTACATAGAAAAATGTGAACGTTAAAATACTCAGGGAATAAAAATATTGGCTTGAGAATAAAAGGCAAAACTTTTACGACAGTTACTCTTTTATCGTTATATGGTTTCTTTAACGTTATTGTTGATTATTTTGACGAACTTAGTGTTAGTATATTTATTTAAGGGAGAGAGAATTGTGTGTGACAAGACTTACAGTGCTGAAGTATTTAATTATTTAATGAGTGTATTTTAATGACCGTGAAAATAACAAAAAGCACATGAAATTTCTTCGGCCCTATAGAGCTTGATTTTGCTTTATATCCCAAGAAATCAAGCGCAGACTGCAAAGTTTGTCTCACTGTGGTTTGGGAATAGAGTGTTGTTTGTGAACAAAACACTGAGCTGTATTTCACTCAAGTTTAAAAATAAATTGCAAAGACAATAAAGTACGACCTGTTAGAAATGGTATAAACTTCTTAAAATAGTTATTCTCGTAGGAATCACATGACTGAAAAGCGAAACAAAACTTTGTACTATATAGTAAACACTTTTTTTTTAAGACTCAGTATTCTTAAAACAGGCTGTTGTAAAAAATATGTCGTGCTGATAATGGAGATCTTTCTTGTTTGAAATAATGGGAAAACAATCTTTACATATTTGCAAGCTGTATTATAATCAATAGACATCGATAGCATGTCCCATGATTGTTCATTTGTGAGAAGACGTAGACGACATTGACCATGCAGGATTATTTGAGTTCCATCATAGCAAGAAAGTCAGATTTATTTAAAAAGAACATTGATTACGTTTTTTGCAGCCTATAAAAATTTCAAGTCTAGGGAATTGTTCATTAATTATTATTTTAATATTTTTTACTGTTTTATAATGACAATAGCTCCAATACTATTCATTCTGTATATTAATGACCTTCCACTCATAATTGATAATAAAAACTGTCTCATCGTCAAATATGCTGATGATTCCAATTTGAAAGTAATTGGCCATGATAATGATGAATTATCAAGTAACATTACAAATGCAATGTCAAAAGTAAAATCCCATTTAAATAGTCTTGGATTAATTTTAAATATAAATAAAACAGAAATACTTCAGTTCCAAAATAATAAAAATAAAAATCTTTCTCTTGAATCTGTTTCAGTTAATAATGTTAACATATTACTAAATACCAACACAAAATTTTTGGGTATTATAATTGATAATAATTTGAAGTGGGCTGACCATATAGATTTTCTTTCCAAAAAGTTATCATCTGTAATTTTTGCAATCAGAGAACTGAGACATGAATGTGAAATAGAGTGCTTAAAAACATTATATTTTTCAAATTTTTATTCATTCTTAAAATATGGTGTTATATGTTGGGGGCATTCTCCTGAACTCAATAGACTTTTTTTACTACAAAAGAAAGTAATACGTCTCATGTTCTTTATTAAAAAAAGGTCTTCTTGTGTAAAATTATTTAAAGAGCAAGGGTTTTTAACACTACCTTGTATTCTTATTATGGAAAGTGTGATGTATGTAAAAAAAAATTTGTCAGATTTCAAACAACATGAAGTTCGCCATAATCACAATACTAGGAATACAAAGCATGTAATTACACCTATTTATTGTAGGCTAAATATGTACAAGAAGGGACCCTTTATGAGTTGCCTGACTCTATATAATAAGTTGCCGTGTGATATTAAGTGTATTGATAATTTAAAATTATTTAAAGTCAGTGTTAAAAAGTGGCTAGTTGATATGTGTTTCTATAGTGTAAAAAACTACATGGACTATGAATGAATGCCTTCAAGTAATGTCAACATAATTATTATTGTTTATTTAGTTTTAGTATTGACTTGTCCTATAAACCTAAACATATATCATGTACATGACAATATGATTGTAGGAAGAATGGAATGAATAAAAGATTTTGAATTTTGAATTTGAATTTGAATTTGAAAGTAGGTACATGAAAATTTCCTGTAATATTTCTTCAAATAACGGCATCATATACAGTATAATAATTATAACATAATTAATTCAGAAGTTCCTCTTAAATTAAACTTGCGTACGCCACTGAATAACATAGTAATTTTAAATTTATATGCAGACTTCATTATTCTCTAGCTAGCTCTCTCTCTCTCTCTCTCTCTCAATTATATTGTTGATCTAAATATGCTTGACATGGATTCTAACAAGAAACATTAAGTTATATATATAATAAACTTTATTATTATGATATACCATGAAATTTATTTTAAAGTTTATTCATTAAATTGTACTTTACTTTACAATGCAGATACAAAAGAATGATAATGACGTCAAAGTAAAACATTGTGACTGTTTCTTTAGTAAAAAGTAGGGCATTAGGGAGACAGAAAGGCTGGCTGGCTTGTGCAAGTAAGAAGTTTGCTTGCTTGCTTGTAGGGGAGAGACGACTGCATAGATAGAACGCTCATTGACTTGTAGAGTAGGCAATCTAGAGCCGTGACTGGATGATGGTGGCGAGAAGGAAGCTCCAGTGGCGGTACGACCAATTAGTAGATAGAGACAATTAGTGTCCTCCCCCCTCCACCTCACTTCCTTCCCATTGTTGTGTGTTAGTGACGTCATTACATTCTCAATGACGTATGTCTATCTATTTATTTTATACTTAGTTGATTTTACATGTTGTAACAAAAAGATTCGCTTATATCAGTTTAATATTTAATAATGTGTGATTGTAAGAGGGTTGTATGACGATGAAAGATCTCCTCAGAAATACTGCAGAGACCTTTCGATTTTGAACTTCCTAAAAGTTTATTTCTGGCACTGATGACGTCATAAAATATTTATCTCGTTTGAAATGAAATGTTTATAAATTTGAAAGTGCTGTAAAAATTTAAATATATCAATCATTTTTATGATTTGAGGAAATTCAAGACGCCGGTTTTCCCCCAACAGTTCCATTTCCGTCAATAAAGCTTAATACTAAACAAATAGACTTAAAATTTTCATGCCACCAATGATGATAAACGTAAATACAGTCCTCTGCAAGTCCTATTAAAATCGATCAAAGTAGGCAGTTCTGATTTTTTCAAGTTACTGAGATCCATCCTTTTAAATGAAATCTGCAAATTTTCATGCCAACATTGTGCCAACTGTGGAAATCTTGGTTTTGGGCTTCTCCGTTGTTATTTTTTTTTTTGGTGTGGAATATTGTAAATTATATGTACAAAAAAATAAATGCTCTGACATGCTGATGTAGTACGATAGATATTAACATGCATGATTTTTTTTTATTTTAAATTTTATTTTTTATTTATTCGACTTATATGGCGAGGGTGAAGCAAAAATGCCAATTCTTACTTCTGACCAGCGATTAAAAACATCATAATATATATTATTGTGGTTGGCACTTACATTTTAATACTATTATTGTCAAATTTTATTAGTTAATGGAAATAAGATTATAATTAAAGTTACGTAACGTGCAGTATTGTATTCCAGATTATTATGTAATGTTGTTCATGCATGTATTTTTTAGCCTCAGTAATGTATACCTGCATGCAACATGCAATCTTAACTTTCTCATACCTTATATCCCAATGGATCTAGTTCTAGGCTAGCGAATCAGTTTTACTTTATCAAGACCAGGCGTCTAAATGCTTAGTAAAAGGTAACATAAGCTGGTGGAGATGTACAGTTATACTACGTATGGCCAGTAAAGCACACATATCTTCTTTAGAAACGAAGGACATTGAAAATTTGATTCAGTTCATTCATTTTTTCCTAGTAAAAATATGACTTTTATGAAGATTCAGCAACATGTTCACTGAAAACATTGATGCTACATAGAAGAATGCTACCCCTCTCTTGAATATCCAACGAGATGCTGATTTAGGGGAGATTGGAAAGCAGTCTATTTTCTCAAGGTTCAAGTTCACCACCACACTCCCCTGATAGTCTGCGTGACAATGCCCTTCAGAAGATGTCAGCTGTGAGTAAGGTTTTAGCAAATCCAAGGTCAAAAAGCAATCTTTTAAAAACAATGAACTCAGCATCAATATTATTCATAAAAAAAGAAGTGGTTAGAGTTGTGCATATAAAACTCATGTCAAAAGTGACTGATTGATATTTGTTTTAAAGGCTATTTATTTTAATTATTCTCTTTAAATTGCCAATATAAACCATATATTATATTAATTATTTATATAATATACGTGCAATTATTATGCTGCAGATGAAAATTTATTGTTGTAAAATAATAATACTACCATCACTCAAAACAAATATAGTTTTTTTAATATATTACATAATAAATATTAAATATTTTAAATATAATATTGTAAATTTTCATGACTGAGGAGATTTTCATGTTACAAGAAAACACTTCTAATAATTACGATTTTTTTGACATCATAAATAAGTTCTTAATGGAATTTAAAATATTCAGGGTATGAAATTCCTATAACAGGTTGTTAAAAATTGTGGCTTAAAAATTAAATTAAATAATTACTCAATGAATTATTGTTATTTTAAATGGTTTATTAATAAAAAATATTACACCTCTTTTTGTGGTAAAGTTATGTCACTTTTGAGCTTCATATTGAGCAGAGAAGGAAAAGTTTGAACCACATTACCGAGAACGTGGTGGCGTGGCAATAGAAAATCCCTCTCTCTCATCTCTCCATTACTTCGCTTTCGTATCACAACTAAACGGCGGTAACTTTTTCCTCTCACGAAATCTCTGAGTGACGTCATTAAATTGACTTAAATTAGAAGTATTCTCTTCTTCCTGCCTGTTCAAATTATCTTGGTTCATCAATTCCAACAAATTCGAGATTACGACGCAAATTTTTTACATCAAATAAAGTAAACATGAGAAAGAGGGGGGGGAAGAATATGTAAATTTTGAATATAATCTTGACAGTGTGAACTGTAGAAATAAAATTTAAAATTAGAGCGATGAAATCATTCGTAGGAAGAGGGCTTGATGAATCAGTTACATAGACGCAAATACACTTTGATATTTTCATGTGACTGCAAATAATGAGAAAATGTGTCAAAGAACCATGCTTGTAAACCACCCGTATGTTAGTAATTGAATAGCAAAATGTCACTGCCAATTTTCCACCAAGATAAATATTTAGAATAAACTTGTTTGCAAAGGTCAGTTAGTTACGTAAAAATGGCGTCACTAACGCCCTATAGTTGAAAGAATCTGTTGTACAAAAGGTTTGTTTATATTATAAATAATTGCTGTAAATTAAAGTGGGTTCTTATTATATTCAATCATAAAAATTTAACAATAATAACAAATTTTTAAAAAGTGGACTAAAATTTATTTAATAAAAATTGCAATGCAGACTAAACTGATAGTTCCCTGGTTCCATATCAAGCTGTGTTACCTTGAAATTTTTGTTGAAATCTTAATAAAATCTTAGGATATTTTAAAAAATGACTAAGGTAGATGCAGGTAACTGTGTGCTGTGTCAAAGTGCTGCGAGCTCAAGTGTGTTGATTGTGACGCCTTGTTTGCAGGTTGGCGCCGCGGGCAAGCATGCGTGAGGGCGAGAGTAGAGGCTCGACCTTTCTGCCTCCGACGTCGCTGCCGCCGCCTCGCTGCCGCCGCCCCTCCCCGCAGCCCGCCGACACCGAACCGCCACATTCCGGTAAGCACGACCGCCCCGAGCTCTGCACGCTTTGTACCTCAAGACATGGCGACGAAGGCTGCTCTGCACTCGGCAACACAGTCAGCTAGCAAGTCTTTATTGCTGCTTTTACTCTAGAAGCACTCTCAGCTTTTTCCTGAAAGTTACCTTTACTTTGGCAATACGTTGCAAAATGTAGCATTCCACTCTTGTTTTTTTCTGGGTACTACATTTCTATTACCATTACCAACATTCACATAAATGCCTTTATAAATTGCATTTTATTCCACCCGAAAGCTATTATTGCCAGTATTACTTACATTAAGTTTGTAATATACCATTGATTTTCTCTTTTATTTCACAAATAAGCTGTGCCTTATTTTTAAAGTAGGCTGAATTTCAGTTTTATAACCTTTATAAAGTAAAACAAATGTTTTAATACTGAAAAATAAACAATAGATTTCCTAGCGACCGTTCCAGCCTGTAAACTATGCAACTAGTTGAACGGACGTGCGCTGCAAGTTGCTTACCCAGCAAGGATGTAACGTAAAAGATGGCAGAGTTGCTTATAATTTCAAACTTGACAATATCTTTTATAAAATAATGAGTATTACAAAACCTTGTGAGATAAATATAAATATATTCAGTGCGATTTTCACAAAATAATTACAGTTTGAAGCTACAAAAGAATTTATCTCATTTGTTGGAATGCTTCTCTAATTTGAGTGCAAGCAAACTTTATACTTTTTTCTTGAAATAAACTGTTGTTTTATATTACTGCCGAAGCATGGAGTATTTATGAAGGTATTTTTTTCACCTTCATTATAAAAACTGTTTTTTTCCTTTTTCATGCTCACTTTTTGTTTCTTCTTCATTTTTATGACTTGTTTTTCCCCTCACTCTTATAATACAATTTTCTTATGTTTTTATCATTCTCTCTCTCACTCTGATTCAAAAATATTATTATTCGCTCGGCAGCTGTCAGACTGAAATATTAATAAGGACCATTCCCTTATGTATTATGTGTCAGGAGGAGAAGCAACTAGATTGAAACAAAAGAAATAATACCTGCGCATTTATTCTTAAAGCATGTTACCTTTATTTTTATGAATATCAACATTGAATTACGTATTTTTTATTTTTAATTCATGATTATCAATTCATTAACAACATCAATTTTGACTTGCACTTTAATTTCATCAATATTTTATTACCAAGTGCCACCAACTGTGCCTTAACTCCTCAGTACTATACGTTCTGAATTAAAGATGTAATCTAGAAAGGTAATGAAGGAAGTTGTGTAGTTGCGTCTTCTCCGTCTGAAAATAGATTTATCCACCCCTCAAATAAGGTGCAGTTTTTTAGTAAATTCTCTTTAAATCTGATCAATTTTGTTGTTGTTGTTTAATGATTAACTAGAAACTTAAAAATATATTATATGCATACATACATATATGTGTGTTCGTGCGTCATAAGAAACATAACAATATTTACATAGATTTTCAAAACGGTTGTTATTACCGTAAAAATATAAATACAGTATAGTGTTATTCTAGTCAAATTCAAAGTAACATGTCATGTTTATTATTATTTTTTTTTTGTAAGAGAGTTGAATATAATATGTTTTAAGGGAAACCATTTCTTTAAATTTCTTTTGCATTATTCATAATACTATAGAAACATATTGTAAATGTTTTGTAACAGATATACAACTTTCTTGAGTCTCTTTGTTGAATGAAGTTGTTATCAAGACATACCATTTCAAAAGAAGGATTTAATACTTTTAAATTTCTAGGTCATGGATATAGAGTGACTTGAAATGCAAGTAGAGACTTGTAACATTGAACCTCTTTTAGCTCAAACTATTCTTTCTCAAGGTCAACGAATGTGAGACCCTGGTTACGAGCTCACTGAGGGCAGAATGTAACCCACCCTCTTTCTCGTTGGGATATCGGCAAGACGGCGCTTGAACCCCAAGCTTGCTGGACGCGTGCCCAGTGCTCACACACGCTTGAAATTGTCACCCCACTGCAATGATGCTTGTCACAATTTTAAATTGTCTGTCGTAAAAAAGAAAGATTTATATTTTTTAGCTCTTTTTTATTCCTTTTGAAATATGTATAAAATATATTAGTGGCATTTTTCAAGTATTCGATATATTATAAGTAGTGTTATATTTTATTTAATTTTATAATATTATAAATCTTACAACATCATATCATTATTAAATTTCTTTAAATAAATCCTTTGAAAGAAAACTTTTAAGTTTTCATATAAATATGTTTTTCTTTCATTTTATTGTAAATTTAACATAGACTTATACTTCAAAGTAGAAACATTTTAAATGTTTAAAACATTGAAGCCATACTAAAGTACTTAAAAGGAAGTAAGTACTAAATGTAGTACATTTCTAAAGAATTTAATGACATTTTTTCTCTACTCTTCAACTTACTCTCCTCTCTCAGACGCATGTTGTAGTTTTTCTGTTTAGTCACACCGTCTTCTCTCTCGCTAGGGCAGGGACCTTTGACCTCCCTCGCAGCGTAGTCAGTGTGCAAAGTTAACATTTTGCGTCCGCCGCACTTCCAGGCTGCTGCTTTCCTAAACGACCAGACAACTCTCGAGACCAACACTCGTAGTTGACGATGACATTTCTTTTCTTTTTTAAGTAATTTACTTTTTTTATATCTGCAATTAACTTGCAAAGAAACTAAAACAAGCATTTCATGTGAAATTCTATTCATTTTTTTTTTTAAAGAAAACTGTTTTTCAAAATACTTTCTTGTAAAAAAAATATCATAAAACTGTTAATTAAGAGTTAATTTAAATAAATTATATATTTATTTAAAATGAAGTAAAGTATGTTACTTTTACCTAAAACTTAAACAGGATATCCTTTCATTTAACTACTAATTAGAGCCGAAAAAAAAATGTTAATAGAATTTCCTGTCTAAAAAAAGTGTTGAGATAATTAAGTTAATGATGGTGATTGGGGAGCAGAATCTATATATCGATGGGGCTTATTTCATCATAAGGTGAATGCATGAGATTTTTAAGACCTTCAAAAAATCTTAACATAAACCACGAATAATTCTAGATAAAAAATTGATTTTTTGTTCTCTCACTAGCTCACAATATTTTTAATGGTGAGGTCACGTGATTCTCGAGACTGACGTGTCCCAACACGCCGCGCAGTGTCACGTGACCTCTCCATATCGAGCGCAGAGTGACAAGTCGGGGGGACAAGTGTCACCTCGGTGGCAGACAGCTACCTGACACCTCGTCTGCACGTGCAGATTTTACATCTTGTCAAGTCTTAATTATTTGTGAATGGAATCACCTCCTGCCTACATAATATATTATATATGCACTCGATCAACCCAAGATCGATATCCAAGGGCAAAAAAGTTTTCCGAACTCTTGGTTTTTATTATGTATTTTCTGCGGTATTGTCTGTTTTTCTAAATAAATTACAAATTAGAAAGAAATTGAGTGCTATAGAATAGTCACATGCTCAGTTCGAACAAACCTATTATCATGAGAGACTATATATACAAGACTAAAATAGAAACCATGATGTAAAAAGATGATAGAAACCAATGCTCGGAGGAATGCAAGTTAATATGCGTACTGTTGTTTTCTAATATCTAAATTCTCTTGGTTGGGTTTATCAACTCAATTTTTTTTTTTTATTATTAGTACTAAATTAGCTTCACAATTTAATGATTAGATAAAGAGGATTCAAAGTACCGTCATAAATATAATTATAGTTTCAACCTTTAGATAAGTTCATTATTATTATTATAATGAGTTTTTAATTACATTAGAAATTAATTTAATTAATTGAAGTGCGCAGATTTTTTTATTTTTCAATGAAATTAAATTAGACAATTTTCCTCCCCAAAAAAAATGTTTCTTGAGTTTAAATAAATAAATATCGCAGTAATTACTATAATTATTAAATAACATTTTTACAGAAAGTTTTAAATACTTCTATAAAAAGGAGAGAATTTTTAATTAAGCTACATTCAAGTTAAGTAAAACATTTTCTTTTTTTATATTTTCTTTAATCTAATTTATACTTAAAAAAAACACATCCTCAGCAGTAAAACTGCAGTAATGCTGTATATGTATAACGTTGTATTTATCTCAAGATATACTATGTTCCTTTCTTTAGCATGTAGAGATTTACATGGATTTTAACTTTTTATCCTACCATAAATCAGTAAAGAAAAACATCAGTTGAATTTCTCCCACAAAAAAATACAAGAGTGAAATGTTGAATATGTAAGGATCACGTCCCCCGGGTGTCAGTTGATGCACGTGACGTGTGAGGTCACGGCTGACTCAAACACGCGTGGACTATCCTCAAAGATGAGAACTCGATTACAGTTCGGCGTTGAATAAAACAGTAGTTATCGTGCGGCTGGACGTTTCTTAAAATGGAAGAGACTTTGTAATAAAACTTTAATTATTCTTATGCCTCGTACCTTCAAAATACTTTTACAAACTTTTTAAAATTATAAATAATATATTGACTCTTAACTAAGTAACATAACTTCAATGATATGACACAATCTAATGTGGTTACTTTTACATTACATAATAATCATTATAACAAAAAATTGTTTTCTTAATTTGGTGATAAATTTAGTTATATTCCTGCAGAAGTTTGCATGAATGTGTGCATATTCAAGTCAGGGTTTGATTCTAACATATTTTATGTGTCGTATGTTTGCAGGAGGAGGCGCGAGGTGGTGGAGGGCCGTGCCGCCCGGCCTCGCCCATGCCCGCGACTAGGCTGCTCGCGGGATGGAGTGGCTGCCGCTCGACTGCGGCTGAGGAGCCTAGTGTTGCCACCAACGACCGTCGCAGTAGCAGCTAGTGGAAAGCCGTAGTCGCCCTCTCCTTACCGGTAGCCCCCCGCCCCCGCCGCCCCCGGATCAAATATGCCGGGAGGACGGAGGGGCCTGGTGGCCCCACAAAATACTTTCCTCGAAAACATCATACGACGATCGAGCTCGCAACGTGAGTACACTTTTTTTTAATAAATAAAATATGATTAGATAGATTCATGAATTTTAAGTTAATAGTTTATGACTACAACCATGACCTACTGTCAGTAATACGACTTTAACAGTGCTTGACAATATATTGCAATTTTTTAATGATTGTTATCGGTGAAGAAACAGCGTTATAAACTGTCAATAATATGTAATCTGACAATGATGTCAGAACTCGTGCGACGTGACAAAACACTTCAAAACTTATCATTATGTGTATCAAATATATATAAAAAAAAAAAAGAGTTTCAACAACTTGATATATTACACGTGTTAAAGCGTTATCTGTTTTCTCCTTATTATTATTTGTTTGTAACAAAATGCTACTTTTCTTAGTTCTAACTACTCATCAGAAGTGAATGACGGTTGACAAAAAGAAAGTAGGCCAGAGTTTAGAATGTTACTCGAGATACTCAGATCAGAACGTGACTGGGTTCCAACAGCTAGAAGTTTGATGCAAAAGTAATTTGACGCCAACAACGATAAGATCAAGCCACAGGTTATTAAATGGTTGACCGTAAGCAGCCAGCAAAGTGGGTGTTCTCCATTATTAAGTGCGAGGGCTCAAGTGTAGCCATTCTGACAATCGGGGTGCGAGCGGGAGGGTGTTTGGTTTTCTGAGGCAAGGAACTAACTCTTAAAGCAGTTTATCAGTTTTTGCCATGGGGGTCTTTTTTTTTTATATATAAGTTGAAGCGTGAAGGGAAATATAAGAATACTTGAGTTAAGAGTTTCAAAAGTTTTTGACCCTATAGTTACAGCATTAAGGTTATACACTATAAATAAAAAAATAAATACTTTGGAACATGAAACTTGGAACATAGAATGTGAAAATGTTCTCTTTAAAAAAATAAAAAATTATAAGTGCAATAAAAAAATATGATTTTTATTTTTTTTTTTAAACTGGCGATTCTCATTCCAATTTCAAACCAAAAGAGTATGCAATATTACTTTAAGTTAATTGTACTGTATAACGGAGCAGACTGCATATTAAGTTTTAAATTTTTAGGAGTTGATCGATAAACAATTTCTTCTTTGCCTTACAATTAAAATTTAATCATAAAATTATACTTAATTGTAAAAATCAAACTTCTCACTGTTATACGGTTATCTCATATTATTCTATCTACAGGTTATCTCGATATTACATGTCAAATGCTAATTATTATTTTGTTAATACTTACATTTAATACGAATAGTTAAATGACAGCATTTATCCGTTCATAAGTCACGTTGAAAGAAATAATCAGTAATGATATTTTATATCAGTTTTTTAAAAAATTCTATATTCCAACCTATTATATAACAAAGCTTCAATCCAACATTTTGACAGATAAAATATTTTACATTCTTATAAAAGTGATGATGCAGTAAAAAAATTCTTTTGATCGCTTTAGATGCGTATAAAAGTAGAACAATTTAGTGCAGATTCCGCATAAGAAAATAACCTGGTAGTGGTGATTGAGAAGGAGGGAGAGTGTTGCATTCATTGAGTCAGACAGGAGGAGGGGGCAGGAGGGTCCTATACTGCTGCTACTGTATGTACACGAGCCAGCTCAAATCGATCTACTTGATGGCCCACCGCCGCTGCAGCCGTCAGCAGAATAGCAAGAGAGAGATTCTTGGCACGGAATTCAAATCGCACAGCTTGTATAAGATGGAACGACCTATTGACTCCTCTTCTTATACATTTCCATGAACACAATGTGACTAAATTTTCTTGACTTTATTAGCATGTCTTAGAGATGGTAAATAACTTAATAAAATAAATGTGTTAAATATACCATTAGTATAACAAAATTAAAATGTAAAAATAATTTTAAAATTGGATTATGTATTCAAGTAGAACTAAAAACATAAGAAAAGTTATCACCCACAGAATTTAAATTTCTTTTTTTCCCCCATTGAGTCTTCTGTTTGTTTTTCTTATTCTTTCTTATTTTACATATTCCTTTCTGAAGTTTTAATTTAGTGTTAACTATCTGGCTACAAAAGAAAGAAATAATATTTCAATGAAAATAGTTTATTATTATTATGACATGCATGTATGTGACCCCAACTAGAAGAGGGGAGGGGGTTTACCAGCTGTAGTAATTGAATCCTCAATCGTGACTATAAAAAAAATCCCCTTGCGTCCAAGTGACCTGTCATGCATGATATGACCATAAGGTCACCACCACCCCTATACACACGTGGTACACATCTCTCTCTTGTCTTGGAACCAGTGACGTCACATGGAGAACATAGACGCCGTCTAAACGGTCGATACCCTATACACCTGGCAACGTTGTACAAGTAACAGAGCCACATAACAGTATGGGTGGGAGGTTTTTAGTCTTCTCTGACTGTTGGTCTGAAAAATTGACGTAAACTTTGCAATCGATCATGATATATCTCATATCATGTTATATATATATAGACCCTCAAGACATTTCTACCTAAAAACAAAAAACAAAAAAAAATGACAGTATAATATATATTATTAAATATCATCATATCATCATAAAAATCAATTTATATCAAAATATAATTTATACAATATTAAGTGGCTTCTTTAAACATCAAATATTTTATAAACCTCAACTCTGTCTTAAATTAAAATAATTTATAAAATTTTTGAAGAGTCGAATAAAAAGAAATGTAATAACATCTTGAGGGGAGATTTTGTTTGTTTGTTTTCCAAAAACACTTGCCTAAATCGTAAGATTATTAAAAAGTGTTTACTTTTTTTTATATAAAATTTTATTTTATCTTCAGATTCTCTAAAGTATTGATTTAGCAAAATTAATACTATTTTATATTTTTAAATCACGTACATTTTAAATAGTAACTTGTTATGAAAATTGTGAGGAATGGTTGTAAAAATTGATACGTATTTTAAAATACTATATATATTTTCATCAATAAACAAGTGGGATGTAATCATGCAGCAACGAAAAAATTAATAGAAACACATTTTCATACAATATTATAATGTAATATTGACTTCCATGTTTTTTCAGACCTTCCCTATTTTTAAAAAAAAATTGACTGGTCCATCTGATTATTTCAATACTATAGAATTGGATTATATATATATATATATATATATATATATATATATATATATATATATATATATTTATATATATATATATATATATATATATATATATATATATATATATATATATTTATATATATATATATATATCCTTTTTGAATTCATTATATAATAAAGTTGCATTATATAATATTTCTAAAAACAAAATTAATTAAAAATTTCCGATTTACAAGTAGGTATATACATATTATTGCGTAAAAGGTTGCATGCAGTAACATTTTGATATTGGTCACGGTGAATGATATGTGGGTGATTTTATATGTGGGAGTGAGTCAGCTGAGGCCCGGGCTTGGCTCACGCAGCAGGGTTCACATATGGCCGGTCCGAGGCTGACAGCAGAGAAGCAATACGATAACGTTGGGAAGACCGCAGCCTGATGTGAGGCAGACGCTCTTACGGCTTCATGGAGGAGTCACGTGGTGACTGCGTGTGACGATGTTGATCCCTCTCTCTCTCTCTCTCTCTCTCTCTCTCTCTCTCTCTCTCTCTCTCTCTCTCTCTCCCTCTCTCTCTCTCTCACTCTCTCTCTCTCTCTCTCTCTCTCTCTTTTCATAGCTGCTGCAATAGCAGGCATCCGTATCACCCTGTGCATATACACACAATTACGTGTGTGTATATGATTCTGTATGCAGCACAATCGATTTCTTCTCTCCTTTTCCTCAGCTTGTATTTGCTGACTAATATATTCTATCTCTTTTTTTCTGACTTATATACGCGCTCTCTTTCTTTTCTCTAACTCTTTCTCCCGATATCCCTTTATTTCAATCTTTCATGCTCTCTGTTTATCTTTCTTCATTCCCATGGTAAATATTAGATTTTTTTCATTCTTACTCTATCTTCTTTCTTTCCACTTTGTTTCCATTTCATACCCAAATTAGCTTAGGGGAAACAACCTCATTAAAAAAGACTGCATTATTCAAATGTATATAGATTTAAAAATATAGGATAAATAATACAAACTTTTATTTGTTTTGTTTGTATTAAAAGATACAACAACAGCAAAATTAAGCAGTGAAATAAAACATTAAAAGATAAAACTTGTTTAAGTTACACAAAAGAAGTTCAGCTTCAAAATTATATGATTTATTAAAATAAAAAACAACACAAAAAAATATTTCAATAGAAATCTTTATCAAAATATGGAAAAAAATAAAAATAATAACTATGATAGGCTATAGATACAACAAAAATTTCTGCAGATCAATTTGGCTTCTTTTCAAAAAAATGTCTTTTGACTCAATTTTCCACCCTTTTTTTCTTGACTTCATATTAGAAAGGAAAAAAAAAAGGTTCTTACAAACATAATGATAAAGATCTTATAAACCCTTATTTTATAAACTTTGAAAGATCAAGAAGTACTAAAATAATCTTTTGTTCTATCTTTCCTTTCTCTTTTTACTTCTAAAAATAAAGTAAAATACCCTTAAGCACTTTTTGAGGTTAGAAAAAGGACTTATTCTTTAGTCTTTTATGAAAACATAGTTATGAAGATTAAGTACAGTTGGCAAGCAACTCACTAGGGTCTATTTATAACAACCACACCTTAAAGGGGTGGAGGGTACAATTGGGTCGTCTAAATTGGCCTTCTTCGTCCTTGACGAGACTAAATCCATCATCATTATGTACCGGTGCTGCATTGATGACCAGTCGTGATTTGCGTGGTGCTGCCATTGATTGTGTGGGGATGGTGTCAGGGTCAGCTGACTTAATGCAGGCACGAGCGTGACGTCACCGTTATAGAATAACCGCGCCCTAAGTGATTAATTGACCAATGAAATTATGGATTAAAAAACAAAATCAAATTTTCAATAATATATTATTTCATTTTTTTTTTTTTAAAATATGACTTCCCTTTTAAATTCTTTTACAATTTTTTCTTTGCAGATTTACATGAAACCATTTCTTAGAAATTTCTATAAATGGAACTATAAATACATCAAATGAATGTTGATTTAGGATTTTGTCATGCAATTTATGTCATACTTTATCGTCGATACGTGGAAATCTTTTTCTTTTCTGTTTAAAAATATTCCATTACAAAATATGCATGTTTCTAAGAAATTTGAGAGTGGTTGGCTGCGCAAATGAATTCATATTCCATGTAGTGATGCCACTCTCAATGAAATCAAATTCCTAATAAAACCACGTTCCAAAGCACAATTATGGCTACAGTGTAAACAAATAGGATCTTCACTCCTGTACCATACCTCTGATCATGCTGAACATTTATTTTCCCTGCTCTTTGTAAGAGCGTTTTCACTTATTTTACTGTACATTTCCTCTGAGATCACTGGAGAGGATGTTAATTTTCATTTCTCAAACGTTTAAAATTTGTATAGTATATATATACAGAGTAAGCAAAATAAAATGTGGTAGGGATAACACTGTATCGTGCATTTGGAAAACCAGCCAGCTTTGTAATTGGTGGAAATATTTTTTCCTTTAATTGAACAATAAATATTATATCGGTTCTATAGCTGTGTTTTGTTTACAGTACGGTGAACACTCGTCGCCTTGGAAAATTTACCACTTGCATGCAGCCTTGTTAATCACCATGCCTTATGTTATTCTTACGGGCATAGTGATTAACAAGGCCGCAAATGGAAATTTTTCGAGGTAACGAGGGTACATGTAGGTCATTTTAATCAACCATTATTTACATTTTAATTATGTATTGATATCACATTGGCCTTGCATTACCTTATTATTTTGTTCCTTAGATGTAGACAAAGTCGTTGTTAGTAATTTTATTTTTTAATATATGGTATAAAAGGCAATAAATTGATCTAATGTTCTTTTAATATATTTCACCCTTTTCATATAAAGTGCAGTATATAATTTTATAAATAGTAAAATCATGGAATAACATGATAAATGAATGGGATTAAATAGTTTTGCTCTAGTTTAGTTTTTCTGTAGCATGCACTTATAATACAAATTCAAGAGATATGTTTATTAACTTGTTTGCGGCAATATACAAGAGAAAGGAAAAAAAAAAAAAGACACTCATAAAATGAACCAAGCAAGCATTGTTGAGTTAGTTTGTATCAAGGAACAAAAATTGTACAGCTTTCAATAATAAATCTTTAGGTCCCCTTGTTTCTTTGTGTTTCACATGACTTTCATAATAAATGATATTTATTACTCACTTTATTTATCACTTCTTTTATTTGCTTTCCGGTTTATTATTACAATATTTAATATTTATTTAAGATACCATCATGAAAAAATTATGAACTAAACATGATATTCTCATATTATATAGCGCAAGAACAGAACTCTATAGTTTGTATATAAACTTTATGTTTCAGAACTTTTGCATGTTCATATTTTTACACGAATATGTTTTTGACGTTGTATAAAAAACATTTTGTCAATATGTATGAGTTTTGTATTAATTTTTTTGGTAAAAGCTTAAGTGAGGGAAAAAACGATCGTTTATGAAGCCAAAAAATTGATTCTTTTGCATAATGAGATATAATCGTAGATATAGAATTTAATAACTGGAACAATTCCAAAACATGAAAATAATAATAAAAAAAACATCTCAATGTGACGCATATTCGTAGTTATAAGATGAAATGTTTAAATTTATCTTCAAGTATTAAATATGACATACACTCAAGAAGAGCTATGTCCCTATGCGTCGCGACAAGGAGGGAGAGAGAGAGAATTACTCCTCAGCGGCCGTGCAAAAAGCAAGCAGACGGCAGAGCAGGCAAGGTCTATCCCAGCGCTGTTTCCCCGTCATCTCACTTCTCGGTTGCCGCAGTAAAAAATAACACCAGCAGCTCCTTAGTTTCAGAGCACAGTAACGTGCTCACAATATAGCTATGACGTCACTATGTCAATACAGTGCATGTGCGTGTCTTAATGCGTAAATAAAATAAGGAACTCACGCAATCTAGCTTTATAATGTATAAAAAAATATATATTAAAATAAATCTTTATAACATTTAAATAATTATGGGAAAAACCTGTGACTATATAAAGAGTCTGCAACTTATACTTGAAGGTGTTTTGTATTATAAATGTAAAACTATCTTTTCCTGTCATATTTTTCTTTTCCCCTTATCAAATGATATATTATTTCATGCGACATATTTTTTAATGCAAATTTTTTTTTTTTTTAATAATATTTCATCGTCAAAGTTTGTCGTAAGAAAAATATTGAATATACAGCACACACGTGTGACTGACTTAGCGTGGTTTGTTCCCCTAAAATGTAGGCAACCCTTGGTGCACTACAGTGTTGCGCGTTGCGTGGCATGACACTGCAGGGGATTGGGGTCAGCGGCGCGCTCAATACGATCTCATGCATGCGCTCTCCACACGCCGCCGTCTTAGTAAGTCGCGTCGTGCTCTTTAAGGTCATCTATGGTTCATCTAAGATTGCAGTTTACACTGTCTCCATCATTAACCTTCTGCCATGATTGCATGTTCAACAGCAATTTTAATACACTATCAAAATCATGGCACATAACATCTAAAAAAAAAAACGTGATAATTCATTCCATCTTCTGTTAAAATAATAGAAGGTATTAAATAATTATAAAAACTTAAATGCTACATTATTAAATCAAGCAAATTTTTTAATTTTTTTATTGCTTAGCAGCTTTAGGACTACACCTAGTAAACTGCATGTGCTTTGCTGTGCGTGCGGTCACGGTCGTATTCTGAAGAAACTGTGTCCTATATTTATGTAGGTCTCCAAAATAAAGGTGACACTTGCACCATACAAATGGCCGCACTGGGTGCATTCCATCCTACTTGAAAGCTGTTAATCCACTTTTAGTAGGGTAACATGTGTGTATAACGAACGGAAATGTATGAAAATTATATTAAATTACACCATCCATGTGACAAATTTACGCAGCTGTTACGTTTTTTATTATATATATGTTTGTACATGCTTTTGAGTGTTGTAGACAGCATGCTTGGAAAAAAGTTACATAATATATATATATATATATATATATATATATATATATATATATATATATATATATATATATATGTAACTTACTGGAAATAATACAATAAAACATGATGTCCACTTTGTTGAAAGTATAAATCATAAAAAATTGATGAGCTTAAGTCGTGATGTTTTCTTGTGCCAATACTATCTACTACAGTAACGATCAATCTCTTGCTTTTAGTCAATAACATCGATCTTTATAGTCCCGAGAGTCTTTAGATTGCTGCAAGAGAATATGGCCAATCGTTCATATAAAAAAAGAGCTTAATATAGCAAGCCTAGTGTTTGAGAATATCCCAACAATTTAATAAAATAACGGTTATAGATGTCGGAAGATATTATTACAAAAGTTTTTCTTGAATAAGTTTTGAATCCTTTAAAAATGCTGAGCAAACATCTTTCAAAACTGTTGTTATTTTATATTCCATAATGTTTTAGTGAAATTGCCATAAAGAAATAAAACGACGCAATTTAAATCATTAATGCATAAAACATCACTATAGGTTAATCGTCCACAAAGCTATTGAATTTCTGAACTATACTTTAATAACATTATATAATAAGAATGAGTATTTCTGATAGAAAAAGGTCATAATTCATAGAAAATACCATTAATATTTTAACATAGCTATAATGATAATTAGTCATGACATCACCAATAAGGCCAAGTCACGTTTATTTGTGTCGTATATAATTGGAGTGAAGCTGTTTGAGGATGTTGAGTACCCGGGAGTGACGGGCGAGATAATGGGATGAGAAGGAGGAGGGGCTACCACCACCACCACCCTCCGGCCTGGCTAGCCGTCATAGCAACATATTGGAACAACAGCAATGACAACGAGGTGGTCATTTAGGGACTCAATAATCCATTAATATACTGATGCACAAGGCAGTAATACCATTCGCTTACAACTCGATTGGTGTGTTGCATATTAGATCATTCTGATCGAATCAAAATGTAGGTATTATATAAAACGATTAATGCAATATATGCTTAAATAATTAGGATATAATATAACATCGAGCTTATTGGCTTTGTAGACTTTTACAATTAACTTACAATGGATATTAATGTTGTTCGTTTGGTCATGGATTATAGCTATATACGATGATAAATGTTGTTTTCTAAAATATGTGTTTCATAACCTCAAAATTTGCTATAACATAATTTACATTTTGTCATTATAATACTCCTGCTTTCAAGTTAGGGAAAATTTCAATTTTATTTTCTCCTGCATATTCCTGTTAGCAAAGTGAAGACGAAAGAACAAGAGCGTTTCAACATTTTGAGCCGTAAAAGCAAATGTTATTGACTCAAGCGACGCCTCTGGAGTACAATAAAACTAAAAGTGGTTTCATATCAGACAAAGAACAAAAAATAAAAGTTATACTTTTCTTTCAAAATAAATTTGATTTTTTTTTTCTGTCTGGAAAAAAATTGTTTTAAAAGAAAAGTTTGAAAAATAATTATCATTATTAGTACTCTTGTTGAAATTTTGATTAATTTTAGGTGTGTTTATCCTTTCTCGTTGATGAAAAAGTACTTATTTCCCCTCATCATGATAACAATGATGCTTATGAAGGCTGTTGATGCAATGAACAGCCACTGCAGTCAATAGGCCACCTCCATTGTCACTACTGGACTCAGAAAGATGGAATACTTATATACGATGCTGCTTGAGAGGTTCTTCTTCTTCTCCAATCGGATCGATGAACCAGCTTCTCTCTGGAGCAAAGCATCCTTGTCTCCCTCTTGGCTGCTTTTGTTTGCTCTCAGGCGCGCAACAGGCCTTCCTTCACAGGAGCTGCTGCTGCCTAGCTCTCCTGTCCTACTGTGACAGATAGTACGGCCTTTCTTTTATCGGTTCACTAAGATCCCATTGGATCTTATGCCTGTCCTATAGTCATTCGTCTTCTTTTAAAAATAAATTTCCACTTCATTTAGATCCATTATTTTCTTATAGCTTCTTTTTTTAAAAAAAATAAACATAAATTTTTTGTTTATTTTTTTATATCTGCAGTATTCTAATTCCTATATATTTTTATTCTCTCATTTTTAATTTATTTTAATTACTTTTATGTATACTTTATTTTAGTTGTCTTTTTAGTTACAATAATTTATGAATAATTTACATTTGGGTTTAAATAAAAATCAGTAACGAGAACATAAAGTGTAATGCAGACGGGACTACTACTTTATCATTGAGACAGACAGTAGGATAGTCACGTATACAGCTTCTATACACACCAGACGTCACATTCGTCGTAAATTTTCAGAAGTACATTGTTGGGCCAATGAGGTCCTTCGTTACAACCTTTCTACCAATGACTGATGACGTTACAAACACAATCAAAACCACTTAAAATGTGAGGGGTTCTAAAAAAAAACTTAACTCCTTTGTATCAAATCAATTATAATGTTGAAAATTTCATAATGATAATTTCCCTATGTTCTGTAACCTTATTATAAGCTGCCCAGTGTTGCATGGTATTACGAGGTCTGAGAGAGGTCGCACTAGATCGGATTAGAGCATCACCATTAAAACGCTCTCGACTGTGATGGAGTGAAATGAAGGAATTAAGTTAATATTTTACACACTAACATACATCAAGGCATATGCTTCAATGAACAGAATTTTCAGAACCTTATTCTTGTATTAAAAACTTTCAACGTCTTTTGTAAAAGCATGTAATTTTAAGAAATTTTAAGGCAGCATAAAACATTTAATGTATAATAAAAATAATTTATTATATAAAATGTAATATCATACTTGTATGTATAACACTTTATATAATTTATATTCGTGTAGCTAAAAAGAGGAGGGGGAGAATGAAAAAAAAAGCATGATCTATATTTAACTTTGTATAAAATATAATTATAGTTCCTGCATTATTCATGTTAAATATTACCTGTAAATAATAAATATAATGCATTATTTATTACTTATTTGTGCTAAATAACTTTCCACATTTATTAGTGAAGGTAAATCATATTTGCACTTTTTATATATTTAATGATTTTCTAGGTTAAAATTATATTAAATTATATTATTTATTACTGAAAATACTAGCTATGACATCTTAATATATAATATTTAAATATTTATACAAAATGAAATTACAGATGGATTTTAATTATCCTCTTTTTTTATATATATTATAATATACTAAAATCAAATAATTATTTTACATGTTATATGACATGTATAATAATTATAAATTCATACAATATTTTTCGCTCCTTAAAACTTATTTCTGATTTATAATTAATAATTCTTGGTATTATCAAGCAGGTATACACGTTATATATTTTAATAACATTGCTGCAGTAAAAATAATTAAGATATTATGTCAATGTTCTCTATATAATATTATATAGACATGACCGACAAGTTTGTAACAAGGTATTATATACGATGTGGTCATGTTAAAATATATTACATGATCACTAGTTCAGAACACTTCCTAGAATGACCTATGACGTCATGAGTGACCTCTCTGGAGACACGAGGAACCATGTCGAACAAAAGAGAAACGCGTAGCGTGGTGAATCCAAACCAACCCCTTTTGCTGCTTGCTTGTGATACACACAACCAGCATGCAGAGCTGCCAAAGTTGATACAACTGATGCATACTCGCTTTACTGCTGCTAGTTCATACAAGCAAGGGATGATGAGAAAACTGTGGGGGAGAAAATTAAAGGGGTGGGGAATTAAGTAATATGATCCCAGTAGTGAATTTATATAAATATATTTATCCCTAGCTATACATATACTAGAAAAGTTAATGAGATCAACGTGGAGCTAACCTGTATAACCATATGTATATACGACAAAGTATTGTAGAAAATACCTGCTATACCTACCTAAAACTATTATAATACCTTCCATCCATATATTAACTAACATAACCATGAACCTTCTAACAAAGTTTTGTAACAAATACCATAAATTCTTGTTCTCATACCCTGTAGCTTTCCCTACATCATAATATATTATATGCATGCATGTTGCTGCTCGTCCAATTGGGCCTCCATGTTAGTGTGAAACAATTCGCACCACTAATACTACTCTGTATACATAACAGTATCTGTAACCCCGCCGTCATCTCTCTCCTCGCGAATATATTGTTGTATGCAACTCGGTGTGCCTGTGAAATTTATCCCCCCTATCTTCCCCCGATCCCCCCCCCCTCCCTACGCTGGTATACACAAACAGCCCCAGTAGTTGGTTGTAAAAGCCAACGTTGCGATAAATTAGCTTACAAAAACTTTAATAACAAATTTTTCTTTTCCTTCTCTTCTTATTGTGTATTTTGTTTAGGAATTATTTTATGATTATGGATGTCACATAAAAGTTAGTTTTACATGATGCGTATGCAACAGTTTTTTATCTAAGTATTTAAGTAGAAATTACATTTAAAAAAAGTTTTGTACTCATTAAATAATAATAAAATTATTCTACTTTTTATCGACAATTTTGAAATCAATAATGTTACGAGTTTATTTGATTTGGTGGGAGCTAGCAAGGCAAAGATCACAGTTCACGTTCAGAGAACGGTGTTTGGCAAGTAACCTTGGTTATCAGTAGCCAGTTCAAGTTACTGCCACGACAAAATGTCAATGTTATTGTGTTATCATTTAACAATAGATTTATTCATGAAAGGCAATAACAAAAATAAGATATAAGTTTATATTTAGAACTATTATGTTAAATAAAATCAAGATGAAATATAATTCCGAAGAGGTCTGAAAATAATTATAGTTATTTGAAAGGAAAAAAAATATTAAAGTATTGTTTATATTTAAATTGGGGATATTATTTTTTTAAATTTTTATGATTAATTTAAGTACTTAATTTTTTTATCCCAATTATTATCAATATAATATTTAAGATAAACGTAATTTTATCGATTTGTTTGTGTTTCAAGTTCTATGAAATAACATTGACATTATTTCTCAAATCAATATTGTAGCAATTGTCTAGAAAAGTAGGGCAGTCATAAAATAAGAATCAGTCAAGTTGGTGTCAGTTTGACGAGCACCAAGTGCTTCACTAGTAGTTCAAATTGTGGAGTGATGACCAAATTCTATCAAAATATATTTAATATTTAACTTTTAATTCTCTAGGAAATAAATCAATGACCTAGTTTTCAAAACCAATAATATTCTTACGTTTACTGTAAAATTAAAATTACAAATAATCAAATTAGAAATTTTTTTACGATGAAAATTTTAATAAGACGATGAAATAAAAACTATTAAAAAATTTTAAAATGTAAATGAGACTAATAAATTAATTATGGAACACATCATTTATTCTGTTTGACACTAAAAATGCGTGCTGCTTCATTTAGCTGTCCTTTTCTCTCCACTCAACCACAACATTGTGTATTACAATTTTATCAACAACAAAGTTCATTTAATAAAACTAAATATATATTTCAACAGCATGATATTAATTAAATTTGGTACACATATATTGCCTCGTGGTGTTCGATATTATTGACCACACAATGTCGTCGTCGTTGCCACCTGCGGGGCACGCTCGATCACCGAAAGGAGGGGGGGGGGGTCTCACGCCAGCCGCCCTTCGCAACGTAGACTGGGAGAGAGATTGATGGAATTTTAACTTATCACTTGCGAGGCTTAAAAATGATAACAAGAGTTAGAGTGGTGTAGTACTGCAACATGGTAGATAAATAATGAAGGTAACATAGCATTGAGTCTCACCTGTCATGGCTACTCTATTCTGTTTAATAGTATATTTGTGGGTTGTGTAATAGACCAATTACAATGTGACGATTCATTGTTATAAGCTGTTTTGATGTGATGATGATATCAGGTAATTCAATAAAATTTTTAGTTTATTGAGCAGAATTTATGTTAAAATAAAATATATTTTGGTAAGAGATGAACATCCTAAAATTTAAAACATGACATGAATTATTGCTGTTAAATTTGTGTTTGTATAATGTTCTTTAATCCAATTTTGTATTTAAATATTTTACCACGCTGTGAATTTTTTAAGTTTTCAAATAATGTAGAAGAGACTGTTTCATATAACTAAATTATATTTTTAATCAAAGAGGCTTTTTAGCTGTAGAGAGGAAACTCATTTGCGCTTTTATTATAACTAAAGTTTTGTCGTGAATAAAACTTGTCAGATCTAAAACTAGAGAGTAAAATTTGAAATAAATTTACACCCATACAATTTGAACAATGCACTCATTTTTTAACTACATGATATGAATACCTTTTTAAAAATTCTCTTTTTAAGCTTTATATTATAACTTGTGATGCAGCTGCTATTTTTTCCCCCACAAATTCATGTATAATTATAATAGTATTTTTGTTTTAAAATTTTAATTTAATGTTATTATCCTATACATTCGTCTCATCCTACATTCCATTTCATGCTATTAAATTTATAAACATAAAATGTAACTGTAACTCATTATTATGTACTTGAATCCATAAAAACGCATTTCACACGCGAGTACAATTATCCTGCTATTAAGGTCAAAGGTTGACATTTGTTATGCTCGTGAGTGTACACATGGTGTGGCTTGATGTTAACACCTTCACATCCCACGGTGACACTCCAGGTGTCATAACGTTCCCACGCACTGCTGCAATCAAGCTGGTTGCCGGCCATATTGCTCCATGGGTGACGACGCTGGTCACGCAATCTCGCAACAATTACATTCTTCCCTGTTGAACATTGTTACAAACTTCGATTAAACTTGATTAGATTTTTTTAAATATCTTTACACCTAATAATATAAAAATTTTGTATAATATATTTTTAATAAAGCTAATTTTTTGTATTTTAATAAAATAATAAGACTTTTTTATATTTTAAGTATATAATAAAATAGTTTATGCATGCTTTATAATAACTTTGTAAACTTTCATAATCAATAATAATGTTATTTTAACATTCAATGGTAATTTCATCACTTGAACAAAAATAAAATCAAGTTTGATTGCCTCCATCTAGAACTCAATAATATAACTTCTTCCTTGAATTACACAATGTAGACCAATTAAAAAGTTTGTAGGGTCAAATAAATTCAATTTTTTTTTACAATTGCTTGCAGTTGTTATTACAAAAAATAAATTTCAGGGTAGCTTTTAACCACTCTAATTTCCTTTGCTGAAGAGTATAATTTTTTGTTTTTTCATTGTGGCATACTTGAGTAAAAAACTAAAAAAGGTGGTTAACAAACCTAACCATAAAATTACACATGAAAAAAAAAACTAGTAAAAAAAATTAAGCCAACATTCTCATATCATTATTGCTGATAACTTTATTCTCAACAAAAATTTTAAATAAGATTTTGTTGCTTAAATCTACATTTCAGAATATTAAATATTTTTTATCTATAATAAATATAAATAATAAATTACTTTAATATGAAGTACTTGAACATATTATTACAAAACATTAAATATATCATATTTTATTATAATTTTATTGATTACAATCAGAAATAAAAAAAATTATGTATCATTACCTCATATATATTGATAACAACAAACAAAATGTTATTATATAAACACGCACATTAAATTAAAGTAAAATAATGATTGATTAAAATGGTAATTTATTGTCACAAGTATAGAGATTGCTTGGGTCAGCGGCGACTCGTCACTTTCCTCCGCTCCTTAATTTCTCCGGCCTGCGGCTCTTCCTTTTCTATTCTCTTCTAGTCAGCACAGCGGCCTATATAGAAACCAGCGCCGACTGCCTGCTAGCCTGCCGACCTAAGCGGCTTTGTTAAATAGGATCATGGCCTTCCCTATGTGGCCATGGCTTCAGACACCTCTCTCTCTCTCTCTCTCTCTCTCTCTCTCTCTCTCTCTCTCTCTCTCTCTCTCTCTCTCTCTCTCTCTCTCTCTGCACACCAGTTATATAAGCTTAATGACACTGCTACTCTTCTCCCTGAACCTCCTAGGACGACAAAAAAAAACGACATCAACGTGATATAACTGCGAACACACGCTGCCTCCGCCTGCTCTTGCTAATACAAGCTGACGTATTAGGCAAGTGTCAGTGGTGCACTAATCCAGTGTATGTATGAGCAGCGGCTGTCACTCCACCGTGGCCCCCTCATGTCATTCCAAGTGCGTCACCACGGTGGCGTTAATATTTCACCCTCACATTGCCACTATATTTTGGTCTCGGATAACATGCAACATCATATTTATATATATTTTAATCTATAGTATATTTGGTTGTATATATTGGTACAAATGCATTAATTCATATGTACGTATATAAATCTACTATAGATTACGATGAATATATAAATTTCTCATCAATATTTTGACATTAAGCTCATAAATGAAAGATGTTAAGTCAAAATAACATCATAAATATATGTGATATGGAATCAATCTAAATCGAAGATTAGTATTATATGGAATAAATATAATATTAGTATTTATTTTTTATTTATTTATTCTTTTTTGCTTTTGTTTTCCAATACTTTCAGGTACTGTTGATTGTAAGATATTTTTTTATTAATTTATACATATAAAATTTAGTATAAAGTTTTATTGACGCCAATATGATGCAAAATACTAAATAAAAAAACGTGTAAGAAAAAAATAAACGTCTACTTTAAGAATAAAAAAGTGGAATTTTATATGTGGTTTACCATTCACCTTCATTTTAATGTGATCTCATTTAGCACTTTGTAAATGAATTCCCCCACACCTTGTAACTATGCAGCCCGCGCAGCACACGTCGAGGAAGAAGGAGAGTTGCATACGATCACTCGGCAGGAATTTCTCCCCTCCTCAGAACGGTTATAGGCCTGTTGCTGTATGAAGATAGCAGTAATCTCTATCTTTAATTATAACACCACAAAGATAAAGTTAACTTTAGTTGAACATAATTATGTCACTGTAACGTTATTATAAATATAATGCAACTTTTTTTTTTAAAAGTGTTTATTCCAAAAAACATATTAATGACACTTTACATAGATCATTACAATAATTAAACCCCAAGAGTTTGGAAAACTCGTAAACGGAGAACTTAATATCTGAAAGTGTTTTTAATAATATAAATAAATTTAATATACTGTTAAATATTAATTATAACATTAGTTCATTAATAAATACAATATTATTCATAAACTGGATTTGAATTGTAAATTTCGATAGTAATTGGCTCAGAAAATTTCATGAACATTTGTTTCGTAGAAATTTGTGCAACTAGTTGGCATTTCTTGTAAAATCTAAAATGTAAACTCATTCAAATTCTTGTAGTAACTTTATTTATAGATTCAATAATAATTATTCGTACTTCGTCTTCTACAAAATTATTTTGATAAAATTTATTTATAGAAAATAATGCACACAAAAGTAATATATTTCAAGTTAAGGCATTTCTCAGTTTTAATTTCAACTAAGAAATAATTTGAAAGCAGTGAAGTTTACTCCACTGTGTATGGGGTCTTATTTTCAATTATTTGAGGACAATAAGAAATTATTACAAAACAATCTTGTATGTATATAATGACAGTACAGAGATATTATAATTACTGATTTGAACTTTATCGTTAAAAATTAGATAGTGGAAATTATGCCAAGTAGAAATATTTACGATGTCTAAACCCGATAGCGTTATACAAGCATTTCAGACAATATAAACCTGCTTTTATTCTGTACTGCATAAAAGTCAACGATTCTAAAAAAAAAGTTTTTAAATTTTGACTCAAACTAACAAGTGCCCACTTGGCCGGTCAGATGATATCTCCTGGAGGTTAGGCAACCTGTTCAGCACCACAACGGAGGAGCGGTGACATATGTGACAAGGGTAGACTTGAAAGAGTCATTTTTGCCTTCATTTTGATGGATACTCAACATTGCATGTGACCTAACGTAAAATGTTTTTCCGAGATGGATGGTCTATAAAATATGAGTTAAAAAATGTTAACTTTACCATATCCTTATATATACTTACTTAACTCCTATGATATAACCATAGAAATAAAATTAATACATCAAAATTTACCATTATAAAAATGTTTTCATTCCTGTGTTTTATAAATACAAATAAAAAGTGTCAAAATGGTAAAGGCAAAAAAAAAAATACATAAATAAAATAAATTAAATACAGTTTGGTGATAATAGATACATACTGGTCATTGTAAGATTATATTAAGAATCTGTGACGAACGCTTCATTTTGTAAACAAACAGTGCTGGTTAGTGCTTACATAAACGGCTCTTGTCTTGAAGTTGATGGATGGGTCATGATTATGACCATAGGCGGCAGAAAACAGCTAAGACGTCACTTGCAACTTTCTTGCTTGCAACTTTGTGCCTTGTCATCATCTTTAGAATGAAATTGTTCGTATTAATAAAGATCGCAGGTAAACAATAGAAAAGTCAGGTAGTTTTTCTGATAAGTGTACAAACGATAAATTGGAACAAAGTTCACTTTATTACCACATTTAGCATCAGCAGTCTTATTTCTTTTCAAAAGGGATAATCTTTTAATTATTTAATTTCCGTTACATAAAATTTAGTTACAAAGGATTAATCAGCATTTCTTTTGTCTGCCAATTAGTGTTCTTGATCTCTCTCTCTCTTTTTTGGTGCTTTTTTTCTCGTTTTTACTCATTTGTCAGTCAGTTCAGCAAAAACAAACTCTTTTAAAGTATAAATTTAATACATTTGAATGTAGTGACTGGGTTTTAAATAGCTTTGACAAAAAAAGGGTAACTTTATACAAATTGCAAGACAACTCATTCTTATAGTTTAGAGCCTGCGAGTTTGTGTTCAAATGGACTTGTACTTTCTCCAGCTGCGACCTGCTACATCGTGGCACAAAAACACCCCTCGACTTCACATATGGAATCCTTATAGCTAGTACAAAAAAATCTCATTACGTTTTAATTATGATATTACTTTTGAACGTAGTTATAAACGTGGTGCTTTTAGAGTTGTATAGTGGTATATAACTTAAGCTTAATATTCTTATTTAAAGTAATGTTGAATATAAAATATTTTGTTAGTGTTATAGTCATGGTCAAAATTTCGTACCGTACTATGGCAAAAAGTAATTAAAATTTTATAGAAGATTAAATTTTTGATAGCATGACACTTCTTAAATTAAGTATTTTTCAAAGGATTTTTGATCGATTTTCTAGATTGCTTTGTTGCTGCTTGTAGCTGAAGTTTGTTGCTTGTAGCTTTGCATCCAATCGAGAAAGAAGAGTTTATGTGCGGTTTAATCCTCACTGATCTGCGCAAACAGTCTTGAAATTCTATTAAAAAAAAACATGGTGTTCAGGAAAAAGGGAAGAAGGAGAAAGGGATAAGCAATTTTAAACCCATTGTATTGAGATTTAGTTTAACTCTAGCGCTTGCTTCGGTTCAGGAAGAAGAATTCTTGTTATTTAACGTATGTGCTTTTATTATTTATTAATAATATTTTAAGTATTTTAAAAAGAAAATTTTCTTCGATTTTTCAAAGCTTTATAATATTTTATTTTTCAGAATTTCATCATCAATAGTAGCTTTATCGATCAGTAAATTTTTTAAAAAGGTCAATGATCCACCGTGGGGGTAGAGAAATAGTAAAAGTAAAAAAGAAAAATATAAAAATAATAGCTTAAATCTATTAATAATTAAGTAATAAAAATAGCACATATCCATTTTTAGCATTTTCAATCTTGCAGTAAAACAGACTTATGTCATTTTCCTCTAACATCATTTCACAAATTCAGTTAGTATAATAATACATGTTATACTAGAAGACAAGACATATTTTATTTTCAGTAGGCAAATTGAAAAACAAAATTTGGATAGTCTTGGGAACTGAGAATACATGCAAGCCATGTCCTTTGGGAAACACGCGTCCAGTTTATACTTGGAAGGAAAGCAGCATTCGTAATTTTTAAATGTCACTAGCACTCGAAAGTGAACACAAATCTCTTTCATAGTATTCTCCTTATGCAAGCTAAACACGAAACCAACACAACAGTCCTTTCAGCTTAACTTTTTTTAAATCGTTTTCATATCATCCTACTTGTTTGCAATGAATTAAATATTTTAGGCAATAATATATGAAGGGATAACTTAGCCGTGCAATATAATACTTACACTATCCTAAAGCCTCGTATTTAAAATATTCTATCCTTCTACACTAGCAGTCACATTTAATAGGGTTATGGCCGTGTTTGTAACGCTCTCACAATTGTCAGTCATTGGTAGCCGGTTTGTAACGAAGGACTTCACTGGCCGAGCTGAGCCGAATGACTCCCGAGCGGCTACGAACATAACCCTGTTAAAGGTGACGGCTAGTGTACAAGTTATTTCTTGTAGTCACACACAAAATATTTTATATTTCATTTATAGTTTATTTCTGGTATACTTTATATATATACAAGTCCTTAGAGTACACGATAAAATTTTATTGTATGAAAATTTGGATAAAACTTTCAACATTTGATGAAAATATAATTATTAACATTCACATGATACTATCAATTTTCACCTGTGCTAATTATTTACCCCGTTTTTTATTGAGATAGAAATTTTATATGACATGCTTCTTTAAGCAAAATTGTATTTTGTAAAACAGTCTGAAAATGGTAAGGTGTGAGATTATACCTTCAGATTAAAATATAGTCAGTATAAATAAATTCTTCAATACGTTTTTTATTATTTACTATTTCAATTTTTAAATTTAAAAATATTTATTTTGCTACTTAAAGTCAACATTTTTCTCGAACACAATCTTTTTGAGCTGAAGTAAAATAACACAGCTAGTTGAGTGTTCTATCAATACGTTTACATGACGATGTTTAACACGCATTCGTTGACGACGGATAATGTTATTCTTTTGAGGCGTCGTCAACGGATACGTGTTAAACCCCGTCATGTGAACGTAGTGTATGTAAGATTATTGGTTTAACTTTTTTTATGTCTCGGAAGTAGGTGATCCATTCGTCAACCCAGTTAGGAAAGAGCAATCACCCCTACATCCATCTTGTTTACCTTCTTCCTCCACGGACGCTAATCTAATCAACCGATATCCTCCGAGTGGTGCTGCAACTACTGTAAAATCGCGCCATCCGCAAACCAACGCCGCATGGGATTCTAATATACAACACTCATTAATCATAATTATCATATGAAATGAGTGATTAAAAATTACAATTATTTATAATGGATAAGAATAGTGTAATTAGTAATTACTTTATGAATAAACTTCGAGTTTATTTTAGTATTTTTTTTTTTTAGTGTCAGGAGATAAAATAAAATTTATTTTTAGAGTGATGGGAGGAAATAATTTAGATTGATTTTCTTTTTATTTAATAACCGTAAGTAGGATAATATTTTGTTTAAAATTTAATAGATATTAATTAGCAATGCTAATATAAAGATGTTCCATTTAGATTTTTTTGTTAAGTTATTTTTTGAAAGAGTGAAAAGTGAGGTTCCATGGCTATGGTTGTCAAACGCTTTATATTTTAAATAAAGATTGCATTTAATTAATATACGATAGTTAGTGCTGGTCATGACTTAGCTCTGCTTTGTTTAAATCAAATTTAAATTTTTAATCATCAAACTGTCAAATACAGATGAAAAAATACAGTTGACATTTTAAATTTAATTTTATAAAGCTTTAAAATTTTAAGACTCAAAAAGAAGCTTTTATTATTTGAATTTGTTACTTATTTTGATACCTCTCTATTTCTTAAAATATGCTATCATTTATTCATTCATTCTTTCTTGTGTTTTTTATAGCATTCATATAATAAACGTATAAATATATTTTTACATCTTTGTTTATAAAAAACAAAACAAATTCTGTGCTATTTTTCTCACATTTTTTTTTTTAGTATAAAACAGACACCATTGGTGTAACGATAAAGAGAGTTGGTTGATATCTTTCTTCTACAAATTCTTGTCCCTTGGTGGTGGTAAAGTACTTTCTCTCTCTCTCTCTCTCTCTCTCTCTCTCTCTCTCTCTCTCTCTCTCTCTCTCTCTCTCTCTCTCTCTCTCTCTCTCTCTCTCTCTCTCTCTCTCTCTCTCTCTCTCCCTCCCTCCCCCGGTGGTGACGTAGAACTAACACTAAGTGTGGACCACATTGGCTCGTGTGATTGTTGTGACTGGGCAGGAGCGCAACAGAGGACCACAAGGAGAAGAAGGGGGAGGCGGTGATGGCCGCCTGCCACGGATCCAGCAAGAGAGAGAGAGAGAGAGAGGCGCGTTCTCTTCGCTTGCAGCAGCAACGGCAGTAGCAGCAGAGCGGTACAGCCCGTATTGATCTCGCAGTAGTCGGCAGTTGTGTGCTCCACTCTGTGCTAACTCTGCACTGCTATACTCTTATATATCGACTAAATGACAACAATGACGTCATCAATATAATGACGTCATCATAATCGAATCAATAATTTTGATTTGATCTGGTTTATACATAAATTTAATTATTAAATTTAAAGCAACAAAAAGTATACAACGTTTAAAATTTATCATCATACTAACAAAGAAAAAGTATTAAAATGTGAATATTACGTAATAGTTACTTTTAATGAAATTTTAGCATAAAAAAAGTATACGTGCATGATACTCAACTTCATAATTTATTGACGAACTTTATTATCCATGGCATATAATGTAATGCCAAGGAAGTTGAATGATAAGTTTTTGAAAAGGTAGAAAATAATTACAATTTTGTCACATTTGTTAAATAAAATGAGTAATTTTTCTTATTCTTTCAAATAATGTCTTCGTTTATTTTTTTATGCATTTTTTTTTACTTCTTTATGTAGGAGTAAAAAAAATCAAAACTTTATTAGACTTTAAAATAAAAGATTTTCTTTTTGCTTTGATATGAAAGATAAAAGTTTATTAAAATAATTTAGCCAAGTTCAAAGGAATGAAGTTATTCACGTGCCCTCTTTCTGCTCCCACTCTGACTAGTAGGAATAAAATATGAGAGAGCTAGGGTTCATGTGGTGACGCCAGATGGATGAGTGACACACAGGGAAAAGTTGATTAAACGATGGAAATTGTCATCTCTCGTGCCTTCACGGCTGCTAGATGATGCCACTCCAGAAATTAAAAAATGTTTCAATTGCTAATGCAGTTGATCATGATGAATTTGTACAAGTTTTAATAATATAATATTCAATGACATATTACTGGAACATAGTCAACGTGTTATGAATTGTTTATATAAAAATATTATTTTAATAAATATCTCAGAATTTTAATTAACAGTAAAGATATGTTAATTATTTTAATGGTAAATATATTGACAAGAAAAACAGAAATGGAAGATGTTATCTGAAATTTCAGGTATAGATTCAACGTGTTCCAACTTTCACATAAAACTTACAGTATTATTTACTAAAATAAAGCTCTGGTATGATCCATTAAAAATTAAAAACAAATTTGAATTTCAAATTTGAGTCTTACTTTATTATAACAGTATATTATGAGAGTTGTGATGTTAGTTGATAATAATTGCGTTATGGTGTTGTTGATCGATTTTACAAGTAAAAATTCTTTAAGTAGATGTATTGAATTTATATGAAAAAGTTGTTAATAAATATTAAATTCTGATTAATGAAATGTTTATAATTTGAAATTGTATAGAATTACGAGTTTCGAGTTCATTTGCCTGCAACCGAATTTCATAGTGAGTCACGTGAGGGGTCAAATCTTGCTACCACGCAGGTTCAACAAACGTTACATAAGCTGTGGCGTGGAAAATAACAGCGACTTGATGTCCAGACCCTAATAACAATTCTGCACCAAGGTAAAACTGTAAGATATTCAGACCAAAAAATTCGATATTTTTATCGTATTATACTTACACTTTTATTTTGAATGCAAATGAGCAAACTCTGAAATGTTGAACTGTGTGTATATAAATATATATATTATATAATACAATAATCAATATACAAAAAAGATCGATTTTATTTTAAAAAAATTCAAAACTCAATTACTCAAATACTTCAATTATTAATCAAGAAGATAGTTAATTTATTTGTTATTGTCAGTTGTAATTTATTTTTGAAAAATACAACTAATGCTTAAATAATAATTTTAGTTAATTATCAATAAATATATAATATTGTCTTACATTAAACAGTTCATTAATTATGGAGGAAAGATTTCATTTTTTCTACATATTAAAAAAAGAACATTTCTCCAATATAAGTACAATCAGAAATATGCTCTCTGGTACAATTTCAGTAATACAAAGGAGTGATTTTACATTGATTCACTATTGAGTAAGTTGGGTGGTTGGTGCGTAGTATCGCGCCTTCCAGACCATTTCCTACCTCGACTGAGCTGCGTGTAGAAAGAAGCCCCCCCCCCTTTCTTTCTCCCAACTCGTTTCTGTTACAAAAAGAAGAGCTCAAAGTCGCTATGTTTGTCTAGTCGATTGAGCAAGGTACAATCTCAAACAAAAAAAGAAAACATTCCGTACCTTTTTCCTAGTTACATAATGTTTAAATATTCTAAGTTTAAAATTTTATTTGCAGGCAAATCAGTCATTGTGATCATACTGATCATGATGTAACCCTCAAAATTTGAGATTCATTATAGCACTGTTTTCAAATGAGAATTCAACAAAGTGGATAAATCTTCTAAAATCATTAAATCCACAAAAGTTTATATATTACTATATTTCTTTAAAAATTAAATTGAATATTTCCCTCCATACTATTTTGATAAAATAGTAAACATGGTGGTAAAGCAATATGTATAAATGTTGTTTACCGTATGCTCATCCTAGCAAGGGAAAAATTGTTACACATGTGAGAAATTTGTTTTTTTTTTTTTTTTTTTGTAAAAATTTATGATTTAGTTTTTATGCTAAGTCTACAGGAAAAACATCAAAGTAAACAACGTGTTATGTGTGTCATGTAAACATTGCTTTTGTGTTTGGTATTACAAAACATAAACCCAGCATGAAAAAAATAAACTTGCAACTTTAGAGAAGGAAATTTTTCTTTATACTCTTGTTTCCACCTCATACGGTAGAAATACAGTTGATATATTATATTAATCTTGGTAACAATGAGAAACTTCTTACACTTTAGTTTTATTCTGAACAAATTTTTTTTTTCTTTCTTTAAGTTAGTTGGCTTACCAATATAAACTTTTTTATTATGATGCTACAGTAAAGATTATTGTTTGATTGTTCCCTACTTCTCTATATAAATATATAACCACCCAAATTGATATTACTTTCTTTATTGGACGGATGCTGTAGACAGTGTAAACATTTATGTGGAGGAGGATACGTTGAGGATAGACATTGAATTGTTCGAAACAAAGCTGCAGAGATTGCTTTGAGAGAGAGATAGAGAGAGAGAGAGAGAGAGAGAGAGAGAGAGAGAGAGAGAGAGAGAGAGAGAGAGAGAGAGAGAGAGAGAAGGGTAGAGGTGAAATTTTGTAGAGCACCAAAAGCCGATAAGCGCTTCTACCGCCCTACAAAATGCCATTAGAGTATCGAGAACTCATTCCAAGGCCTCTCTTGTCGCCGTATCCCATCTCTACGTACGGCAATTGCACATTACGAGCAGGGCGGCACGTGATAAACAGTATGACGTCACACGATGCATCAGTCAACGTCATCCGTCATGCAGTACATTTCACGTCCACACAAAACCGTAATCACCATTCAAGACATCAAATATACCAACATTTGGATCAAACTTGAACACCTTTTATTATTACCTATAACTGTGACCTCATTAATGCTCCTCCTGTTAAATCAAAACTTAGAGATCGATGATATAAAGTTATATATTGCATACAATTTATTTTTATAACATGAAAACCTTTTAATAAAGAAGTTCAACTTTTTAACTTTATTATATGAACAGATTTTTTTTTCTATAGATATGTTTACAAACTCTAAGAAGCTAAGTTAAAACAAAAAAAGTTTTATTTGCAAGCATAAAAATTATATAAATTAGGTTAAAATGTTTAAAAAATATATAAAAAGTATAGTATAAATTTTATAAAAAAGATTACCTATTATAATGGATGTCATATTTTTTATTTTACATATAACAAAAATTTATATCTACAAGAGGTTTATAAGATAATTCGTTTTTAAAAGTTTTATCGTCTCCAACATTTTTTCTTTTTTTAAGATTGGGGATATAATGTGGGTGCATGTGGTTGGAAATTTATGTGACTACTTTAAGAACGTTCCTCACTGTCTTTGTGTTGAGTCAAGGGAGATGGAGCTTGCTTAATCAACAGAGAGGCTGTTCTCACCTGTGAAACTCGTGCCATCTATATAAAAAAGAAACTTTCCACTCAGCGAAGCACCTGCTGATAATATAATATTCTAGTGGGACACAAACAGGGGGGGAGGAAAAAGGTTCAATTTTCTTAATGTAAAATGGAAGCGTGAAAAATTTAAACAAAAATCTTGAAGTTTAAGTCCCTATTTTTGTTAATTTTTACATGTACAGACTTAAACTCAACTTTTTTTGTTGCATTTCAGTGTGCTTGATTGGCATGAGAATGATTTATTAAGTATTTTTAAAAAATTATTAATTTTATTTTATAATGTGAGCTCACTACAACATTTTAAACGTACATACTTAGCAACAGTATTGTTGTAACAAGCTCATACAATACGAGCGGCCATCGCGGCCAGGACCTAACTCAAACATTCCGCCATTTGGCTTCTTATAGCTACAGAAAACAAATGAAAACTGTATCTCCTGAATGTAAACGTGGTAAAAAGTATAACATCATGGACCGGATTAGAACCCTTGACCTTTCTCGCGCAAAGCTGTCACGTAGCCAATGTGCTACACTGCTCGGTATACACTAAAACATCATGATGTCCCCATTTGCAAACTCTAATATGGTTATATAGCTAGAAAACTAAACTAATAAATCGATTAAGTTATGTGTGCTCCCTTGTAGGCACGCAGCAAGTTACCGGTGAGTCCACCCAGCCATGGATGTGTGGGTGTAGAATTAGAGCATCCTCACAGGTATAGAGATTAACAAGGCTGAAATTGATGTAGGTTGATATTTTGAGAGTGTGTGAATAAATTGGTACCATATGAAAATAAGTGGAGAGGATATAGTCACAACAGTCAATAATAAAATTGTCCTCAAACAGCATGCTTCGTTTATCTTTGTCTACAAAAGAGTGTGTTAGAGCCAAGTTTCCACTTTTAATTTTTGTTTTCGTGTACGATAGTATAAATTTAATTTTAATAAAATTACTTATGCTTGTTTCATAAAAGTTATTTTTTATTGTTATATCAACTACTATGTAACTCTCTAAGGAACTTTTTCTCTTTCTGTGTTATAAAAGTTTGGTGTGGTGTCAACAGGCTGCTGTAATTGATTTTCATAATTCATTTGTTTCACCCATTTTTTTCTCTTTGTTTCAGCGGACAGCAGTTTTTTGCTCGCCAATGCGCAGATCGTCGATTACCCCATTGTTTACTGCAACGAATCGTTCTGCAAGATCTCTGGCTACAACCGCGCAGAGGTGAGCACCACACTGTGTAACTGTCAGAATAACGTCACTGTCTTTGGTGACCGTAGTAGAAGTCACCAAATTTTGCCAGTGATTATTTGAAAAAAAAAAAAGAAAAATCACGTTCATCAATATAAAAATAATAATACTCATTTTAACCTTCAAGTTCATGATGATTTTATAATTTTTTATGTATTTTTGATATACGGTATAATTCGTTTAACAATTAAATGCGAATGAAATGTACAAAAATGAGAAAATTATTTTAAAATGACGGTTTCTATTTTTTTTAATTGTCATTATATTAATATATATTACAACCCTTAAATATAAATTAAAATTTTAATGTTATACAAACCCAAATTTTAAAATTTATATAGGCGGAATAGAAAATATAATATTAATATAGCTACAGATAAAAACATTGATCTTGGCAAGTTAAATACCCGCATTTTAATTCAAAACCACAGCTCTCCTAATTAATCAGTTCCCTGATGAAGATGATATTTTATGTGCGACGGGAGCGCCGCCGGCGGAAACTCTAGCAAGCTGCGAGGACTACCAAAGTGACTCTGCAGTGTTCTGATGACGTCACTGCAGGAAATGCTCAAGCCCGATGTAATCGAATGAAGCGGCTGCTCATTCAAATCCCGTGTACAGCAAACCATCCGCAATATTTTCATCTCATTGATGCCGACTGGCTTCTTTTCACCAACCCCGCATCGCTAAACATCAATGTATTTGTTACAGCAGCAACTGCTGACTTATTACTTGAATACATTGCTAATGAATAGACGTGATGTTGTATTCAGAATAAAATTTATTTATACATAATTAAAGATAATATTGTACAGTAGATTTGTAAGCAATTCTTAAAACTAGGTCAGCTAAAATGTGATGGGTATTTTCAATGTATAAAGTATACAATTATTATTTGAATAATTTTATAAAGATTTGGATTGAAAAAATTATAAAAAAACATTTGTAAAATATTCTAATTTATTTATTTCTAGCAATATGATATTGATGATAACATTGATAAATGGTAATATTTATAAAAATATAATATCACCGTCTTTTTGTCATTTAGGAATAAAAAACTTTCTTTATTATTATACAGTCAAGTAAAGACGGCTAAAATCGAAATCACAACATCGACAACGAAGCTGAGCTCCTACTTTTTTGACACATGAGTAGAAACAATACATAACACTGTGATATCGGTACATGGTTATCGCTTACAAATAAATTTTTCAACTTTTAATAACAATCGTGGTGGTGCAACATAGTTTCACAAGATAACAAACGGAGGGTAGGACAGTTTTATGATCCCCCGACATATTTATGTTTCTTAACTTGCTGTGGTGTCGTTTGTAGGTCACGAAGGGTCAGAACATCAGACTGAGAGGTTCTGTTAACGCATCAAGCCACTGCACCGGAATAATCGGATTGGCACTGTGACAGCAGACGCAATTATGTCCTTGATTCTGTGTACGAACTTTGTTTCTCTGAGTATAGGGAACGACCTTTACTCTGAGTCAATATACTGGCAGTATTGTGAGGACGTATTTAACCAGACATTTCTTTTTAGTCACCTAATGATGGCTAGTGAACAAGCGACAGGTAGAAACAATGTTCGAAATTAACTGTCTAAACTTTGTAATCAAAATAACCACAGTTAAGTATCTATAAGCAAAATTCTTGTAAGGCAAGATACTAAGTTTATTTATATATATATATATATATATATATATATGTATATATATATATATATATATATATATATATATATATATATATATATATATATAAAATATACTGGTCCTGTTATCGCAAAGAAAATAGTCGTTGAATCTGTTGTAGCTAACTTTTAGAATACCATGTTGACTGTATTTTTTTTTTAATTTGTTAGAACTACCTAGATGATATTTATCTGCAACAGAAGATGTTGTAAACTCATCACCAGGATATAAAGAATTAGTCACATAACGTTACACGATTAAACGTACCAAGACGCAAGGATAAAATCTCCTTATTCCCTGGGGATAATTTACGTTCAAATGTTCACTCTTTTCAACTTAGGTTTGTAAAATTACTGTCAATAAAACTGGGAAACTTGCTGAAATATTGAAGTGAGCACCATCAGTTTGCTCGCCTGGCTTATAATTTATTATGAGACAACAGTCAGATAAGGTGACGCACAGTCACCTCCTCCGATAAAAGGTCACAATCATAGGCAGGTTGGTGGCTTCTCTGACTCAAATGCAGGTCAAATGTCCCAGTCTTATTGACTGTAAATACAAGCAAGTTAACGTTGCCAACATATATCTTGTCAGTCTCCCATATAAACATTTTCTCCTTGCATGTCGGTACATAACGTTTGACGTCATCAGGTGATGCAGAAGTCGTGCCGGTGCAGCTTCATGTACGGCGAGCTGACGGACAAGGAGACGATAGCGAGGGTGGACGAGTGCCTGGAGAAACAGCTGAGTGACCAATTCGAGATCTTGCTCTACAAGAAGAACAGTAAGTGTCGTTGTGTTCGGGGTCACGCGTGATGCCTGCCGCCCGCCCCCCTCGCTGCAGCATGTCTCACACTCTCACTGACGCAACCCGCCCTCCTCACTCCGTGTTTTCTCATCCCTCACTAAGAATTGTCTTCTTGGCTTGCATGATCGTGTGATTATATTACCGATATTAGCACATGTTTGGTGTAAATACAAAATTGTGACAATGAAAAAATAATAATAATACTAGTTTGTTAACTGGCATTATAGGTACAATAACTGTCAGTTATACGACTGTTTAATTAATTATTAATTCAATGCAAGTCTTGAATATGATTTTTAGTGTTATAATATTATAGGAGCAATATTTAAAATTCAAAAAGTAAATCCTCATTTTTTTTACTATTACTGAATATTGTTTCAAAAATTATGTATGATAATGTCTACATCAACGTGTTTCTTCATTTTTATTAAATCAAAAGCTTTTTTCTTTTCTAAGGTTTAAACTTAATTGAGGTTGGAGTGATGAGGGTTGAATTGAACTTTCTCTTTTGCTCCTCCACTCTTTCTATTTCTCTAGTTTAACTATTTGAGTGTTTTAGACCCCCCTCTCACCCCAGCCCTCTGTCACCTACTCCAACAGGCCTCGCATGTGACTGTTTTGATACTGTCGCATGGACAACTATACTATCTGTATCTCTCTATGTAGCCGCATCTCTTACCCTTATATCTAGCTCTTTTTATCTATCTTCCTTCTCTCTTCTTAGCTGCAAGCAGATCCATTTCAGTGACAATAAAAATGACAGGTGAAAAATATTACATAACGTGAGAAGAGATTGCGTGTGGTATTTTTTTTTTTTTTTTTTTTAATAGAAGAAAGAGAAGAATAAAATGAAAGATGAGATAAAAATGAATTTGATGATAGAAAAATTCAGTTGAATAAAGCAGCGTATATATAATAGGGATGAAATTTCCCACGGTTTGTGCGCCTGTGCGGATGTGTATACGGTCACACAACATGGGCAACCGCGAGCATCAGCAGCAACGAGAAGCTTTGTGCTACTGAGCTAAATATAGAATAAACTTTGCTTTCCTCCCTCTACGCCAGCCTTTCCTCCCTCGTGCTACCCAAACTACCCGCCCGGGGAGCTTCTCTCTCCCTCCCTCCTCTCTCTCCCTCTCTCTCTCTCTCTCTCTCTCTCTCTCTCTCTCTCTCTCTCTCTCTCTCTCTCTCTCTCTCTCTCTCTCTCTCTCTCTCCTTTCCTGCATTCACACAACGCTAAGGAGCTGTACCTCCACTGTCGAAATTTGCCTACAATAATAGATTACAAGCGGTAGAATGCAACCAACTTCTTAGGTGCACGTAAACGTAAGCCAGATTTTGTCATTGGACTTAATGACGGAGAATTAATTTTATTGTCTTACGTTCTAGACAATGGCTTTGACAAATACTCATGTTGTATTATTAACTCTAACTCAATTAAATAATAATCTAAATTATAGTTAAACTAAGTTTCAGCACTCTTTTCATTTTTGTTTAAAAACCTGTAAGTATGCAACCAGTTGCAACTATGTGCACAACAATTTGCATAACTTCAAGGATGTAGTGGTGAAATATTAGTCCTTTGCCACGTCATTTCTTTTTTCTTTTTAATTTTAATTTTCAACATCAAAAATATCAGAAAGTATTAATAAATAAGATAACTATTTAAATTTCTAGATATCATAATTATATTTTAAAACGTCAGAAATCCTGCAGATTGTTTTGTTACCTCCATATTATTTTCCCTCTTTTCATCGACTTAAAAAATTGAAATATATATAAATTAACAAAAATACAGCATTCATCTTTCTTATATTTAACATGACATTTTTTTTTCTTCTTTAAAAAAACATTCCCTGCTTATTATTTTATACATTCATTTTGCGATAAAAAGACAAAATTTTAATATTTTAATTTGTTGAGTGTTAGCTTGAAGGTAATTAGTAAGGTTTCGCGACGACTGCAATGACGTCACCGATGACGTCACAGTGTCTCCTTCGTGCAACAGCATAGCAACAGACGACACAAAGGCTGGTACCTTGTTAACACGCATTACTGCACTCTTGTGGGTCAAATGAGGCGTCTGTACCGGTAGTCAGTCTACCTTCTCTTCTCTCCCGCTGTCTTCAATGTGATGTAGTGGCTCTACAAGGAGATTCACAGGCACAGCAAACGCTTCTTATAAACCTAACCTGCAAACTTCATAACACAAACTCAAACTAACAAACTTTCTCTTTTTTTTTTCTACCTTTTTGTGGTTTTAATATAAGCAGACTACAATAATATACCATATTAACATAATGTAAAAAAATGACAGTGTTTTTATATATTTTATTTTTTATTGTTTTTTTTTTTTTTTTTTTTTAGTTGCTTTTAAATTTTTGTCATATGCAAATTCAGCTTAAAGTCATAAGGTAACAAAAAAATTGCATATATTTATAAATTACTGTAAATTTTTAGTGCAATAAAAACTTTTTATTTAAATTCATTATTATATAAATATTACCTTAAATAAATTTAAATATAAAATCACTTTAAAAATTTACTAAATATTGTTTTAGAATATCTGAACATACAAAGTGAAGCAATTTTTATTTGGACTTGCGGTTAAGTAAAATTGCGGTTTAAGACTGACCGCAAGCAACAGAACGTCGTGTTGTCCGCTTGTAAAGCGAACTTTCTAGCGGTGGCAAGCAAGCAAGCGAGCGAGCTGCTGCTACTGCTGGCTGCTTGGCTCACACCGGCGGCTGGCCGGGTTGCAGAATCTCCAGGGGCTCTATAGCGGCGACGGCCACAACTCGTGACCTCTCCCAAGAACTCATCCTCCTCTCTTACCTCTCTACACCTGTAATATATTATCTCCTCTTCTTATCATCTTGGATACACCAAGGAAGGATGGCCAACAAAACAGGCCCCTCCCTCCTTTAGCATGCTTAATTATATAATAACTATCTCTATAATTATATATATTATATCTAACACTTAATACCACCTCCCTTTTCTATCTTGCCTTTTGAGAATTACTAAAAGCCTTTCCGCCTTTAATATTTTAATAAGATATAAGTTATTATAAATAATATATTGCATAGGATTTATAGTATAAAGCAATGAATTATAAGTTGTCAATCTATTATTTGATCAGAGTAGTGTAATAAGTCTTTGGAGTTAAATTAAATGTTAAGTATTTCCTCCATCTATAAATTATTTGTTATAAAATAGAGATTTATATAAATTGATACTATAGGCATGGAGCTAACATTGATAATGTGGTACAACAGGTTATCGTTCATTAGTGCACACTATCGCCATCAAAAAAGCTGTGTGCTGCTATATGTGTGTTCTTTATGCTTCAAAACTATATTAGTTTTGATTTCCATAGTATTTGAGTGCTTGCTTTGCACAGATTACAAACCAAACATGAGTATCAATGCAGTAACTTGATTGGACAAGAGGATTTCACTTAACTAGTTAAGCCAATCAGATAGGTGCTTTATTAGTGATGTTTGTTGGTGATTATTTGCACGGAATTATCGATTGTCATTTACTAATAACCAAGTGAATAAATATAAAAGAATTTACTAAATTATATACGAGTAATTCAAAATAGCAATAGCAATTTTTGTATTAATAAAATAATGTATAGTTTTTTATTATATTATGATACATGTGACGCAGCATAATTAATGAATGTTATCATACATACTATGTGGTAATCCAAGTATTTAATACTTAATTTCATATTACATTATCTTTGTAAACCACACCACGACGCATTAACACAGTATCACGTACTATTTTACTATTGATATTTTGTTGAATATTATTTTATAATGTTCATACTAATTGCTAATAATTGCCTAAAATGAACATTGTGGCTCTTCATTAAATATACATCAAACGTTTTTGCTCTACAATTGTCTATAAATTGTGAATATTTTATAATATCTACTAGATCGTGGAGTAAATATATTGATTAGACTATTAAATCTTAAATTTAATTTTTATGTTATTGGCTCTCAGCACAGTCGTGTGGAGAAATCGTATTATACATTTACTTCTTTCTCCTCACTAAACTCACATCACTGACCACAATATGGATTTTAAAGAGATGAAAATTATTAAAATTGTGAGCTATTTTGTTCAAAATTTGCAATTTTTTATTTAGTATGTTTCACAGTAATAAAATATATTTCAATAGTGAATTTGCAATACTTGTTTTAATTTTATTGACATAACTAATGAATAACATTTAGTTTAAAGTGACTTGTTTAAACTTGTTTATTTTTTGTTATTATAATTGTTGACATAATAATTAAAATAGTTAACACAGTGAAATTGTTAATTTTTCTTCTTATGAAAGGAAAAGTTAATATCAATATTAGTACATAAAATTTTCTTCGTTGTCTTTTTCCTTACATCAATGTAATTAATTATTTTAGAATTAGTATGAGAATTCGATGATATCAGTTTTTAATACAAAAATCAACTATATTTAACAAAATTTTAATTAAAAGGCGGAAAGGTTTGTTGACTATCTATAACATGCATGCTTTTACTTACTATATTACTACTATACTATTATTACTACTAGTAGACACAATTCTTTTGCCTTGTATATTTATTTAAAGCACCATTAATTTTTTTTTATCTTCATTAAAATATTTTTAATATTATTCTATATATATATACCCTCTTTCAAATAATCTTAAAAAATATTTAATAAATATATATATATATATATCAAGTCTACTATAATTACCTTATAAATACATCAGTTGGTCCTTTGTTTTTTGCAGCAGCACTGCAAGTGTTTGCCTGGTTGTGTCTGTGTGTCCCCTCTAGCAGTGTGTTTCTGGTTCACAGGCACCCCGCGAGGTATGTGGAAACGACCTATAGGTGAGATTACACTAACACAATCCCACAAGCACTTCTTCACTCCACCTCATCACCACCACATGCAGACAGATGTACACTTCGCCCTCTGCTATTTTTCTTAAAATAATAATAAAAAGAGCAAAGCTCTTCTATTATAAACTACTGCGGCGCGCTTGATTAACGTATCGTATATTTTAGAAATATAGATTTTTTTTTTTTAGTTTATACGTAGATTTTTTTTCCTATTTACATAGTTGAAATTTCCTACTTCCATTTAAAAAAAAAGTATTTATTTGTATATAGAAACCTTATTTATGTTAATGTTTTATAAAAAAAATATATTCTCAAATATTAAAATGTTGTATGTTTATTTTCATTGTTTTTTAAGTAAAATCACTTGCAAATTTAAAGCAATATGTCACAGCAGAACCACAAAAAAAAAAAGATGCAAAACAACGGATTTCATTTCTTCGTTAAAACTGATTATTAAGATATTATCAAAATTTCACAGCTTTTAAGTAAGCCTATTAATTACAGTGTCAGAGGAGAACACATTGGAAGATGGATGCCAGGCTTTTATTGCTGTCAGTCCGCCGCCTCGGGATCGAATATAAACGCGATCGTGAAAACTTGAGGACAAATTCGAGCCTCCTTCATGCATCATAATGTTGACAACTATATACATAATACAATGGACAACATACATGAAAAAAAAAAAATTCCAGAAATGAATAGAGGGTTCCAAATTATGCTACTCTGAATTTTTTCATATTTTTTTTTTAGACCCGGAACTATTTTTAAATAATTATTGAAAGTCCTGTGATTTCAGTTGGCACCCCTGAAGCCTTAATAAAAAGGATAGAGACTGGACGCCTATTGACGCCTCCAGGGGGCGTGGCCGCACTTTCAATAATTATTTAAAAATAGTTCTGGGTCTCAAAAAAATCTGAAAAAAATTCAGAGAAGCATAATTTGGTACCCCATATTCATTTCTGCAATAAAAAAATTTCATGTATGTTGTCCATTAACACGTCTTCTACTGATGCAGTTTGGGTTGTTACCAAAACTTCGTTGCTGTGGCTAGTCCCGGCCGTGATAGTAGTGACCAATAACATTTAAGTATATAGAGAGTTTACGAATCTACCACATTAAAATTATGAATTTACATAACATTAGACGTTTTTAGATTTTGCTTATTGTTTATGTTTAATATAAATAATATGGCAATCCATATTTTTTTATTAAATTACAAAACTGTTCTTCTTCATTTTACAAATTACACTTACAAAAAAAGTAAAATTTATAAACTGCGCAAAGCCGATTTTTTTTTTAATTATTAATATAACAAAAAGAAATTAATTACAATAGATTCAACAGTCTCCATTTTAATTAATATGAATACTTCCTTATTTAAATTAAATTCATGACAAGACAAATATATTTACATTAACCCTCCTTCTTACCATTTCATGAATGTAATTATAACTTTCATTAACATAAGTTTACATACGCGAGAATTAACAACTAAGAGAAACTGCTTGAAGATCTGTTGTCGTTTCTCTTTAAACGATTATAAAAATGTCGTGTTTTTTTTCCCCCTCCTAAAAAAAAAAAATCTAAAATTACATTTTTTTATTATTTTTTATCAGCGGCAGCTTTGACCTCGATTTAGTTTCCCTTTTTACGAAAACCTTTGCATGACCTTTTCCCTCGCTCAGATAATCGGAGATTTTAGCCACGATAAAAATAAGGGTCAATTTAAAAATTACTATTTTGATGTCTCCTCTTTAACTTTTTTTTTTCTTTCCCATTTCCTATTTTATATTTTGAGGCTCATACATTACTTCCTCTATTTCAAGAAATTGTTCCCGGTCAAAGAAGATCTCAAGGCTGTGAATAATTTCACAGTTTCATTTTTAACTGTCAACTGGCTTCAAGTAATGTACACTACATTGTTATTTTTATTAGTGAGTTTTTACTGTTTGAAATTTAATTCATATCAATTTTTTCTTAGTTTCATAATTATTTGCTTGTTTTTCTACGATGTATTTGCGTTTATTAAACCTATTTTTAAACACATGCTGTTTTTATAAACATGTTTGTGATGTACATATTTTTATGAACTGCAAATAATTATGTAAATTAATGCAAAAACTGTTCTGGTTTTAGAGGAATAATATTTACTGGTTTCTTTCTTTACATTGTTTTTTTTTTTCATATTTTAGGGACAAACAAGAGTGGTTCACATCACACAAACAAGACTGTTGACAAAGCGGGTGTCAGTCGAGGTAACTCTCCTCCCCCTCCCTTTCTCTGTCTTCCAGCACAACTTTAATTACTTGACCAAATTACTACACTTCTTTCTTTTAATAAAGTTACTTTCTGAGATTAAGAATCCCACAAAGATTTAATTATTTCCAACTAATGTGTTAATTTTGTTTCTTTACAAAAGTTGAATTAAAACAATTAAATGTTTATATATAGTTAAATAAAATTCTTTCACTTTTCAAAAAACAACACACTTTTGTTTTTAAAATAACACGAAGAAACGCATTGATATAAATTTGGTTGTAAATAATAATTCTGATTTCATCTTTTTCGCGTTTTAAGGCAGTTATAATGAATTGTGAGTAAAATAGTTTTGATTTGATGCTGTGAAAGTTATTGAAATGGTCGGGGCGTGGTGCAGTATCGAGTGGCTCATGCAGAGCGGTTGGTTGCGGGCGGGTGGGGTCCACGGCGGCCCCGCGGCGCCCCACATTCCTTCTTGGCCTGCATATCGAGCGCCGCTCACGCCATCTCCAGCCTAATCACCACCGCCGCGACACACTCCAACGCGCTGCCTCCCTTTCTCTAGCCACGATTACACTCTCATGCAAAATCTCACCCTTTTCCCCCTTTTTATAACTACTTTCAATTTCTATGGCAAGTGTGCGTGAGAAAATGACACCAAAAAATTTCAAACTATATGTAATGTAGACATTTTAAAACAAAACACATGATTTTCAAATTAACTTTATTATTCTAATTAAGGACATGTTAGTGAAATTCTTACTGAAACAATTTTAAATCATTACATGTATTTTGTTTCAATGTGGGAGATTCATTATGGTGTTATTGTGAGAACGTCTCATTAGCTGGAGGGGAGATGAAGAGAAGGACCTCGCTAGCTCGAGGGGTGTTCAGCGACACTCGAGTGGGCTCTGAGCGGTCCTTGAGCCCCTAGTGTTGCCAGCAAACAGTCGATCACTGCTCAACGTTGCTCTAATCACCGCGCTAAGCCGTACAAATTGTCCTGGGAGGGTTCATAAGCGTCGCTTATTTTGTCATATGACACCATGTAAAAAATGTCCATAATATTTACCACATCTGTATATGAAAGTCATTATAATATTAAAATTATTGGTAAAGTAAATAATTGTCTTGTTAAAATAATACTTTTATATATTAAGAAAATAATACAATATATATATATTTTTTTTTTAAATTGAATAATCGTTTTTTATTGTAACACTTTAAGACTAATAATTTAATATATTTAGTTGGGTAAATAAAATGTAAGATAAAGCATAACACCTCAAGGGTTGGAATGTTTAACAGCATTTTGCTAAAATTTCTCATTACACATAATAAAGGAGTTAAATACACACTATAATACAAACTTTATCTAATCATAATAAAGAACAACATTAATCTTAACACGATAAATTATCTTATCATTATTATTAGTACTGCATGGTTATGAATATTTAAAATAAGGTTAATTATATTCAAAATGTTGGTTAAAAAGAAAAGGTCACACACTACTTTACAAAGTGTATAATATACATATTTTATCTAATGTGACAATTTAAAAAGAAATATAACAACATTATTTAATATTATATACATTTTAAAAAAATATATAAACATAATTTTAATTTATAATATTTGAGAATAATTATTTTTTATAACTCATTTACATATTAGATCCTTAGAGAATAATTAATTATAATAATTAGAAACAAGCGAGCAAGCAAACAAGTTAGTATGAGAATGGTGTACATAGCTGTGTATATACTTGAGAGGGAGGAGTTACCCTCCTCGCCTGTACTACTACTAGTGTTCTGCTACTATTTGTTGTTACCCCCCTCCCCTTTCTTTAACTCCCAAAAGACTTGAAGACTCGGCCCTTAGCACTTGCACACTTAGTGGAAAAGTGAGTTTATATATCATATATCTGTCTAGGACTTGTCTACCCTCTACAGGTTTTACTAACCTGAAGAGTGTAACAAATCACCCTGAAAATTAATAATTATACGTGCGGCACTAGTTGTGTAGCTTTGATGATGGTTGTTTTAAAAAAAAAAAAAATGTTGCTTGTGTGTGTTAAATGTGTGTGTTGTAATTGAATCTTTTAATGATGATGGTGAAATTGTTCTTTCCTTTTGTATGTTTCACCAATATGGTATGAAGAATGTATAGTATAAAAAGCCTGATGATCTGCAGTCACTGTGCTTTCTGTTATTTATGTGCTGGGACAGGGATTACACATATTTTTTTTTTTAAATCTTCCTCTATTTCATGTGAAAAAATATGCATAAAATAAAATTTTATGTAATAATTATATATATAAAAAAGTGGCTGTATATTTTTTCTTCATTTTTTTTAATCAGTGTGAGTTAGACTATATATATAAATATATTGTATATTTTTATAGGCCTACTTTACATAAAATTTTAATTTAAGTAAAAAAATTTATATAGAGAAATTTTTTATTACACAGTAGAAAGATATGCAGTAAAAATTCATCTTTGACGTTTTTTCCCCCTCTTGCAAAAACTTAATACTTTTTATTTTAAACAATATTATAATTTACAGTATAAAAAATTCTCTAAATAAATATACTTTGAATAAGGTATTATTCAAACATTTTAAAAAGTCCATATTTTACATAAAAAGCCTGAACAAACAAAGCAGCTACTATAATGTTTTAAAAAGGCTATACATTCAAAGAATAAAAAAAATCTCATTTGAAAACATTTGTGAAAAGTAAAAAAGTAAAATAAAAAAATCCTGGCACATAATGTGTGAACATTTTAAATACATTAACTGTGCTTTATTGTATATGGACTTTACTTTCAAAAAGCTTTATACCACTACATAATGTGGCTCATCCACTGAAATGTTAAATAAAGAAAGTAGCTCTTACAAGAGCATGGCTCGGGTTATATTATCGACATACTACTATAAAATATCATTGCCTTAAATCTTTGTATGAACAGCTTAAATTAAAATTCACATTCAATGCACCATAAAAAGACTAAAAAACTTTTTATATCTACATTTTTTTGGTAAAACCTTGTAAAATGAAATAAAAAGTATTCAAATCTAGATTATAAATATAAATCCTTTGGTGCAAGTACATATGCATCAACATAAAAAAAAGTAAAAAAAGTAATTCTGTTTGAAGTTAGAAACCAAATTAATTTCACAAATTTTTATAAATGAAAATACGTTTTCATTAAAGCTGATAAAACATGGCACTCTAATATTAAATTCTTAAAAAAACATCATCAATCATTGCCAATAGTACTCGAAGCTCCTTTTTCTTACTATCATTAACTGTTGCTCCTATATTTAAACGGTGTATCTTTAAAAACAAACTTTCCATATCAAAATAACTACTTTATAATTTCCATTAATGCATCTAGCGTTCATGATAAATTTTATCTGCTATAAAAATAATTTTTATTATGACTCTATGGACTACAATAAATTTGGAGCAGCAGTTACAATTCATTCGATATAACACCCTGAGCCGTGTTCTGCTAAATGAAGATGACTGTTGAGGGACTATGGCCACGGTACGCGCACCCTCTGACGCCGTGGTTCTTGCACGGTGGAGAACGGTGCGCGGTGTCGATCGGCTGGTGGCAAGGTTACCTGCTTGCAGAGACGCCGCTATGGCTGCTGCTGCAGATCGCGCCCATCAAAAACGAGCGCGACCTCGTGGTGTTGTTCCTGCTCACGTTCCGGGACATCACCGCGCTCAAACAGCCCATCGAGCAGGACGACAACAAAGGAGGTAAGACACCGTGCCAATCATAATGTGTAAGGTTCTCCACAAAAAGATGCAAATTTGCAGAATTGTAATTTTGGGAGAAGCTATCTTAAAAAGAGTTCCAATTCACCTCACCTCCATAGCCTCTTAACCATCATAGCAACGGATGGAAGCTGTTCCGAGGATATCTCGACATTTGCCTCGTTAGTGCAAAAAAAAAAAAAAAAGTCAATAATTGGGGTAACTATAACGTCACCAATTGTTCACGTCAAACAATGACTTTCAATCTCTTCCATCATGAAATAAGATACATCGTAATAAATTTTATATCATTAATATGCGCATAATACTTGAAGCAATAGATAGTATAGTTACCGATAGTTTTATGTCATGTCATTGATATTTTGAGAGTAAAATGTTTAGATAATATTATAATATTTACTCTAAAAATTGTATAGTTTAATAGATCATTCACTATTATATTTTCTTTACTATATATTCACGGATTACATGCAATATATTGAGTCATTCACCGCTCCCCAAGTGTTGGAACTTTGATTTAAAGTAAAGTCTCATCGATTAAAATTATAATAGAGAGTTATTACAAAGCAAGTGCCACTATTTTTCTAAAAATCAAACATTTGGAGAACTTTTGGTTCATATGGGCACTCATAAATTGCAGTGAGACAGTGATAAATTAGTTAGAGGAACAAGAAGCTTAGCTTGAAAGGGCAGTTTTATGTCAAATTATACCACCACCAATTCATCTTCGTCACCTTCTGCTGCCGTGTTAAGCAAAACAATAGAAGGATTAGAGTCTTTGTTGAGCACATGACATGAGGAGAAACTTAATTCAACTGCCATATATTCAAACAAATAATATGGATATAGGTAATCTAATGAGTAATAATGGTAAAAATATTCAGTTTCGCTATAAGTACAAATTCTCATGAAACCCTCCGATTGTGGCGCAAGGTGACTCAGGTTCTGACGTGTTTCAGCGGTGGGTCTGAGCAAGTTCGCCAAGCTGGCGCGCTCCGTGACGCGCAGCCGCTCGGTGCTCGTCTCGCAGTTCTCCTCACACCTGCCCACCCTCAAGGACTCGGGCAAGCAGTCCAACCTGGCGCACGTAAGCTAAACTGCAGCGGAATGTGTACCACGATCCACCCACTAATGAACGTGGCTTTTGTGGGTACGCGTTCAAGGCAAGCCTTATGTTTTTGACTGTAGAATATTAAAAATTCTATGGTTGGTTTTGACCTAAAAGAAAATTTTGGTTCTAGCATAATTTTAACTACAATTTATGTTTTTTCCCTTATATAATCTATAACCACTTATCGTTGATCCAAATAGGCCCCAAACGGGTGGTAAGTGAACACATCATTACAAATCCTTTACTGTAATTAAATACACTTAGTTTGGTTAAAATTTTAATTTTTTTTCCAAATTGTATATAATGTAATTCTATTTATGCAACTAAAATAGTTTGTTTAGTACAAACAATGGTTATGATTGATTTATGCACTTTACAATGTTTAATCGATAAAATCTTCATGATATAATATTACATAGCTTGGTTAATTTAATTTTGCATTATATAATAATATTTGTCTTAAATATTCATAAGTTAGTACGTAAGGTTGCATGGAATGTGAACAGTGAATTAAATTGCATCATTCCTCACCGAGCTCAAGCAGCCAAGCGTGTCACTTCGTTACCGTGTTTAATGTAATTGGCTGCATATTTCGCCACGACAGCACGGCGGTTAATATAGTTGGCTGCAAAAGGGACGCGGGGATTACAGCACAAGCTGGGAACAGCGCAAGTGCACCATTTCAGAACCTACCCAGATTATAACGTAATCTTTAATAAATCTTCTTTAAAAAAAATTTCCCTATATTTGAATTTTTTATGTTGTAATGCTCTATTAAAAAATCATGTTTTTTTTATATTTAATAATAATTGTGGGCTGTAATATTAAATATACTGTATAATGGAAAACCTGCATGAATAGTTTTATTGTAGAAATGAGGTAAATGAGGAAAGAAGGTATACAAAATTATGTTATTTTAACTTATTTTTATTTTTTCAGATATTTTAGAAAAAGAGAATTATTTAAAAAAAAAATATTGAAAAGTATAGAAAGAGGCTGTAACTTCTTAACGTTTTTTCTTAATAAAAGGATAGGACCTCAAAAGGAGCGTAGGTTCAAACTTAAACTTTTAACAACGTTTTATCAATACTTCCTATAGACCAAAAATTCTGCAACATTTCATATTAACATAATTTGATGGCCTCTATTCATTTCTGCAATCAAAATTTCACGAAGATTGTAAATTTCATGATATCAATGAAATTCTGGTAATGGAATTTACATTTTTAAATCGTCATTATTCTTTCGGAAAACGATTGCAAAAACATCATTTGGAAAAGTATATGAAAAAATCAGAATAATATTAAAACTAGCATTTTTTTAATAATTTCATTTTGTTTGTAATTCTTATGGACTTCCGCGTACAAAAACAAAAGCGTGCAGGAAAAAAAAAAAGAAAACTTTGGAAAGTTTTCCAGCAACTAATTAAAAGAGAAAATAGGTTTAGTCGTGCGTATAATATAGAGGTGAAAAAGCCCACATAAAAATACCTGTAGGAAAGGTTAAGTAATTTGTTTTGACAGTGAAATATGGAAAGTTGTAAAGCGTTGATGAAGTATCTAACGGGGAATTTTTTTAAATATAAAAATTAACAGCAAAAACTGACAAAAAATAAACTTTTAACTACATTTCATTGGATAGAAGAAACGTATGATTTACATCGAGAAATTTACGAACATAATATAGCATTCTAATTTAGAAAAGAAAACAAAGAAATTCAAATTAAGAAATATAAAATTAAGAAATTTATTATTTTTAAAATAATGTAACTTCTTTTTGTATGCTAAAAAAATGTTTTTTCCAGAAAAAAAAAGACAAATCTACCTCGATCGAACAGAAGTAAAAATAGCGTTGTTATTCCTACGAGAATACAAGTCCTAAAACGCATTTCCTTTTAACTCGATTGACAAGCCACTTTCAGAACTAATGCCTTTTATTTAAACTTGAAGTTTTTGGACTTTTTTTTCCCCAAAGATAAAAACATAGATGTTCCTTTGTCAATGTCTAAAACTATTCACTGTATTTCAGATGATGAGCCTGAGTGCGGACGTACTTCCCCAATACCGGCAAGAAGCGCCAAAAACACCACCACATATTCTTCTTCACTACTGTGCTTTCAAGGCCATATGGGATTGGGTAATCCTATGCCTAACTTTCTATACAGCCATCATGGTACCATATAACGTGGCCTTTAAAAATAAGACCTCTGAAGATGTGTCTTTATTGGTGGTGGATTCTATAGTGGATGTGATATTCTTCATCGATATAGTGCTCAACTTTCACACAACTTTTGTGGGACCTGGGGGGGAAGTAGTTTCGGACCCTAGAGTTATAAGAATGAACTATCTTAAATCTTGGTTTGTAATAGACCTGCTTTCCTGTCTGCCTTATGATGTGTTCAACGCATTCGACCACGACGAAGATGTAAGTAATTGTTCAACATCTGGAGACTATGACGAAAATGTAAGTAGCCATACCGGCCGCGACGCCTCTATTATATTATGTCACTTCTTGTTTTTATTTTCTTTGCTCATCTTTCTCTCTCTATCTTCTCTCTCCATCCTATTTTTTTATGTAACTCACAAATATATTTTGTTAGTACTTTTTTTTTTAAGTAGATTGAATTTAAAAATAATGAAAATTTAAATACCCCCTTTATTGTAAAATTAATATCCCAATATTATTATTATTATTTTTGTTTCGTTTTTACTATGCACTGTATACAATTTTTAATACACCCTTATTATTTAACTCCTATATTTTTATTATAAAGTATAAACCCTACTGCTAGCGTGGCCTGATAATTATTGTTATATAGGCACGACTATATTTAACCCCCTAATTATTATTATTATTATTATTTAGTTTAAAAATTATTATTTTAGATCAGTGCTATAATCACTTCACTGTTTGAATTTACCCTTTTGGCGCCCTATTTCTGCTCGGCACGGTATTTTAGCGTTGCCCACTTGTAGAGTAATCAGGCCACTCGCTAACACCGCGTACCGTAAAAAATTGTTAGCTGTAAAATTAGATATCAATACTATATCTTTTTTTATTGTATCCTCACTGGCCGACACGTGATGGAACAGTAAAATTATATAGTGCTAACTTAATTGCCTATTAAGTTTTATTTGCATAATATTATTTTTTTAAAATATACAATAATAAACTAATTAAATTTTGGAAGCATACATCACACGATTAATTTTGGGAAACGCTTTTCAAAAGGATTTTTTTTTTTTCAGACCAAAAAAACAAACAGTAATTAATCTAAATTCTTTGTATCCGCAAAATAATTATCTTATCAGTTTCAATGACCTACTTATTGAACATAATTAAGTTTTTTTATATTTTTGCATTTTTTTTATCTTATTTTATGTACATAATCATACATTTTAATTAATATTTTTTAAAACACTACATTGTAAAATGAAAAGAAAACATATTTACTAAATTTAAATAACAAATGAAAATAATTAATAATACTCATACACTTTTAAAACAAAATATATAAAAATATAAATATTGTTTTAAAATATAACACATAAATTTAAATAATAAAATTAAAATTCAATATTGGGGAGAGAAAGATTTCATTGATATTTTGGGAAGAATTTTCTTGGAAAAAGGTAAAGTCCAATATTTAATTTTATTATAATTTGTTTGTTTTCTTAATTTTAATGACAAGTGACAAGCGGGGATAGAGCCGTGACTGTCGGGTGGCACTGCATTAGGTCATACTTTAGGCTAATTATTAACTTGCTCGGAATCTAGATGTTGTGATGGTTTCATGCCTGATTGGTGCTCGAACTTTCAGCTTGCATGACAGCCTGCTAAAGCTTGCCCGCTCGCCCGCTCGCTATATATCTAATTTATATATTTATTATGGTTGGTTTCGTGGTTTGTAGTATAACCTCATGCTAGTTTTTTTTCAACCTTTAAAAAAAAAAATGCTTGCAATATATAAAGTTTGGCCTTCTCAATCCCACAGCAAAATATTTTATATTGATCCATTTTTGCCAAACATTTTTTTTTATCACTATGATTATTTTTACATATTCATCCAGAAAAAAATATTTATAGGGAGAAAAAGCGATTTTCTATTTTATTATTTTTATTAATATTTTTTAAAAATTAATAATTAGTTATTTTTTTCCTTTAAAAAATAGTATATTTGAGCTGTTGCTTCATTTTTAATATTCATAAATTTAACTTTTTTAATTATTATTGTGTTTTTTTTTATTGCTAATGCACAAAAACACGACAGTGTTTCAACGTGATTAACACTTAATTTTTTTTTTTCTTAAGTCTATTTTTTTTAAAATTGGCTGAATTTTATTCGAATTTTGTGCGTTCAAATTTTGCATATATTTAATACAAATTTTGATTGATAAAAGTCTAAAGGTGATCTCTTGCATCATAAACCTACCCTCGTGTGCAAGGTTTCATAACCTTACAGTCAAATTAAACAAAAAAAATACCTGCCATCTTTTCTGCGGTTGATGTTTACCAAACGTCAGAGTCTTTCGGCAAGTTACAAAAAGAAAAATTGTAGTTAAATCGTTCACCGATGAGAAAGTGTTTCCATGTTCCATTTAATAAAAATGGATAATGCGAATAAACCCTAGTTATGGGAATAGAGACTATATATACATAATTATTTTAAACCCAAACCGTGTTTACCCACCAAGGTAACCCACCAATTGGTTTACCCACCAATTTTCGGATAATTTTCTTTCTTACCTTGGCGGGTAAACACGGTTATTGGGTTTAAAATAATTATAAAATACCGCCAATGTTTCGTAAGTTGAAAAACTTACTTTAATTTCAATCATATATATATATAAACTTGCCATAAGATATGGACATCTGAGTGATTTTTCACCATCGGCTAACGCCTGAAGAGCATTCAACTCGTTGAACATTTTACCGCAGTTTCGTGGTCCTTTTTAATATCGTTTTTGATTAATATTAAATTCCAAACTGAAACCTTGGCACTATCCTTATAATGACTACCTATATGCCTCTCATAATTTGTTGTCTATTAACTTTACAAAATAATATCAAAATTTGTATGAATAGCATGCGTAATTTTACGCTCCATGTTCTTTTTATTCAATAATAATTATAAGTAAGCAATTTTATTAAAATTGAAAACATATTGCGGCTTTTTTTGTAATGGCAGCTCAGCTCCTTCTATATATATAATATAAAATTAATATAACGCTGTGCTTTGGTATTTAGAAAAGCTAGCTATAACAATAATATTTCATTCCAGAAACATCTTGTCTTCGAATTGTTGTAAGAAATTTGTAATGTTTTATTTCTAATTTGTGTATTATGAATATTATCAACAAGGCTTAGCGTCGTATTCCGCGTTTGGACGGGCGCGTGACAGGGCGTCACGATTCTCGGACTAAAGCAAACTTGAGATCAAATCATGAATTAATTTATATTTAATACATTTGAGTTTTAACTATTGCCTGGAGTTACTCAAATATCGTTTCCCTTACATTTTTTTTTACTTTTAGTCCTAAAACAATTTAGGACAAAGTAAAAAAAAAAAAAAAAAAAAAAAATCAATCGCCACTTGCAGGTCTCACGTTTGCCTCGAGAAGCGTGTAGCTCGGTCGCACAGTCGGGCAAATAAAGCAAAAAAGCAAAAAAAAATCTGTCAAAGAAATACTTGTCATTCTGTGACGCAAGGAGCTAGCCAGCCAGAGCAGGGCCCCTGCCCCGAGCAGCGCGGGCCCCCTTCTACCAGCCTCCCTTCCCTCCATCCACCCCCGGGAATGTCATCGCTGTCCCAACGATCATTTTCATGCTCTCGGTTGTAACAAACGAATAAATGTTACGATAAAAGAAATTTTAAAATGTAGAAAAAATTAAATCATGACATTAATTAATTTTAATTTACTTAGTAAAGTTGGTATTACATCATGACAAATACAAAATAAGTTTCATCCATAAACAAGAGGAGTTGAAATTTGGTAAGGAAAATTTGTTTGCAATAAATGGAAAAATTGCATCGTGTAATACCGACTTAAAAGTAAAATACTATGATGGTTATAGTTGTCAGTGCATGCATAAAATATTAAAAAAAATACATTAATTACTTAATGAGCACGATTATAATTATAACAAATTGTTTTATCTTTACTATTACAATTTAAAATACAACTTTCAAGTAAAAATTTATTTAAAACTTCAGATTGATAAGCATAAATTTCTCTTTGCAAGTTTATTTATTTCACCTACGTTGGGGACTTCAGCGTTAACATCCCCCCCCCTCTTTATCCCAGACCCCCCAAAGGTCAGACAAGTCATGCATCATTGACTTTCCTCGAGGTGTAGCGGAACGTTTTTGCCTGATGTAAATGTGTGGCACACCCAGCCTTAATGTTGACGTATTGTTAATGTTTATTGTTAGTTATTAATTCCTAATATATTTCGCACTCACACACATTCACCACATTAATGGCGCCACTGTAGTATTAATATTTCATATATTTATTTTATCTATATACTTCATTTAAAAAGAAGGCTATAATTAAATACTATATGCACAAAAATTTTTTATATTAAAAATTCGAGAGTAGTGTATATTAAATTGGCACATTAATATTTAAACAGAAGTAGTTACAATGTATGTCAATATTACAACAAAAGAGCACACATATTCAAACCACGAGAAAAACCTGGCATATTAAATAACACTGGAGGTGTTTAGAGAAACTATTACATGAACATCTTGTTAGTGTCTTCTTAGATAAATTGATGTAAACCTCCTCTTTTCTCTCCCCCCACCTCTCCCTATTGTTGGTGTGTGAGTGTGCTTGTTCGTTATCCTAAAAATGTCCCCAACCTGCAAGCAACTATGTTGCTCTCTATCTCTCTCTCTCTCTCTCTCTGTCTATCTATATATTATATGTCGCTTGCTGGCTGTTAACCCTTAAAAAAAAAAAAAAAGAAACCTTCCTAAATATGATATGTGTTTATGTGTTGTGTTTATTTACACTACACATTAAATGTTGTCGTTGGTTACACCTCGGGGTGAGGCAAATAAGAGCCTAGCCGTTCACCCTTCACCCTAAATTTTAGTGCGTAAATAATAAAATTATTATAGTTTTAAATATTTTGGGGCTAACAGATATAAATTACTATAGAGTACAACATGAGCATGGTAAACGTATAGGCTCTAATAAAAATATATATTCCTCTTCCACTATAAACCTCTCACTCTCAATGTTGCTCGCGCTGTTTCTATGTTGGCCCTGAATGTATTCTTTCTTTAAATGTAATTGCATTTTTTTTTTATATAAAGGCAGGTTAGTGACAGGATATGTTAAATAATAATATATAATTGGAAAATTGATACATGAAAGAATAGAACGACGTCACTAGTTTGTGTGCTCGCCTCGACTGTTTCAGGGTATTGGAAGCCTGTTCAGTGCGTTGAAAGTGGTACGACTCTTACGTTTGGGACGCGTCGTAAGAAAATTGGACCGTTATCTTGAATACGGCGCTGCCATGTTGATTTTACTATTATGTTTTTATATGCTAGTTGCACATTGGCTAGCGTGCATCTGGTATTCAATAGGAAGGTCAGATGCAGACAATGGTATCCAATATAGTTGGCTTTGGAAGCTGGCAAATGTAACTCAGAGTCCATACTCGTACATCTGGTCAAACGACTCGAATGCTCCGGAGTTGGTGAACGGGCCTTCACGCAAGACCATGTACGTCACTGCCCTCTATTTCACCATGACATGCATGACCAGCGTGGGATTTGGCAACGTCGCAGCGGAGACTGACAACGAGAAGATCTTCACCATCTGCATGATGATAATAGCAGGTGAGTCAAACCGGAGCAAGTTTTATACCGAACCAAATTGGAGACAACTGAGGATTTTGTGTTGCCTATTTTTTTTCCTCGGATAATTTGAAATTCTCCGCCTATCTATAATATCATCTCACCTTTAGGTTAATATTGTTTACCATCAAAACGGAGCGGATTGCATATGTTAACCTCAAAATGTAATCGTTTTGTACAAATGCAACCATCTTCATTTTAATGCTAAGCAAGTTGCCTAACCCTAAGGCAAGATTATAAATATAGGTTTTGCATGGATAGGATGAATGTTACATACACACACTTTACACACTTTATTTGTCAGTATAACAAGTTTAACTGTTGTCAAAGGCTGTTGGTCACAGTTACGAGATATGACAACTTCGATAAATATAACATGAACTTCCTTATATTATTCAAGTCAGTAAAATACATGTCTAGGCAAGCAAGGTCTGGACCCCGGCATTGCTTCATGTCACTGTTTATTAATGGTGGAGGCATTAAAAGCAGTTAATAATTTATCATAGTCAGAGCTGTAGCACTGTTGCTGCAGCTTATATATACACTGATGGTAAAACCTTGTTGTTGCTCGTTTGAAACTTGAACCATTAGGCCAAATAACAAACTCTGGTGTCCATTTTCCAATTAAAATTACTCCATGAAAATTCTCAAATAACATTCAAATAAAAACACCATTCAAATTACAATTCTTCGTAATTCTTTACCTCCGTGAGTTTTATGATTTCATTTATTAAAATTCAAATACAAATAAATTTTTTTGTAAATATCAAAACAATTTATTTTTTAAAAGAAAAGGGTATAAATTAAAAAAATGAGAGCAAAGAAAAGAAGAAAATGATCAAATTTTGTGTTATAATTTTAGAAGGAAAACAAATTAAAAAACATGGAGTAACTTTGATAAAAGAGAGCAGAAGTGTTTTGTTACACAAGCCGTCTGCAAAGTTGTGCGAGGAGCGAGATTGCTGCGGCCGCTGTGGTGCAAAGTTTAGTAGCTTCCTTGCAGCAGCCCCGGCGAGTCGAGAGGAAATCCTCCTCGGAAAAGTTTTCAGTACTCGCTCTCGTGTGACAGCACCCCTGCTCTTTTGTTCTCAGAGAAATTTGTTGTATCTATTCAACTTGAAATGTATATTTTATAATTATTTAATCTTTGTTCAAAGAATTAATTTCAAACATTTTCAAAAGTATAGAAAAATTGTATTTACATCACATCGTTGAATATTTAAATTATAATGGTTTGCTCAAAAGTTTATAATTATTATGGTAGTTTTAAGTTTCTTGCATATTAAGCTGTTCTATTATAATATAGCTCACTTCAACTCGCACTTAGATGAACTTTGCTTTACTATTTCTATTTGAAATAACACTAATAATTAATTAAAAAGTCAATTTTTCTGATGAATCAACTCTGTCAAATATCAAAATAGATTCACCTCACATTCTAGATTTGAAGTTTTATGGAGCAAACACATATTGACTTTCTCCTCTAAAAACCAACCTAGAACCTAGGGGCGAAATACTAATAAATTTTGCGATGGTAATTCAGTTTGATTTTTCAACATATAACCTACTCCCTGAACTTGCCTTGGACAGAGCAGTAAAGAGCGAGTGCAAGACATAATTCTGAGACTTACGAGTGACGTCAGAACCATTTTTATCCCTGGCATAGAGTGCTATTAAAAGTAATTGTACATTATCTTAGACTCAGGCTATAACCATCCAGATGAGAATATTAGTCTACTTATAACCCTACATAAAATAGCCTTAACGTTCATAAATTAATGTTGTAATTTGGTTTAGACTTACAATTAAGTCTATCTTAAAAATCTATCTTAGATTTTTATCTTTCCATATATGACATTCCTAAACTATTTAAACATTGCAAACATGGTGTACTTGTACTACAAGTACACCATGTTTGCAATGTACTTGTACCTCTTACAATTATTCAGAAATTAAGCTGTATTTATTCACTTTATTGATCGACTAACAATTCGGAAAAATCGAAACATGACAATATATATATATTTATATTTTAGTTATAATATTATATATTATATAAGGTGATTTTTTAAAAACCATAAGCAGCAGTGTACCATACACATTAACCAAGATTCTTAGTATCAAACTTTCAGTGTGCATAATAAGAAAAAAAATAATAAAAGTAGAATTTGCTTTTATAGCTCGTTAATTAATCAAAATTGTGTACATATTACAGATACAGGCAACATAATTATAAAATAGAAAATAGTTCAATAAAAAATCATTTTGCTTATTTTTATGTAAAACAACGCTAATTGAAGCTTGAAGCAAATTACTCAGTTAGCGTTAAATGAATGTCTAATTCTTATTGGCTTCATTCGCTGGTATCGAAAAACGATGTGTTCAGAGAGATAAAAGGGAGGTATTCTGAGCTCGTAGGCAAAAAAGCTTGTTTTTTTCTTGCGACTACTTTTCTTTTTTGTTACTTTTCTGACCAGCCACTTTTGTGATTCATTTTTTAAGTTGCTCTACTTGATGCTCAATAATTCTTTACTGTCACGATTCTTAAATCTCGATTTAGGTTCATGAGGTAATGGAGAGCATATCAAATAGCTGTCCTTTCCAAAATGACGCAAAAAGAAACGCGATGTCACATTTAAGTATCTTTCTCTTTTTTTTTTCTCACAAACTATAAAAAAATTCACATTGTTTAGGCTTTTATATTTACTGTGCTATCGCTGGCTAGCAATAAGAAAATTAACGTCTCAATAAAAATACATTTTATATGGCCATTTCCCCATTATACAACACTTTTTCAGGTCAACGAGCCCTCAAAACGACGAGCTTGCATTGTTTTACAGCTCTTGACGCGCTGATGAATACAACATTTCGTATTTGTGCAACTCATTCATTCTTTTTCATGATTTTACTATAAAAAAAAATAACTTAAATTTTTATTTAACACGTAATATCAATTGGATATAATAATAGAAAGTAAATATACAAAAGAATCTCATTAAATATTAATAGATTTTATGGAGAGTAACAATTAATTTTACGGCAAATTGTTATGTGTCACCCACACTAGAGCATCCTGCATGGTATTCAAAATATTCATATAATATAATCATGTCTATCAAATATTCTGATTATTCCAAGCTGTTAGCCAATCAATAAATAATTTCTGAGTAAATTCACTTGCGTAGCATGCCATTTCGATACAGAAAATAGCACATTCAAAATTAATAGCGTAATAATATATCTCTTGTATGAATGTTTTATTTTATTATTATTGTAATAAATCAATCAATATAGATTGTGTTATTGTAACGTGGTTTTACGGCCAAGCAAGAGTCTTGCATGATGATGACTAAAAATCTCCGGCGTTTTATAAGTATTGAAATAATGCATGCTACGCGTATGTGATTTTTTATTTTAATTAAAATTCGATTAAAATTATCCTGCACATTTTGTTGGCAACAAAATACCCAAAATACCATGATGGAAACAAACTTCCAGTACATCAAATACACATATCATTCACACACACAAAATTACTGGCAGACAAACCTGTCTCTTCAACTAAAAGTACATGATTTTTACCTGTTCAGCTCTTCTGTACGCGACCATCTTCGGTCACGTGACCACCATCATCCAGCAAATGACGTCAGCGACCGCCAAGTACCACGACATGCTGAACAACGTGCGCGAGTTTATGAAGCTCCACGAGGTTCCCAAGGCGCTGTCCGAGCGAGTCATGGACTATGTCGTGTCCACGTGGGCCATGACCAAGGGCCTGGACACCGACAAGGTAAATCAGGTCGGTCACGTTTGGGGCACTCCTCCGGCTCCTTTATACCTCCCCATGCAGATCACCTTAAATTTCTTTTTATAACAATCTTTTTTATTCTATTCTTATACACGTATTATATACATATTTTTTTTTTAATTCGGACAGATCAAAAATTGCTTATTTTTAATTATAATATATTTTATTAAACACAAAAACACATTTTTAAAAATATAGTTTTCATGCATTTTTTTTATCAATCCATTGTTATTGATAGTGATAGTTCTTTATAGAAATGTTTTTTTATTAGAAATAGTTCGAATGAATGCTTAAATAAAGGTAAGATACAATTTGAAGAAGTTTAAGATAGTGTTAATTACAGTCATGCGTTCGTACGTACTCGTTTCTACGCACACTATATAATATCTAGTTGCTTAATACAACGTATTCATTCCGCACAGCGCAGTCGTATTAACTTGAGTAGTCACGATATATAACCCTCTATTTTTTTTTTTTTTTACACATTAAGTTCTTTATTTAGAATGCCTCATTATATTTAACAGTGAAATATATTTTTAAATTCGAGCAATATTAATGTATAATATTTTTTCTTTACTTCACAATATTCATAAAATTTCTAATTTAAACTACATAAAAAAATGTGATTTTTTTTTTTTTAAATGTAAATTAAACACATGTATTTTTGTATTATTTTTATATGTATGGCATGAATTTAGGGCTATATAAAATAATAATAAAAAGTTATATATATATTTTTGCCCGATTATGTACATAGGTAAAGGTAAAACACAATTTCATTTTAATAGCATGCAAAAATATTATTTCTACTACCATGATAATAATTCAAGGGTTGTAAGTATATTTGAATATTAAATAAAAGAGGGGTGAACTAAGCATTTTGCCCGATTATGGTAAACATTTCAGGACCGCTCCTCGAGGGCGCTGATGCAGGGAAGCGTAAGGACGGATCAGCCCGAAGAGGCCGAGCCAGAGGTGTCGGAGGTACATCTCCTAGCTCTCTTTGTTCGGATAATCTTTTTGTTATTTCATCCTAGCTGTTCCGTTTTCTTACTTTTCTTAATGTTTGTTTGGTATTATTTAAATGAGTAGGAGCTATAATTAAAAAAAGTTCAATTGCAGCAACATCAAGATTGAGGCATGCATTTTTTTTTATTAGGTTAGAAATATAAACCTGAGACAGAAATTCCCTCCCTATATATTTTTATATTTTTTTTTTCTCTTTCTCTCCGTCACCTCTGACCGGTTTATTATTTGATTTATTTTTATTATTACACACTGAATTTGTTGTCATAATCGGGCAAAAATTGTAATTTTTAGCTACATAAAATTTGATTATACCATGTTTACTAAAAGTTTTTATATTGAATATTCTCTTTTCAGAATATGAGTAAGTAGCTTGGCAAATGAAGAAGGGTAATATAAACATCTGAAATTTAATGTTAAAAATTTACCTTGAAAAAAAAAAGAAAAAAAAAACGCTTTATAAAACTCTAAAGCAGATGTTTATTTAAATTATATCCTTAGTTTTCCTTAGCATTCCAATAAGTTATAATAAAAACATACATAGCTCGTATGTTAGAGAATGTTATAATTAGTATTTTAATTTAAGTATAGTATATTGAATATATTTTTTATATTTAAACAATATATTAATAACAATGGATTCAATACAAAAATAAGTTTAAAAAAAAACTATCAATATTTTTTTCGCCCTACTCCTTTAATATTGTTAATTTTCTTTTACTAATTACATTAACCTATAAATTTCTTTATGCATTTTTACATTATAACATAATTCTCCCATTTTAAATCTGTCTCCGCATGAAAACGGCATGTTTCAAAACTATCTTTCTCTCCTACACTTTGCACGATTCAATTTTTTTATATAATAAAAATAATTAGTAATTTTGTATTCCCTTCATTAAAATAAAATTGTTAATAAAGTATTTAATGCATCTCTTAATAATGTAAAATAATTATGTAGTTAATTTTGCTATAGATTTTGAAAAAAAAAAAAAATGTAAATAATTAACAAAATAAAAATAAATCCTCCCTCATGTTTTGAAATTAAATAAATTTCTTCATAGGTCTGTCACAAAACATAATTACGTGCAGTTTCATACTAACATTTGCAAGGTGGTCTTGTGGGGAGTTTTGTGCTGGGGCGAGTCTACAGGTAATTAACAAAACCTGGAGCCGCCGGGAGTGTCAGCATCGTGATCAATTAATTAAATGTGTACTTAAGTGTTAAAATTAGAGACTGGATTTTTATGCTTAAATGATGATTTCTTGCTCTTTTAGTAAATTGATTTAAAAGAATCGATAAATTTATTACTTACATTCCATAATTTTTAGTAACAAATTTTAAAAAAAAATAAATTTGAGGTCAGATCACGTTATTTAATTCAGGGTTTCTATTGATAAAAATATTCAACCCTAAAAAGTTTACTTCTCGTTTAAAAAAGTCACGGATAATATTCATCAATGCATCGACTGAACTAAAGCAAATTCAGTGAGGGTTCCTTTTTCAAAGCATTTCCTCCAAATGTGGTCTCCTTCCTGACAAATGAGTTCAAATAGTAAAATAAAAAAAATAAAAATAAATTTGGATCACTTTGTCTGACTGACCAATTTAATAAATTTATAACGACACCATCCTGTTGCATTCTCTTGGATTCTTTCTGATCAATAATATCATTACAATTATTTTAACAATTTTTTATCACTGTCAAATTTCTTAATACAAAAAAAAATAATAATCATCATTTTAGCTCATTGATCTGCTCACATAGTTCTTAAGTAATAATTTTACTTGCAGCATAATTTTAAGTTAATAATCGTAATCAAATAATGTATAATCATATTAATAATAAATTGGTAAATAAATTCCAGAATTGGTAAAAATCATATAATATTATGAATAATGCATGTTAGTTTTATTAAGCTTTATAGAATTATTATTATATTTATTAAGTACTTATTATTCAACCTTACTGTAAATAGTATTCTTTCATTATATTATATCTTTAAAATTTGCTTCGTTTATTTATTTCCTTGCAAATTTTATAACTTTTATTTTATGTATTGCATACTAATTTATTTTTACTCCTATAGAAACTCACTTTCATTTTTTATACATCATATATTATTAATGAATTAATTAACACTCTCAATACTAATTAAGAACAAAATTCATTACGAAAATGGAAATAAATAAATAATTTAGTTAAACAAACAGTTAATTAAAAAAATGTTTTTATATTAAAAAAATAACAAATGTTAAAAATAAATCTAATTTTAATCATTCGCATGCTAAAAGCATGAATATTATGGTTCCTCTGTAGCGAACGCAGCAAGGCAAATAAATATTTCATAAGCTCACAGCGTACTATGCTATATATGGCATGCGAACTGTTTGTTCAATCCTCGAGTGCCTCAAGTTACGTTCAAATAGTAAATACTGTGGATATTGATATACGTTTTACATTAAAAAAAAAACTCTATGCAGAGGGAGAGAGAACAAAATAAATATTAACATTATAAACAGTAGTTAATTACAAACCCTCCAAGGCTTTAATATTGCAATCATTCAGATCTAAAATTAGCATTTCATTTTTAGTATAGGGGAATTATTTTCTATTTAAAAAAAACACACATGTATATTATTATTATTATATTTAATATATATAAATTGCAACAGTTTTATTTTTCTCCCTATAATGTCCACATGAATTTTTAATCGTTGCATCGGATACTTTGAACAACATATTATATCCTAGTATTCAATAATTATTATAAATGAAGTTATATTACCTACTGTTTTGTTTTTTATGCTGATAATATAATAAAAATGTTTTATGGACCTAAATGCAAAAATTTGTGCAACACAACTCACAATTTTCTGTGCTGAAATACAATAATATTATTAAGTGATAATCTCAAATCGTAAGAAAGAAAGCAAAATGAACCGATAGTAAAAAATTACCTTCTTGACAGCTATAGGCCTTCATAATTAATTATTATTTTTATTACTAATTAAGGCACTGTGGAGGATTGAGTAGTACAGACAACCCATTATAATATCGTACGCTTTAACGTTAAATGTCCACCTGTTTAAGACTTTTATGGATATTTCAGAAGTCTTAAATAATGGAAAACTGATATTCAATATTTTACTTTACTTTGAAGTGTATGTAAAGAGTTTCATTTTATATGAACTGAAAACAATGGTAAGTTCTTCTGCGTTCGCTGCCGATGGCTTGTTTGTTGCTGTCCCCCTCTGATTGCACACGCAATGGTGGCAGGTGCTGAACTACTGTCCTAAAGATATGAAGGCCGACATCTGCGTGCACCTGAACAGAAAGGTGTTTAACGAGCACCCTGCTTTCCGACTGGCGAGCGACGGCTGCCTCCGAGCGCTTGCCATGCACTTTGCGATGAGCCACTCGGCGCCGGGGGATCTGCTGTACCACACGGGCGAGAGCATCGACAGTCTCTGCTTCATCGTGACCGGCTCTCTGGAGGTCATCCAGGACGACGAAGTGGTCGCTATTCTCGGTAAATCTTACAATTAATCAGCATAACTTGGCAGAGTAATAAAAAAACGTTTAAATTTTGCTTCTAATACATAATATCCAAAAGCCATAGCGATCAAACTCAATATTTTTTTTGCATTTAGTAAAATGAATTATTTCATCTTTATCAAATTAATCTTTTAATTGCAAGATTTTTTTAATTAATATACATATAATTTCTTCTAGATGATGAGATCCTGTATTTGCAATATGATTCTTTTAAACATGCTTTGATAGCTTCAGAAAATTTTAATATAGCCTGCAGACCACAACCGCGCTACACGAATTTCTGAATGCGAGGTGGTTAAACATTTGCTGACTGTTTGTTGACGTGCAGGCAAGGGTGACGTGTTTGGCGACTCGTTCTGGAAGGACGGTGGCGTGGGTCAATCTGCGGCCAACGTCCGAGCGCTCACCTACTGCGACCTGCACACCATCAAGCGAGACAAGCTGCTCGAGGTGCTCGACTTCTACCAAGCCTTCGCCAACTCGTTTGCAAGAAACCTTCTTCTCACCTACAACCTGAGGCACAGGGTAAGTCAATCCCTCCTCCAGCACTGCATGTATTGGTGATACATAATAATATATGGATATAAATGATGTATATGATATTAACATGTATAGCTGTGAAGCTGCGTGCATTATAATTATAATAGATTTATGTTTGCTCATAAACATAAAATAAGCTTATTTTCTTACTACAAGATAAATCCCTAAATACTCTTGTTGCAGTTGATATTCCGTAAGGTTGCGGACGTACGTCGGGAGCGTGAACTTGCGGAGCGGCGCAAGAACGAGCCCCAACTGGACCACAATCAGGACCATTTGGTGCGCAAGATCTTCTCCAAGTTCCGGCGTGGTACGGCAGGGGGTAGCACTGCAGGTAGTAACCACGCCGCGCTGCCCCCGTCTTCTGCTACCCCAGTGGCCACGCCGGACGTGGAGCGAGGGGGTGCGAGCGACTCTGAAAGCGCGTGCAGCACTCGTCTGGGCACAGCCGACGAGGCAACCTCTGCTCCCATCACCACCGTGGCTACGACAACGCCTCAATCAGCCCCGCAAACCACCTCGAGAGCGGTAACTCGTTGGGGCCGTCTATTGGGCAGTGCAAGTAGTGGAGCCGAGGCCTCAGACAAGGAAGCTCGTGGTACAGCGTCCATCAGCGTCAAGGAGCGTCCTGCACCACAGCCACCATCAGGATCGGGCAACAAGGTGTTCCCCAAGCAGGTGACGCCCCAACGCTCAAACCGTCAACAAGACACAATAGAGGAAATTGTGGAGGTAGAGGAGCGACGCGTGGCTCGCACTGCGCTCCTCAGAAAGGCGGAGAGTAATGACAGCGGTATCTTGAGAAGTAGCGAGCAGAGGTTGAATGAACCTGCCCCTGTAAGCACGCCAACTCCAACCCCTACCCCAGTGACACCCACCATAGCGCCCCTGCCTGCACCAGAGCTTCAGCAAGTACTTGCTTCCATCGCGGAGTTCAAGGTGGACATTCGTTTGGAGCTGCAACGACTTGGTCAGCGAGCTGCACGTCTCGAGGACATGCTATGTGCTGTTTCTGAACGTCTGGGTCCAGGGAGCAGCACGGCTACCACGCCAGCGCCCTCGGAGGAAGATGCACCTCGATCGGCACGCTCGCACCGTGGAGGAGATTCCTCGAGTACGGCCCCTTCGTCAGCAGCTCCCAGTGCCACAGTACGTAAGCGGCGTAGCAAATCCCGGTCCTCCAAGCCTCCGGCTCCCGCCCCCGCCACCCCAGCCTCTGACGAACCCGCCTCGGCGTCCGCGAGATCGGACGAAGACGAAGGACGACCGTCAACAGGACGCTCCAGACCCCGAGAGTATCTCTAGGAACACGAGGGCCTCAATCCCGACACAGCGCAAGAACCAACCGGTGTACAGCAGGCTTGCTTCAATCAAATAACAATTCAACGTGAGAGACGTGCAGAAAGTAAAGCAACCTTTAACCGTGAATTTAAGTTGTATGATATTGACTATTAATTATATAGCAGTGTATCGTTCTTATTGTGGACCATCGTTTTATTGTATTGAAGCTGTGCCGGTGTTATTGAGGACCCTATCATAATAATTATTATAAACAATTTTTGACCAATTCAAGAGCAATACTTGATATTATTAACTTTTTATCAAGCTATTTGATTGTTTTAACGTGCAAATCTATAAACTATAATATTAAAAAAAATACAATATATAATAATATTTAATGAATAAGCATTATAGGACGATTGTTTAAATCATGTGTAGCGATATTAATATATTATTATAACATTTTGATATTGCATGTAAAAAAAAATATTATGTTGCAACTTTTTATTGTTATCTTATAATTCAAATATTGTTTTCTTGGTGATCAGTGATACGGGCGCTTTTTTCAGTCAATAACATATCAAAAACATCGACACTGTTCGATCTTCCACTAGGCTATAAAAAAAAATACTCATTCCAATTAAAACAAAAAAAAATGCTTTGAGCAGTGTGTATAGCGAGCAATATAGTTATGAGAAATTATTCGGGTCAGAGATTGTATAGATTGCAGATGTGCTTGCTGTCATTCATCTGACCAAAATGACGTCATAGTAGACGGCAAGCACAAATTAGCATCTATTTAGCAGAGGCACTTGGATGGTTGCTACAGCTAGAAAGGTGGATGGATATATTATATGTGGAGAGAAACAAAAAAGCTCGCGGTATCCTTTGCATCCATGTTATATACCCATTCTAATCAGAGGGCTTGCCGCATTCCATATTATATTCTCACCTTTGAATTATTAAGTTTAATTAAAATAACTTTTAATTGTAAAATTTAATAAAAATTATAATTACATTTGAAAATAATTAGAGTTATGTTTAGGTGAAGAGATAAAAAAAGAAATGCACAATAATGCATTTATAAGAGCAGTTTGCTTTTTGTTTGTTTTTAAATTTTATTAAGAAATTATTAAATTGGATTTCAATTTTAAAATTTTATTATAATAAATAATTAAGTATAATAATAAATTTTTAGCATCATGATCTCAGAGACAAAAAAAAAGTTTAATATAAAATCATTTTATTATAGTAGAACTAAAAAAAAATGAAAAAAAAAATAGATTAAAGCTATAACATTTTTCTACTTTAATTCCACAAAGGTTTAAAAAATATATAATATAAAAGAAAAAAAGACTTACTTTTTCAAGCGCGAGTTTAGATTACTCTCTTCACCGCTTAATGGGACCCATATAATAATAAACTGGAGAGCAGCGAATAATAGGGAAGATTATAACTTTAAAACAAATCCCCTTTTTACTAATACCTAATAATATAATAATAACAATGAACTTCCTCACATCATTTTCCTAGAGAGATTAATATCCCATTTTTTAAACCTTCAAAATTTTCCTATCGGAGTCAAAAGTATAATAAAAAAATAGCCTCTATAAATCTCTTGATTTTTTTATAACTCAATCGAAAGATGGAACATGATTAATGCATAAATACACTGATCTCTTTTTGCACTCTCATCTTTTCCAGACTTGTTTTTTTCCTCTCTTTTTATGAATCTCATTCACTAGCTATATTCTGTAAAAAATAATAAAATTTAAACTCAGTCAGTACAAATCAGGCATACATATAACACATAGGCCTAACCAATAGACTCATTCTGATAATTTGAAGAAAAAAAATAAAGTAAGCTTTGTAATTATGTTTAACAAAATATTCTTTATTTTTAGCATTAATTTTAATGTATTTATATTATGTAATACTTAAGACGCCGATAGTTGTGAATCTCGACTTTTTCTATTAATTTGCTAAATATCTATTTTAAAACAATTTTCCTCTCCAAAAAAATAGCAAAATAAATTTTTCAAAAATATTATTTTGGTCTTTCTTCAACAAACCAGCTATCTGCAGACTTTGTGCCTTGCTATTTTATTTCGTGGCAAACTTGCTTATTATAATAATACTTTATCTTTCCAATTAAAAGTATAATTTTATTTAATTTTGTTATTTTTTTTAGCTTAATTCGTCGAGATTTAACAAAGATATTCTCTTTTTTTTATGTAATTGATATCACACTCATACATAAGTAACAAAAAAAGACATTTGCAATGTTAAAATAACGAAAAAAAATAATAAAGAAAACAGCATTGTACATAATTTGCACCATGTAAAAAGTTTATTAAATAAAATATACTATTTCTTCTTATTACAAAGTCTTTTTGTGTTCACTATATTTCATGGTGAACAGTGTATGTATAAGGAATAATTAAGGATTAAAATTATATATTGCAAATATTAAATTTGTAATTGCAATGATGTCAGTGGTTTTTGCATTATTAATTAATATATTTCCTTTATTTAAAGTGTTACCTAGAAAAATTCCTAAATAACAAGAAAGGGAAATGGAAGTTTGGTTCACTTCAATTTTATTGCATTAATGATAGAGCGCTGGACTATATAAGCCTCTATTGTTAGAGGATTTATAGCCCTGATAGAGCGTTTGGTGTTCTGGTTATTTTCAATTTTTAAATATTCAATTTTTTAACTTTCATTTTTTGACGGTCCCCCCTTTCTGCCATCAATACCTTATATTATAAGTAACAATTAATAGCAACATCGAACATAGGTTATGTGGTTATCACTTTCAATATTTGTAAAAATAATTACTTTACCGAACCTTCTTAATTCATGGGTCCTTTATCAGAATCCATATATTTATAAAATATATTCTAATGATTAATTATATATATAATTACACCTATAACTAATTTTCTATTTAATTAATTGTTCTTAATCACTGAAGTGTTGTAGCTAGCAAAGCTATATATTAATTGACACATATTTCACACGATTAGGAGCGGCAATTTTAATAGCTCCTATCGTGCGTCAACCGACAGCACATCAGTGGTAAGGGAGTTGCATACTTTACAGGCTATACGACTACTAACAGTGAAGGAGCTAATACGGGTCTTTCACCATACGTCACAAAAACATGACGTCACGTGAATGTAGGCAAAAAGCACCTATTTAACATGGTAGTAGCATACCAAAAACTATTTATTTTCTGCGATATGACGATTGTGATACTTTTGACAATTATTTTATTTGATAGATTGAAATGTCAAGTAAATGGAAAAAAATGCAATATTTGCCAATGATATCTGTGAAAAATACAATAAATCATTAAATAAAATGTAAATCGACTCCAAATTTCACGTCAATAATGACCATTTTACGACACTTATGCACTGATATTGACCCTAACATTCTGAAAAAAAATTAGCTAATCACCGACCATTGCTTTCCCCGCGGACTTTTGAATACGAGGGGGAAACGGCACAACAAAGAATAATGATAAAGAAACTAGGTAAAATAAAAAAATATATATGTTCAAGTTATGTATATTCATTTCTTACGTATAAATTATTGTTAAAAAAAATTAAAAATATGTTAAATTAGGAGCAATAAATCAAGTGATTCCAGTTCCCCCTAAGTACCTACTGATGAATGTAAACAACAACAAAGCCAAGCAAACACCGTATAGCGTCCGCGCGCAGTGATATTAAACGTTTGTTTTGTACATAATAAAATTCAAACGTTTACAGTGCAATGACGTATAATTAATTCCAAAAGAGCTATTATCGTGTTTGTTCTATAGTTTGATCTATAGTCAGATCGAGATCGAATCTATATAAATATAGACTATATATAGACTATATATGTGTCTTTAAAGTTTAACTCGATCGAATCACGCGTGTTAGAGGAGCGATGAATTAATTAAATAGCAAATTTACTCTGAATGAATTTGATATAATATATGTATATGTGCATGATATAAAAATACCATAAATCGCATAAAATATAATTATAGTATTTTATACTAGCTGTATATATGCCATGATCTCAACCTTCTGATCCTTGGCCCATGCAGCTAGCTTTTATGGAGGGTTTTCTTATCTGATAAATATCACCAATCATCTAGGGCTATTCTCTTATAACAATAACAATAGGAGAATAACCCTGCACTCTCGTCATACAAAAATTAATTAATTAGTTTAAGCTAGACAATTAAGCAGCTAGGCGCCGGCGGAGTGTTGTCACATTTTGCGTTTAAAACTCTGGCGCGTTCACAAACAAACACACAAAAAAATGACGTCGGAGTGACGTCACCATCGTCGCCATTTTGCCAAATCACAGCTGGTAAACGGTGAAGGTGAAGTGGGCGGGGCGGATGAAGCGAATCAAGCGAATAAAGTTGTCCAAGGAGAACACATCTATTGAATCACAAAAAATAAAAGCTAATAATATTTTACAATAATGTTTATTACGAACATATTACTGAAAAAAGCGAAAAGCAAGTAAGTATTACTTTAATATCTGTTGATTCATCTTTTAGTCATCTTTTATGCATATACGTTTATGTACTGTACACTTGCAACCTATGCATATGCATACATATACTGTATCATACATACCAAGGATTTTGTACATACAAGATCCTTGATACATACTGTATACTGTAATGTCTGTGGAAATTAATGCAGGTAAGGCGGGTGGGGTATCAAATATCATGCAGTATGCAATAGTACAGTATGCATACTGTATATGATACTGCTAACACAGTGCTACATAACTGCAAACTATGCATACTGTATGCATATGCATATCATGCAGAATGATCGTTGAAATGTGTATTGTTACGACTGAGACAGTTGGGGGTTGGGGTGCATCAGGTGCATGAGAGTACTGAGTAGCCAGCCTGGCTATTGGTGCACCAATAGCCCACTCATCATGTTGACAAAAGTGAGTGGCAACGCTGTGGACTGTCGCTGCCTCTTATGGCTCTTATTGTGGTTATATATATATATATATATATATATATATCATACACTACAGTATATTATGTAATATGCCCTGCGCCTTGACGCTGCTATATGGACGATTTGGCTGACAAATTATATGTGTACATAGATATAATTATGTTAGAAAAATTAAGTTGCAAGCGAGGTAACATTTGAATGTGTAATACTACAATTCCCTTGAAATGGGCTATATCCTCGCTGAAATATAACGCTGCACACGATGCACTAAAAACACACACACAGTTCACACGTGCACAGTTAAAATAATCACCTGAAATACATTTCGGTGCCTAACCGGTCAGATTTCATGTATTTCAAGTATTTCATGTTATTATTTTAATTGTGCACGTGTGAACTGTGTGTGTGTGTTTTAAGTGCATCGTGTGCAGCGTTATATTTCAGCGAGGATATAGCCCATTTCAAGGAAATTGTAGTATTACACATTCATATATAATTATATATGTGTAGGTAAACTCTGAAGAGGAGGAAAAAAATATACATGACTATCTACGCTCCTATAACATGCAGTGTGTGACATGCATCCGTCAATGACTCCTAATAAGAATAACATTATCCATCGTGAACGAATAATCTATACAATATTCAATACCGTCATATTTGCATAAACGTAGTGTGTGTCACTTCACTTGAGCTTCAATAATGTTGTCTCAAAAGCTAAGCAAGTAAATTGCATTGATGATAGTTTTCAATCCCTTATGTAGTTCTATCATGGCTGAATTCTACACACATACCGGGTATATGTCAAGTGTCCTGGGAGTCTTTTTTACTATAAATTTAATTCACAGAACTATGATGTGCTTATACATACAGATATGCATACCACAACTACACGTGCTGTATCACATTCATGTATACAGTACTGTATAATTATGCATCATAGCTAGGATTATTAATGAAGGAAAGTATATGTAACTAATGAAATTATGCATATATAATTATATGATGAGAAAATACTGTATAATAACCATATAACCATCTATCGTCTGTATTTCATTGCATACGATTGACCAATGGCATTGTCAATCACTGCATGTGGTGGTTTCAGGGTTGCAAGCGTTAGTCCTGTGATTTATTCAGGCTACAGTAATTTAAGAGTTATAGGTACACAGTTTGTAAAATGACCCTTTTGTCATTGATAGCATATTGCAATGTGCACCAGCTGGAAGAGGATTCCTGAGAATTCACGACAAAAAACACCTTAAATGTGACTCCTCGTGTAGCAGTTAAGAAGAAATTTAAACATTGTTTCTTGTTTCAGGAGCGTAATGGTGGTAATGGAATCTCTAGTTAGTGGTCATCAGTTCATCGCAATTCGCGAGAGATTGGCCGATAAAATTGAACTTATTCGTTTTGATCCTTATAGTAAGTACTGTATTGTCACCGCAATATTTTTACCATTTTATATGAAACAATGTGAGATGTTATTGATTTTCACATGCTTCAATATTTGTGTTATAGCAAGTGCATGTATGGCTCGAGACACCACGAAAACTTTACCTCTGCTTTGCTGCAAAAGCTCCAGCAAATGAGGCAGGAGT